>OU015494.1:50912681-51377681 GCA_907164885.2 Dolomedes plantarius
TTAGTTTCACAGAAATGAGGTCAATCATCCGTCAGTTTTTTTTTATTTATGTTACTTCCCTTTATGTTATAAAAAAGAAGAAAGGGAAGCTTTGTTATTTATAAACATTTAATACAATAAACAGCCAAAAAAACTGGTACAGCAATGCGCATGCAAATAACAAAGATATGCAACCAATCAACGTAACGATTTGCGGTCGGTAGCGCCTATATAAGAACACAGGTGTCTGACAAATCTGTTAGATCGGTGCCTGCTGCTACAACATCAGGTTATCATGATTTATGTGACTTTGAACGTGGCTTTTTAGTTTGCGCACGAGAGATGGGACATAGCATCTCCGAGGTAGCGATGAAATTTGGATTTTCGCGCATGACCTTTTCACCAGTGTACCGTGAATATCAGGTATCCGGTGAAACATCAAATCTCCGACAGCGGTGCGGCCGATAAAAGACCTTGAAAGAACAAAACCGCGACGACTGACGAGAATCCTTAAAGAAGATAGACGTGAAACACTTCCTCAAATTGCTGCGGATTTCAATGCTGGGGCAACAAGTGTCAGCGTGTGAACTGTTCCAAGGATCATCATTGATATGGCCTTTCGGAGCCGCAAGACCACTCGTATACCGTTGTTGACTGCACGGCACAGAGCTTTATGCCTCGCCTGGGCCCGCCAACACCTCCATTGGACTGTTGATGACTGGAAACGTTGCTTGGTCTGACGAGTCTCGTTTCCAATCGTATCGATCGGATGGACGTGTACGGGTATGGAGACAACTTCATGAATCCATGAACCGTACAAGTCAGCAGGAGACTGTTCAAGATGTTGAGTCTCTATGATGGTATGGGACGAGTGCAGTTGGCGTGATATGGGACCCCTGATACATCTAGAGACGACTCTGACAGGTAACGGGTACATAAGCATCCTGTCCAATCATCTGCTTCCATTCATGCCCATTGTGCCTTTCAACGAACTTGGACAATTCTAGAAGGACAATGCGACACCCCGCACGTCGAGAGTTCCAGGATGACTCTTCTGACTTTAGTCACTTCCACTGGCCACCTTAATCCCGAGACATGACTATTGAGCATGTTTAGAATGCTTTGCAACGTGCTGTCCAGAAGAGATCTCTAACCCCTTGCATTTCTAGGAATTTGTGGACTGCCTATTTAGGATTCACGGTGTAAATTGCCTCCAAGATACCTTTAGATATTAGTCGAGTCCATCTCATGTCGTGTTGCAGCACTTCTGCGTGCTCGTGGGGGTCCTACAGTATATTGGACAGGTGCACGTTTTTTTTTGTTAACTCTTTAGTGTATATTACATAATTTATATGCGGCCCAGGAAAGCCAAAATGCCCATGTCCTAGAGGAGTGGTGCGCAAACAGCGGGTCGCAACTCACAAAGGGGTAGTGAAGTAAATTTTAGGAGACGCGGATGGGCTGAAGTAAATTTATATCATAAGGAATTATTTACTTTAAAATAATTTGCTTCCAATTTTCTATAACTACATATTTTCACTTTCTTTATATTTAAAAAAAATATATAGGATATATTTTTAAATAAGGCGTAAATCAGACTCCAACAAAAGGCTATACTTACATACTTTCATTTGCTTCTACGTGTTGTGAGACAGGGTTTTTAAGATGAGTAACTATAAAAATCAAACAACGATCAAGACATAACCCGGAAAGATTATACGAGACTAACACTCAAACATTTCACCAAATACTAAAAAAATATTATCTGAGGTTCTGATTCACCATCTAATTCAAATTTTCCTGTTTTACTTTTACATAAATAAATTTTATAATTTTCATTCTTTAGATATGAAGCTTAGAATTTTCAAATCATGCTCATTTTTATATTTTTGCTAATTTTCCCCTTTATGAAATATAAATAGATATCATTTAAATATGATTCTAGTTGCATGAGATTTGCTGAAAACTAGTGCAGAAACGAGACTTTTTTTATTGTTATTATGTAAAGTAAATATATGCTTGAAATCTACAGTTAATGCATTTTTAAAATAGTTTGTCGAAATTTGCTCGATTCTTTTGACATTTTCCCAATTAAAAAAAAAATATTTCTCATAAAAATTTTTCTTTGGGGTTGAGGGAAATTTCCTTTAATGAATGTCGGTTGCAAATGAAAAAGTTTGTGCACCACTGTTCTAATGTCTTAACATGATAAAGTACTTGCTTGCAAAGAAATCTGTGGACTCATTTGTGACATTACTTTTAAAACACCCTTGATTTGCGTCATGTGACTATGTATAGAAAATATTACTCCTCTTTCATGCTTCGATACAAGTTTAATCTTTCTCAAAAATGGGGGAAACAAATCTTTCATTTCATTATATTTACTATGATAATACAAAAAGATTTGTCTCTGGGTGAAGAGAGGAAGAAAAGGTGCATTATCAGAGAACTTAAAGAATGAACAGTTGGTTCATGAAATAGCCTTTTTTTTTGTAATCAATCAGAAATTCACCATAGAAAAATAAACAGTGATGATAGCAAAAGTTAAGAATATCATCACTGTTATAAGATACGTTTCACCTTACACCCCCTTGCTTTGCAAAGGGGTCTAACTTTAGTGTAACTTTAGATAGTGACATCGAAGTACTCTCTCCAAAGTACTTCGATGTCACTATCTGATTCTGCTAAACAGTGCCATCTATATTTCAGTAGAAATTACAAAGGTTATTTGGAATAATGCTATATCTTTTTAAAAATTATTCTTTTATTTATTAAGTTATAGTTCATTTCCTCGTGAACAAACACACATAGGTCTATATGCTATTGTTAATGCTTCAAAATAAATTTAAATGTTTCCATATGCAAATTTTTAAAATCCTGAGATGTTTTGCCCAATATAAAATTTAAGAACTTTCCATACACACTCAAAAATCACTAAAAGCGTATGCAACACATTTTAAAATGAGAACCAATAAAAGGAAATATTTTCTTACGTAATATTTTACTCTGAACTCATATTAAGCTATAAATGACATTAGTTATGTAAATGATTAATTTAAAAACCTGTAAACTCAGCAAACTAATTTGTTCAAAACAAGGAAAACTTCATACTATGACTTGTTCACATGGTTCTTATGATTTGATTCCTTAAACAAAATAAATGACACTTGGAATTTAAGAATTTTTATTTAATAAAAAAGAAAACTACAAAAATAAGCATACAAACAAATTTCTTACAAAAAATTCATTTTTTTAAAAGTATCTTACATACTTGAGTATTATTTTATTCTTGACAGAAAATTTTCATTAACTTAATAAAATAACTACTTAAAATTATAACTTATAAATGCAACAATGTTTAAATAATGCTAGCCAGAAAAACCAAGGTGGCTTAGCTTTTACTTTAACTGGATTCAAACAATCAGGTGAAATATGCTGTGTAGAAGTAACACAATTAAAATGCATTTTCTGAATCAATAGCTCTGACATTCAAAATTTAAAATAGCTCTCACATTTAAAATTTCAAAACTATAGTAATCACATGTTCACAAAAAGAAAATCCTAATCTGAAACCTAATTTACCATTTTTGAAATAATGATAAAAATTGCACTAAATTACCTGCTCATTTCATTTTGATTGCAACTTCAATAGTGCAAATACGTTTTGAGCATGTCACTGCTCTAAAATATTTGTAGAAGTGATAACTGATGTACAATTCAATAAAATTGTATACAAACACTATAAAAAAGCTCATAGAACATACTGATAAAAATTAAAATTCTAATCACTTCAAATAAAAATTTAAGGTATAACTTCAACTTGGAAAAAACTTAACACCTTTTACTATGAGATTTTAAAGCATAACAATGAAAAATGTTGCATCATTATATTAGATTTTTAAAATGGTTGTATTAAAACTTTAACTTATCTTTTCTTTTAAAGTATATTACAGTAACAGTAGATAATAATTTGGTTCATATATAAAACTTGCAGAAAATGTGCAGAAAACTTTTCATTAAGGCCCCATTTGAGAGATAAACAAGCAGAGATCATATAAAATTGCATTAATTCACAACAGGTGAATATCACCTAAACAAATGTAAAAATCTCTAGTTCTTTACAAATTGTAAAGCATATCTTATACAAAAGAAAATTATGGAAAACAAAGGAAAAAAGCTCAGTAACTTTATCTGTATATCTCATACATATGATACATATGCAATTCTTTACCTGTTGTATGAATATACATAAGAAAAAACTACTCATCACTATCACTATCATCATTACCACCTCGAATATTTTTCTGAACCCGTTTAATGAAAGAACCTTTCTTACTTCCACTAGCTGCAGTATCTGGTGGCGAAAATAGATCCTCGTCATAATTTATGACCCCAGATTTGCCTAAACGCCACTCCATCATTTCAGTAGAAAAATCATCAACTCCACCCAATTCATCAAACCCAACTATAAAATCAATAGTATGGGAATCTTTACAAAGAATAATGGTTGGAATAACACGAATTTTTAAGCGATCACAAAGGAATGGGGCTTTTTCAACATCTAATTTACAAAATTTTGTTTCAATATGCTTAGTGGCAAGGGCTGATAAATGCTTATCAACAATTGCACAACGCATAGTTGAAGTACGATAACAATGCATAACAACATTTTTACTTTTCTTGGAAGCTTCAAAGAACTCCTTCTCAGATGTAAGAGTTGAGTATTCACCATGTCCATTAGCAATCCATTCTTCTTTCTGCTTCATTTGCTTTTTCAGAGCAGCTGCTCTCTGTCGCTGAAGAGCAGCCAAATCATCATCTTCTAATTTGTCTAGCTTTTGGATAGCAGCATCAACTTGATCCTCTACAATTTTTGTGGCTTCGAGAAGCTGCTTTTCAAAATTATCCATTCTATAACAGATAAATTTTAAAACAACACAAATTATGACAAATATTATCTTGGAGTTATTTCTCTTTTAAAACTTAACACAAAGAAATTTAACCATCACAGAGTCAGAACACACACTGTTACAATGATTAAGAGATCTAGTATTCAGCTTGACCAAAAAACAATAGAAGTAAAATTTTAATGAATATAATTTTACATTCTTTAAGAAAATTTATTCTTTTAATACTATTAATTGAAGCTGTCATATACGGAATGAATTCAAATAATGGTGTAACACATTAGGTAAAGGCGAATGTGTGCAATTTTAAATGTAGTTTTAATAAAGTAAAATGAATCACTAAAGCCAGCAATAGACAGCTAATTAAAATCCTTTATAAACAAATAGCAATATTTCAAATTTCAATAAATTCTTATGACAAAGAGGCATTTGATATGATTACTCTATGGACAAATAATAAAAAAATACTATGCTACTTCCATAGAGACAATCAGAATTAATACTGCCATGCCTTATGAACTGCATGCATTAGTTCAAAACTAGTTCTTGTTTTTCACTGTAGATTTCAAAAAGATGCATGTTCCTGTCATGCATATTCCATAAGCTGCACTGAAGTTCAAGAGCACTTTAGTTTTTAAATCACTAAAAGAAAGAAGTGTACAGATGTAAGCCCAAGGAAAAATTTCAATGTACAACAAATGAGCTTGAATTATGCTATGATAAAGCAAAAAGCTCAAGAAAAAGAAGTTACCAAAATAGAGAATCTTTCAGAGTATATAAATTTGATTAAACAATAAATTGGTAGGGTACAAGGGTTTAGATCAAGAGTACCTTTTTTATAAAGAACATTTTTTGTACACATTTTTAAAATAAAAATAATTAGTTTCTAAGGCCATTTTAAGGACCAGATGAAGCATTTTTAAGAACATCCAAAATGATTTAAATACATTTTATTCCTGAAGTTTAGACATTTTAAAGTATTGGAATATTAGGTTTGCTATAATATAATAATTTCTCCCAAAAACCCCTTTATAAAACTGCAGTATTAATACTTCAAAAATACCTTCACACATTTCAATGTGCTTGCTTTTCCTCACATTTAACTTGATAAATTTACACCAGTAAGCACAGTCATAGTGAGAGAAACTGGTAAGTAGGTGCAAAAAGTATTTGCAATATATCTGCAAGAAAATAAAATGCATGACAAAATTGAACAAGAAAATGTTTTTCAACCTTCAGAAAACTATTTGTTGGTAAAAATACGGTGATATAATGTTTGATTTATAATAAACAAAGAATTAGCAATTTAGAAGAACAAAGCAGTATTTGCCTGTTTACAGTTTTTAGTTGCTTATACAAATTAATATTTAATATGAAATCCATTGGCATCAATAATAGCTTGAGTCCTTTTTAAATAAATTAGATTCCAAGTTGTTTCATTAGCTATTTTGGCCCATTCACTCTTGATTAACAATTCTATCTTAACTGTGCTTGTAATATGATTTCTAACTTTAAGGTTCAACTTCCAAGTTCAAACTGTGCCATAAAATTTCAATAATAATGAGAAAACTGGAAAAGGTATGATTGATCTTCTAATAGCAGCCACGCTCAAGTAAAATGAGCTGAATGCTTTGCATAATTACCTTACAGGAAATAAGTGTTTTTAATTCCAAGCATTAAAATACTGGAATTGAAAGGTCCAAGGTCCTAAATTGTCACAAAATGTCAATATACTGCCTTGCATTCATATTTCCTGTAATAAAGAGTTACCAACTCCAGAATATGGCATGTAACCCCATACTGTAACACAAACTCCCCCATAGTTAATAGTGAAATGTTCTGATTTCAACTCTGCATCAAGACAATGCCAAAATGATGTACAACCATCTAAAAGTTGAATTTGTTCTTGTAAGTAAATACATTTTTCTAATAATCGATAGGTTTATTTACATATCTTTTAGCAAAGAGCAACTGTTTTTTTCTGTTATCTCCACTAACATATGGCGTTTTCTTCACTAACCAGTTGTGATAATTATAATCTTTTGAAACATTTCAAATTGTGAAATCACAAACACATTTACTTGCTGATCCTGCAATGATTTCAGGACATGTTTAAGCACTTGCACATAGTTTTTAACAACTTCTATGACAATGCCTTGAGAATCTGTCAAATGACTTGGGTGACCTGAATAGGATATATTGGCTTTTCCATAGGCTACTTGCCTTTTAATTATACATTTCACAATAAAAAAGCATTTCCCTACTTCTTGGCTGATGTTGTAATAACTTTTACCTTCAAAATACGTCAAAATAATCAACTCCTGCACAGAATATGACAGCACACTAGCACAAGTAAGTTTTGTTAGTAATTGATAGTGAATGCACTGAAATAGTAAATGCAGACCTGCCAAACTCAGTAAGAGTAAAATCCTGCAATATTCTACCGTTCATAAAATAATCGACATAACAGAAAACAGTATAGTAAAAAATTATAATAAAAGAATTATAATATATACTTATAGTTTATAGGATCTCTTTAATAATATTAGATAGTTCAAAATATTTATTTACAGTTCAGCTCATCTTGAAATTATAATATTAAACAAAAGTTATATATTTAAAATTTGTAATCATATATTTTAATGTACATCGTATTTACACTAGCAGGGACCCCAGCTATTTATATTGTGAGTACTTCTATTTCTTTATAATGTTTTAATCAATTGCAGAAAATCTTGGAATTTTTAAAGCATTTACTGTAGCTGATTTTTCTCTTTTTAAAAATTCATTGTCAAATAGTTCTTCATAATGGTATCCTCGTGGGTTCATTTTAAATATTAGCTAATTTTCTAAGGTTTCCCTCTACATAGATGACATGAACTGAGTAGATATTTTTGTTATGTAACTAAAAATCCTCTCACACTCTGCATTACTGTGAGGGATTGTTAAAACCAGCATTATTTTTTTTTTTATGTTTCGGAATCCTTTAATTATAGCATCCATTCCGGAAACCCGGAAGATGCATTAAAAATCCGGCAATGCCGGGGTAAATCTGGAAAGTTGGCAGGTCTGTAAATGAAACAACTGAAAATCTAGCTGAAAAAAAAAAGGGCCTTCAAGATATAATTGATGCCATTTAACTAAATACTAAACACAATGAACGAGTTACTAAATAATTTATGTAAGCTATTGAAAACCATAAGCAACTAAAAATCTTTTTTTTTTTTTTGTTCTCAATAAAATGCTATTTCTTCTGATATAAATCAAATATTACTTATAGTTTTTTTCTTGATCAAATATTTTTTTGAAGATTTAAAAAAAAAAAAAAATTCCTTTGCTATTGAATTTTGTCATGAACTGTTTTTCCTAACGAATATACTGCAAATCTACTAAGTGCATATACTTTACCCCCTCTTTATGCATAATAAATTGGAGGTGAGAGGTATAATATGATATAATTCTATACAGGATAAAAATAATACAAAAACAATTGAAACACACATAATAAAGGAAAGAAAAAGTATCTGCATTTTCCCAAAGCCAATTGTTGACAGTCACAAATAAAAAAAATTTGCAATTACAGTTGAAAGTAGGTATTTTTGAAGGACCAGCAAAAAAAACAAAATAAAAAAGTACACATGTTGAATGCAAATATTTTTGGTTGGTTGGATGGTTGAGAGGACTGTAGTAATTTTTGCTACATGAGGGTAAATTAGATCAGGATCAACAGCTTAAAGCCTATTCCGAATGGCTACCAACATTCATGCCAATAGGGGACTCAAACCCAGAGACTCTGGTACCGAAAGCCAGCACCTCAGTCATTCGGCCATCGGCAAATGCTTTAAGACCCTTAAAACAAAAATTGAAAATACGGAGACCTTAATGACTTAAGACCCACATCCTTAATGACTTAAGAACCATACAAGCCCCGAAGAAGTCTGCTCTCTGATTTTTCTTTATGTCACAATGGGCAGTTATACACTATAGCTAGAGTCAGCCTAAAAATTTGAAGAAATCATAGATTGCTTATAAAGTCTTCTACCACTAACATAATTTTAGTGATCTTATATACTAATAAGTTTGCAGGTCTAAACCTCCCCAAAATTATAAAGAACATAAGTTATAAACTTAAAAGCGTAATATGATTACCAATGCACTGTTTTATACAAGTTTAAAGATTCAAATCTAGCATTTAAATGTTTTTCATATTATAATCAGTATCACGTGAAAAATTATACATTAAAGCTCCTTTTGCTTTTTAACAATCAAAATTCACATCTCTCTCTGAAATGCTCTTATTGGAATTTGAACTGAATCATAACTTTTATGGGTAGTTTGATCAGAATGTTAGTTGATTATTTTAAAATATTTTATTGTATTTAGAGGAATGAGTTTAGTTTTTAAGCTTAGCTAATATAAATGGTTAGTCAAATGGGTATTTTTCAAGCAGTTATATATTTGAAAATATTTTTCATATAATCTTCTCATAATATTCATGCTGCCTTTAACAAATTTCAGAGGACTTTAGTTTGTCTAAATTATAAAGACTTATTTAATGCAAACATCCTGCCTGATGAGATAGAGGATATAAGATTCCTTAGGTTCTTCAGCTTTTGGGGCATATGCTTTGATCCAATAAAGGAATCTTGCTAACAACCTAGGAACCCAATAAGAATTCTTTTCCAAATACAACACGACTCTAAATGCCACTGATGAGGATAAGCAAAAGTTCTGTAGGAAAAATAAAGAAATGAAAATATAGATTAGACAGGTAGAATTAAAAAAGAGGGGGGGACAAAAATATCTGAATAGCTCGCGAAAAAAGCAAAAGTTTTAACTTTTAGCTTTGTGTTATCATTGAAACACACATAATGAAAAAAATATCTTTTATCTATCATTAGCAGAACATTTAAAATTTGTATCAAATATTATGAGCTGTATGTATAATCCCTGCATTCACTCTATTACAGGCAGGGAATACATTTTACAGATATAATAGAAAACAGGGCTAACACCAATAGGAGTTCAATAAATTCAGTATAAAATAAGTACCAAAGAGGTACAAAAAATTTACATGACATTTAAATAACATGAACTTTCGAGTACACAAATAACAGTTGCAAGAAGAAAGAAGACTTTTAAGGTTGCAAGTTTGTTAAAACTAAGAGCTAAGTAACGTTTTGTAAAATGGAATGTCGTAAATCTGAGGTTGAGAAAGCCACCAACTACAGACTTTAAGAACAGCGAATTAAGGCCCAACTTAACAATTTTCCATTCAAATACGATACATATCAATAAAATCACAACTTTAGAGATGAATGTGATATATTTCTGGTAGGAAATACATGGAGCTTCTCTGAGAACAAAATCGAAAATGGGCCAATGAAACATGAATATCTAAATGCATTGAGTAAGAAGAGTACAATTAAATATGAAACACTTGATATAATTTTACAAATTACTCAAATTATGAATTTTTATCTTGCAAGGAGAACTGAAGTTAACTGAAAATAAATACTGAATAGCCAAAGTTAAGTAGCATGACAAGCAAGCGAAACTTAACGTCTGTAATTTCAAAATCGAAACTAGTCTTCAAAATTTCGTTATAACTTTCTTTACATAGGAACAAATATATTTGAAGAAAGCCAAATATGGTGTAATGAATATTTAATTACTGTGTATAATATATTAGCTAACTTTTAAAAAAAATAGGAGCAGATGGCGAGAGCATGTCAAGAACATCTGACAGATAACGAAGAAAATTATTTAAAAAAATACAGGTCAAACAGACTTACTTGAGAGAATATGATAGTTTTTAAAATAGCTAAAACGAAAATCAATGGTGATTTACAAGAACACGCAATTACAGTTTTATTAAGCAGTAATCAGCAATGTTTACAGCCGGCTCGCCGTAACACTACTGCCAAACCGAAGTTTTTGACCTGGAGTTGTTATCCAATCACGAACGAGAAACTGAGAGTTGTCGTTCACCATTTACAATTACCATGAAACTACAGAAGGAGGCGCAGCTCAGTGTTAAAAATGTGTCTCCCTTTTTGTCGCCGCCACTAGAGGGCGCTCGCGTGCTCTGTAGGGCGGCTTAGACACGGACAACCATATGCTTTAATATGGATTTTTCGTATTTTTCCTAGCGAAAACAAGTTGTTTTATTTTAGTGCGTATTTAATATGAATTTATTTATTCAATTTAACAATTTTTTATTTTCATTCAAAATCTTTATTTCAAGTGTTTTTTTTGCTACAATTCAATAAAATTCTTAAAGGAAATGAGTAAATAACTTTTTCAGAATAATTGTGTATTGGTTTCAGAATAAATTAGTTCAGAATTTTGTAATAATTTAATAATTAAGGAAATGAAATTACAGAAAGAATTGTGAAGAAAGTTTTTTATCATTGTTCATAATCTCTTATGGAAAAAAAATTGTGAGAAATAATACTGATTAACCAAAACACACACACACATAGTAATATAAGAATATATTTATTTGCAGATAAGTATGAATAATACATCATATATAACAGGCCTTTAAAAAAAAAAGCAACATTTTCTATCAATCCCAAATAAATTCTTATCAGGACTAATAAAATAGGAAGTCAATTCAGTATTTAATCAGACAATACTTTAAAATATCTTCCTTTGGGAAAAAAATCAGTCAAAGCATCTCAGATTACACTTTTAAAACCGGAGGTATAATCGTCAAGTTGGTAAATTTCTGAATACAAATTTTTTCAGCGAATTAAAAAGAAAAAAACAAATAACTTTGACAAGGACAAATCAGCTATATTTTTGAATTTTCACAAAGTACGCATTTTATTGCATAAGCAGATTTTGTACGCAGATTTTGCATAAGCATTTATAGTAACAACATTGCTTATCATACAATGAAAACTTATTTACTTAAGGGGTGTGGTCACTTTTACGTACCTTTAAAAGTATCATTTTTAGACCTATGTTCGATTGTATGTACTACTCATGAATTAATCTTGATTTATATGAAATTTTTTGAGTAACTGCCTATAATATTGTTTAGTATAGATGCAATTTTTCAAGGTAATTAATAAAAATGACTTTATATGCATAAAAAGTGAATTTTTTTTAAAAATCGAGCATTTTGCAGTCAACTACTGTGCGCATTCTGTCAAAATAAATTATTAAGGTACATTAGTAATTTTTTACTATATGTGATTACAATACTTCAGGCAACAATATCCAGCAACATTATTCTAAAATATATTAAAACCTTTTAGTACGTGCTATTTTTAATTAGATATTTCAAAAAGGACTGAGTAAAAGCTTATAAAAAATTCTTTAAAATTTAAAATATATTAAGGTTCAAAAATTTTGGTAGATTTTGTTGTCTAAAGTGTTGTAATCACATATAGTAAGCAATTATTAATGTAACTTAATAATTTATTTTGATAGAATGCGCACAGTAGTTGACTGCAAAATGCTCGATTTAAAAAAAATATTCACTTTTTATGCAAAAAAAATCATTTTATTTTTTATTAATTACCTTGAAATATTGCATATATAATAAACAGTATTATAGGCAGTTACTCAAAAAATTTCTTGTAAATCAAGCAAAAATCATGAGTAGTACATACAATCCAGCATAGGTCCAAAAATGATACTTTTAAAGGTACTTAAAAGTGACCACTCCCCTTAAGGGGAGTGGTCACTTTTACCTACTTTAACTAACTTACGTAATTTAACTAACTTAATAGTGATTAAATTCAATATTATTGTTATTTGCAGCAGAACTTAAGATGTCTTAACTTTGCGTTCACTTAAAACACAGCAGCTGTACTTTTCTCTCATTATTATACATCTTATATTAACACAAAACAATAATAATGTTCTTACCTTAGGAGCAGCAAATGTACTAGGATTTCTCTGTCCAGTTTCTTTATTTCTTTTTAAAACTGATCTATAGCCAGTAGAACAACCCGGAGCAAAACACGTGTATGGCTATTTCTCCACGCATAATAAATTTAAAAATTTATAAAACAACTTTCACCACCACGCCGTATAACTCAATTTAAAATAGTCACTACGATTGCATGTCGCGCCCTCTACCGGTGAGCGACAACAATCGGTTCATTTTTCGAAAAATTCCCCATTGAAGCTTCCGCTCCTTCTGTAGCTTCATGGTGTTAATATAAGATGTATAATAATGAGAGAAAAGTACAGCTGCTGTGTTTTAAGTGAACGCAAAGTTAAGACATCTTAAGTTCTGCTGGAAATAACAATAATATTGAATTTAATCACTATTAAGTTAGTTAAATTACGTAAGTTAGTTAAAGTAGGTAAAAGTGACCACTCCCCTTAAGGGGAGTGGTCACTTTTAAGTACCTTTAAAGTATCATTTTTGGACCTATGCTGGATTTGTATGTACTACTCATGATTTTTGCTTGATTTACAAGAAATTTTTTGAGTAACTGCCTATAATACTGTTTATTATATATGCATATTCAAGGTAATTAATAAAAATAAAATGATTTTTTTTTGCATAAAAAGTGAATATTTTTTTTAAAATCGAGCATTTTGCAGTCAACTACTGTGCGCATTCTATCAAATAAATTATTAAGTTACATTAATAATTGCTTACTATATGTGATTACAACACTTTAGACAACAAAATCTACCAAATTTTTGAACCTTAATATATTTTAAATTTTAAAGAATTTTTTATAAGCTTTTACTCAGGCCTTTTGAAATATCTAATTAAAATAGCACGTACTAAAAGGTTTTAATATATTTTAGAATAATGTTGCTGGATATTGTTGCCTGAAGTATTGTAATCACATATAGTAAAAAATTACTAATGTACCTTAATAATTTATTTTGACAGAATGCGCACAGTAGTTGACTGCAAAATGCTCGATTTTTAAAAAAAATTCACTTTTTATGCATATAAAGTCATTTTTATTAATTACCTTGAAAAATTGCATCTATAATAAACAATATTATAGGCAGTTACTCAAAAAATTCATATAAATCAAGATTAATTCATGAGTAGTACATACAATCGAACATAGGTCTAAAAATGATACTTTTAAAGGTACGTAAAAGTGACCACACCCCTTAAGTAAATAAGTTTTCCATTGTATGATAAGCAATGTTGTTACTATAAATGCTTATGCAAAATCTGCGTACAAAATCTGCTTATGCAATAAAATGCGTACTTTGTGAAAATTCAAAAATATAGCTGATTTGTCCTTGTCAAAGTTATTTGTTTTTTTCTTTTAATTCGCTGAAAAAATTTGTATTCAGAAAATTTACCAACTTGACGATTATACCTCCGGTTTTAAAAAGTGTAATCTGAGATGCTTTGACTGATTTTTTTTTCCCAAAGGAAGATATTTTAAAGTATTGTCTGATTAAATACTGAATTGACTTCCTATTTTATTAGTCCTGATTAAGAATTTATTTGGGATTGATAGAAAATGTTGCTTTTTTTTTTTTAAAGGCCTGTTATATATGATGTATTATTCATACTTATCTGCAATAAATATATTCTTATATTACTATGTGTGTGTGTGTTGGTTAATCAGTATTAGTTTCTCACAATTTTTTTACATAAGAGATTATGAACAATGATAAAAAACTTTCTTCACAATTCTTTTCTGTAATTTCATTTCCTTAATTATTAAATTATTACAAAATCTGAACTAATTTATTCTGAAACCAATACACAATTATTCTGAAACAAGTTTATTTACTCTTTCCTTTAAGAATTTTATGAATTGTTAGCAAAAAAAAACACTTGAAATAAAGATTTTGAATGAAAATAAAAAAATTGTTAAATTGAATAAATAAATTCATATTAAATACGCACTAAAATAAAACAACTTGTTTTCGCTAGGAAAAATACGAAAAATCCATATTAAAGCATATGGTTGTCCGTGTCTAAGCCGCCCTACAGAGCACGCGAGCGCCCTCTAGTGGCGGCGACAAAAAGGGGAGACACATTTTTAACACTGAGCTGCGCCTCCTTCTGTAGCTTCATGATTAACACAAAAACAATAATAATGTTCTTACCTTAGGAGCAGCAAATATACTAGGATTTCTCTGTCCAGTTTCTTTATTTCTTTTTAAAACTGATCTATAGCCAGTAGAACAACCCGGAGCAAAACACGTGTATGGCATATTTCTCCACGCATAATAAATTTAAAAATTTATAGAACAACTTTCACCACCACGCCGTATAACTCAATGTAAAATAGTCACTACGATTGCATGTCGCGCCCTCTACCGGTGAGCGACAACAATCGGTTCATTTTTCGAAAAATTCCCCATTGAAGCTTCCGCTCCTTCTGTAGCTTCATGACAATTACTAATAACTTAAATCTGACAGTTGCCAACTTTATGGTAAAATGCAGTGGTATCCAAAAGCCAGGACATACAAACTTTAGAATATTTCAAACCAAAAAATAGGATTGCAACCGAAACTTGATTTACTTTTGAAATATGGTTATTTAAGGAAAATCATAATAATACAAAAATTACCTTTATAAAGGAAAATATGCTAACATGTGATTTTCGTAAAAAAGAACTCCCGTGCAAAGCGCAATTGCAAAGGCATTAATAATTGATGCGATTACCTTGCTGCTACTGAAACCCCACATCACTTTTTTAGGTCGATGAGTTGTGAGGGAGACAATCCCACTACTGTAGAAGTACTTTCAGCTCTGGGATGGTACTCTATAGAGGTGACGGCATGCAATTTTTCTCATCGATGTATCTCACGCTTGTTCAATGTTATACACATTCGAAAATTGAATTGCATTCATGGTAAATCTTCACTTTGAAGATAGTCACTGACCAGCAGGTACCGATGAGAGAGGGTGTTATCATCCATGAATATGAGATGTTGGTACAAGGTGCCAAGAAAGAACCATCATACGTTCTAATATGGTGTCTCTGCATTTTTGACCAGTAACAGCACATTTGGTAAAGGTGTGAAACTCTGTGCGTCCGTTCAATACTTTTCCCTTACAAACCAACAAATCGCCACCTTTAAACTGGTCCCTTTCCGTGTTTTTCAGGGAATAGTAACATTGACATAGCGGGCATAACTGGCCCCCGGGGCACAATGGGGCACAATACCTTTTTGGCCTCCCCCCGAAAAAAATACAGTAATATAATATGTATAATTAGTTAAAAGGACCATTTGGCGCCCCTCTGCAAGTGGCGCCAGGGGAATGATTGACCCCCTTGTCCCCTCTCACTACGCCACTGAATAGTAATGCAGACACTGTTCTATTTGTTTACTACTACGACAAGAATCGGTCTGGAAACTAGATCTGGACTCATCCCTGTGGGACTTTCCTCTCTTCAGGCTTTGTGGGCATTGTTTTGTAACGTCGCACGTTAATATCCGATACAAGTCATGCTAAGGGATTGTAACACTTAGACGACCTTGTAATAATTATCGTCCAATGAGTGATTGGCTGAAAGATCACAATAACCTAATGTCGATTTCAAACGGCTATAAATACCTATGCCAACAGTGAAACTCGAACCCTTATTGGTACTTGATACCAGTTCATCTAACTTCTGCAGTATTTTGGAATTTTTTCCACGTTTGCGGGAAACTCATTACAGTGAAGTCAGCACTCTAGAAACTTGTTTCTCTGATTTCTCCGATTCTATCATTCATATGAATCATCTACAATATGTGGACAATTTAACTCTCTGAAGTCCAAACTGGCCTAGCCGACCGAACATTCAGAAAGCCAGACGGCTGGTCGAAATCCTACTAAATTGCCGCCCCCTAGTGCCTGGTAGGTGGTCATTCTACCAACAGTTCAATCTATCGGCAGAGTCATTCTCTTATCTGTTCTATCTTCTTTTATTGTCTAGACCCGATCCCGGCGTACTTTATAATCTGATGCTGATAGTGGAGGCTGCTGCTGCTGCACCTAACCGTGCAAATTTCTGTACAATCGTCAGGATGTTCTGTGGGGAAGGGAAAGACGCTTCTCATTCTCGGCCGGAACGGATTTTTGGGGTAAGCTTGTTGTAATATAAATCAAATATAATCGTTATCGTATTGCCAGTTTTACGTTTTACGTTTTGGCAACCACAAGTTCTGTTGACTTCTGTGATCTGTGTGAATCTGTGTGGTATAGCTTGTGTAGCTTTTCTGTCATCAATCTATTATAAGTTTTTTAATCAATTCCTTAATATACATTTTGATAATCATTTTTCTCTGTCTTATTTAATAAATTATAAGTAAGCTGCAAAATAGGCCTTCGGTTGTCAGAGAGTTAAATGCTACTTTCTTGTTGTTTTTTTAGGGGGAGGAGGGTCAGCCCTTTACTTTGAACGTTTAAAGAATAAAACCAAACTCTTAAACACCAGATTATACGAACAACAAAGATCTCATCTATAGAGATGTTTGTCTGATAACTTTAAAAATCAGGGAAATTAGGAGTCAGTTGTTAATGTGTTTATTAAGTGTTAACAACACAACACTAAGTTGATATACCTGATTATCATATTATGGAGGTATAAACCAATAGAAATTAGTTTGTTTAAAATTAATGGAATGAATTTACTTTTGGTTGAATAGAAATATCTAATTTGCAGAAAAAATCTAGTTTTATTACAAACCTAAAAGAGTCACAATCTGTAACTACGATACATTATCAGTATAACAATGAATACCAGACAATTCTTCCTCTTTACACGACATTCCTCATAGATCATGTCGGAGCAACGCCACACCTTTCTCAAGGTTAAATTTCGAGGCAAAGTCTTCAAAATATGCTTTAATACAAGCTTTTGAAATGAGGTTCGAACAAATTTATTGAACAATTGATTCAGTAAACAGTTCAACAAAACTAAGATTCTGCGGCCAATTTTCGTAAGAACAAGTGAGAAACAGGAATGTTTTGCCTTGGCAATGCGTATTGTGTAACAAAATAAATTTAACTTCTTTCTAAATGCAGTTCTCTTCAGGTTCTCATCTAACCGATGTCAAAGGTTCGTCGCTATGAGGGAGGAATCAAACAGTAAACTTCTTAAAGCACAAACTTACTGATGATAATCATAACACAACAAGCCATTCACAGTAATCCTTAAAAACTGTCATTTATATACTCGTTACATCAATTCACTTGATATTAGAATATGAAAACATTGCCAAACTACAAACTTTACAGATAAAATAAGAAGCGCAGAAGGAACTGTTGGCCGTGGGAACCCGTTCCCTTTGTTTACACCATAGTATTTAAGACGTTTTCGCAACACCCTCTCCCCTTTTGTGTCTGTGGACAACGACCCAAAAATAAGTTATTTGATTAAAAAGATCGGCCTTATTGGTACCTTAATTGGACGACCAAATGAAGAAAATTTTGGTTTATCATTTTGTCTGGTCATCTAGTCTGGTCTTTTCTAGCACTATATTAATTATTTTATTTTGATCCATTATGTCCTCTTCCTGTACTACTGCAGCAGACCGGGTATCAACAAACGGTATCTTTAATTTGAAAATTCGCTGAACACGCCTCAAGAAGGTTCCTGAGTTTTTAGTTTAAAAGTGCGAATTCTTCCACCACGGCCTGGAATTGTTTCCACCATTTTTGCTAGGAGCCAATACATACGCTTTTTGACATTGTCTCCTATTAACACAATTTCCCCAACATTTGGCTCTCGCACGGATTTATTTTGAGCATGTTTCATCACTAATATTCTCTTTTGAAACGATTTCTCAAATCCTCAAAAAGTGTAGATCGTTATCTAATTCGCTTTCGATAGTGTTGTGCTTCAACTAATCTCAATAAAATCACATCAAAACAACAATTTTCAGTTAGAAACATAGAAGGGGTTAAAGGGATTAAATCCTGGGAATCTTCTGAAACATAAGTGAGGGGCCTATAATTTATTACAGATTCACAATCGCACAATAAGGTTTCATGTTCTTCATAAGACAGCACAGATTTTCCTAAAGTGCGTCTAAATAACTCCTTAATGACGCGAATTAACCTTTCCACCAGCCTCCCACCCGGCGGCTGTGGGTGGGTTTGAATTTCAAAAATATTCTTTGTATTGTTTTCTTTCAAAATCATTTCCCAATCGAATTTGACATTTTATTAAAAGCCCTCTTAAAATTGGTCCCATTATCCGAAAATTGTTTAGGTCTACCCCGCCTAGCTTATAAATCTTCTTAGGGCTAACAAAAAACGAGGTTCTACGGATAAAGAATTTACCAATTCTAGATGCACGGCCCTATATACTGCACATGTAAATAAAGCTAGCCAAACCTTTTCACCATTCTTTAAAAATAACGGCGTGCACAAATCAGCTCCTACTATCTAAAAGCCAGTGGTATTTTCAATACGATCAGCCGGTAAAGGGGACGATTCACAAAGCATCAGTTCAGCTTTATACCCTCGACATTTCACAAATATTAAATACACTTCGAATAGTTTTACGCTATTTAAGAATACAAAATATTTCTTTCAATATATTCTGTATCATTTGAATACCAGCATGACAATTTTTCTGGTGAACAGTTCCATCAAGTTTCTCGTAAATGCACAGTTACCTAGCAATATTATACGTGACAAAAATCCAGGATTATCTTTAAGCTCTACAATACGTTTTTTAACCCTTATGGTGTTCTCATTATCTCTAAATTTATCAACTGAATTCCTGGCTTTAAGATCAGGGAAATTTGCACTTTGAACTAATCGAATTAATGTCTTTTCTGAACTTACAATTTCAGAAAGGGAAAGCTCAGAGTCTTACCAATAGGATAAAATCTAAATCCATCTATCTATAATATCCGGTATAAGTTCTATTAAATGGGGTCCTTTAATCAAACACTGATTTAAAGACGGTCTCCCTCTCTCATTAGCAGAGGCATCAGAAACGAGCCTTATATTTGTGGTTTCACTACTTGCTTTAATGGGCTATCGGGATTATGAGCTAAAAAATGACATCTATTACTTAATTCCTTTTTTAGAACCCTTTCAATTAAATTTAAAGTTTTCCTTTCTCAAAACACTTCCTGATATTCATTAAGACAGTTATCTTTAGCACGCCTCATCATTTTCTAATGACGTACCAAAGCTAATTTTTCTTAATCTGGCAGATTGGGAGAATCGTGTTTCTACGTCAATTCAAACTCATTCGTAGCATCGAAAAGTCTAGTTAACTTGGATTCAAAATCCACTGCGTTTTGAAAAGACGCGTTCCTCCTACTCATATCCTCAATGGGATCAGAAATGCCTAAAATTCCAAGTTCCAGCAAATATTTCAGGGCAATATTACTGGCATGCAATGAAAGTACTGTTAGCACATTGCTTTTAGTACACATCTCATTTTGTTTTCCCATAACAGTCCACCCAAGATTTGTTTTGACAGCAGTCGAACCGGAAGTTAATATCATGAACTCCACTTAGTTAATAATTTTCCTATAACATCTGCGCCGATCAGGAGACCAATTTCATTTTCCTTACACAAGGAATCACGAATTCTAATTTTCTACGTCTTAATTGCTCTAAAACTTTAGGATCATTAACCTTTGTTACGAACTGGCAAATGTTTTCGAAAAAGGCCTCAAAACAACTTCTAAATATGTCATCTATATTATTCATTTCAATAGCAAAAACTGAATGTGATAAAGGTTCCGTTTCTTTCCCTCAAAATAAACCATGTATTACTTTTTCATAGCGAATAGGATTTGACTCCATTTGCTGAACTACTCTTTCCCTCACGTAAGAATGCTGGGAATCCGAATCCAAAAGTGCTCACACTTTCTTCGTTTTATCTTTATCTTAATGTTAACGTACAGAGTTTGCAAAAGCACTCCCTTATTTCTACTCTTATTAGAGAGAGAAACGTCAGTTTTAGAATCATTCGCTGTAAACTTCTCGTCATCTTTCATACTTCGCGAAGGACACATTGAAAATATATGTAATAATTCATATATGTAATAACACACATTTTAAATGAGTGTTATTACATATATGACACTTTATATTAGTTTTACACTGATATTTTAAATGTCCGATTCTTAAGCACGTAAAACATGCCCCCTTCTTTTGAACAATCTTTTACCTGTCAGTTAAACTCATTTTATCCGCTTTAAAACATCTAGAGCTTAAATGAGGCTTATCAGAAAAAACAGAATTAACATTTTGTTTACCCTTAAAGTTTTCATCAGTACTTACAAGCATTGCAGTCGTAGGTACCTGCGAATTATCTGTAATCAAATTTTTACTAGTGCGTTTCATTGAAGAATTCCCAAACCCAGAATGAACTATTTTTATCATCTCCTCCGATGCCACTTCGTGGCACAAAACACACACAAGATTTTTAAGGGTTCTTTCCGAGTTCTTGGACATCCTCTCTTCTGAAATTCGACTCCTCTCCCAGGCATGTAGGATGTTTTCTGGAAGGCATGACTCTACCAAGGGCCCCAGGAAATCCGCAAACTTTTCTTTCGTCCGTCCTAGGCTTTCCAGTGCTCTTAGCTTGCTCTCAAGAATGTCATACGGATCTGCCAAATCAGGACTCGATCGTCCGGAAGCCGCATTTTTCACAACAAGACACAACAGGTCTAGCACATACACTGCTGGTCATTAAAATAGCAACACCAGGAAGGAGAGCAAAAAACAAGACTTTACTTATTGTACGTATACAGCATAGTAGGAAGAAAACATGATTCAATTTGTAGGCAATTTGGGGGTATACAGGATCCGAAATTAGTACACACCGCTGCCGCCTCTGGCAGCTTAAAAGGCTCTGACTCGGTTAGGCATCGAGTCCAACTGGGCTTGAATGACAGATACGGACAGGTCATTCCATGCTGCTTCAAGTCTATGCCCCACTTCATCAATCGTAGTGGCTGGAGAGCCTAGGCGGCCCAGTCTCTCAGCAACACATGTCCAGATGTTTTCAACGGGTGAGAGATCTGGAGAACATGCTGGCCAGGGCAACAGTCGAACACGATCTGTGTCGAAGTAAGTCAAGCCACGACAGGCAACATGCGGTCTTGCGTTATCTTATTGAAAAAGGACGTTTCCGAGGCCTCGAAGATAGGGCACAGCCACTGGCCTTAAGATCTGAGAAATGTAACGCTGGCTGTTCAGATTACTGACGACGCGGACAGAAGGTGTTCGTGTCATGTACCCAATGGCTACCCATACCATCACACCGGGTGCAGGGCCAGTATGACGATACCGAATGCAGGCAGGTCATGTACATTCTCCTCGGTGCATCCAGACACGTATACATCCATCATGATGCTGCACACAGAACCGAGACTCGTCTGAAAAGACTATGTGGTGGCACTCCTATATCCAGTTTTCTCGTTGGGTGCACCACTGTCGCCGCGCGTTGCTTTCCTGCAGTGTCAAGGGAAGCCGCAATAATGGTCGCCGTGCAGACGGACCGTGCTGCTCCAGATGTCTTCGTACTGTCCGTGCAGATACTTGTGCTGCAAACAAGCCCATTTCCTGACTCAAGGTCAGTGATGTCTGCATGTCCTGAGCACACAGACTCGTCTTCGGATGAAGACTGTGGCGGTGAAAATGTATAGTAGTTGGGTTTCTGAATAATTAATTATTTTACTGAAGGTTCATGTAAATTATCTCTATAAGTTCCGCACAATCAAGAACATTCCCTTTTCGTAGCGTGGTAGTACATTGATTAATTGCGATTCCTAAATGATGGAAACAACTCTGGTTTAATATGACAAATTAATTTATTGAATATTAAACACATTAATACGATGGAATACTCTAAATATTTCATACTTCATCTACACATATTACTCACAACTTCATTACTACTAATTTAATATGCTACGACTCATATATTTAATTCATTCACTTATTATGATAACATTTTATAAGCATAATCACTCATATAACCTTGTTCCATTACTACCAATATTTACTCATATACAAGCATAGCATCATGTTAATCAAATTGTTTTTTACGAATTATCAGTCATCTGTTTAACATTCTATACTCAAATCACACCCTTATCGCGCTCTATATTAGTTATTAAGGCTACACACTGAGAAGCAATGACGGTAATATGAAAGGGAAACACAAAAAATTGTACCTCAACCGATGATTATTGGATCACTTGGATGGGAATCTGGCACTCGTAAGGACGAACTTCGTTGTATTATCATCGCACTGGAACTGGGGCACTCTCTTCGTCTGGTACAAGGCTCCTTCAATCATTGCAGACACTCTACACAGTAAACTGGGGCACTATCATCGTAGGTTATATGGCTCCTTCACTCATTGCAGACCCTCAGCACAGGACATTGGGGCGCTATCTTCCTAGGTAATAGTGCTCCTTTCATGGGCCACGACTTATATTAATATCATCGGGCGTTCTTGGTACATATTCATCGGATTGATACTACTACTTTTTCAAACTTCTAACTAACTTTCTTTCTTATGTTCCTCCCCATCTTATTTCATATTATTTTCTCTTAATAATGCTCACTCCGCCTCTTACAATTTCCATTGGTCATATTATTACCATGCCATCGCCATTCGTCCCTGCCTCTTCTCAATCCCCTTTTTACCAATGCGCATCGAGGGCCGGATTTATAAAATTCTCCCTTCAAATTTAACTTTTTCCCATGCTTCGGCATCAAGCCGGGTGGCCTGTTTTATAGCCATCATAAATTTAGTCTTCCCCTTCTTCTTTTCTTCTATTCGTTGCAACTCACTCTCTTGAACTTTTATCTTATACTTCTTGCTACAAGCACAATCTTTATATTTAGTTTCGCTTTATTGTTGGCTTTCTCCCCTTCTCTTTTATTGCCCGTCATTTGCCATGTTTCTTTCTTACATTTAGCAATTATTTACATCGTCCCGTAATTTTCAATTCTCCTGCCCCTGGTTGTGACACTATTGTCCTGTCCCTATGACAAAGACATTGAATTAATATTGAAGCATTACTTAAATACACTCATGGAAAAAAAAATTAGCGCACCAAGAAGGAGTCGTCAAAATGAAACGAAATTTTACATACGTAATGACTATTTTGATATAAGTAAATGATAAGAAAATCAAAGAAAAAGGATAATTTATTTCAGAGAAAAACGCAAAAGAACGGAGGAGTTAATACTCCGTTGGACACCCTCTAGCGCAGCGGTTCTCAACCTGGGGGGGGGGGGCGTAGAGAAATTTCAGGGGAGGCGTGAGTTTAAAAAAAGCAAAATAAGAAGTAAAACTAACTGTAATTTACTGTACTCAATTTTGCACTCAGAATGTAACCGTAATATATTTTCGACATACGAACACGAACACGGTAATTGTCGTACACGATAATTTTTGTAATTGCAAAAACACGATAATTGTCGTACGTCTGGACATTGAAAGTGACCTGAGGTGTGCTTTGTCATAGTTACAACCTTATATTCAAAAACTTGTCAAGGACAAACAGTGCCAGCCCTCTCATTAATGTTGTGAAAGTGACTGGTATTACATGCCGACCTCACCTAGATCCTCGATTACCTCAAATATATTTGATCTGCATTTAATTCTTTAATTTCATATGTTCTAATAATAATATGTTCCAAATTAAGATATGAGTAGTAATATTAAATTTTGTGTATGAAATTATCTATTCTATATTTTCCTTTAATAACCAGATTCAGTTTCAAATTACGATTGTATTACTTGTATTGACCACATATGGTGGTGATGGTGGGAAAGGGGGGGCATGACCTCGCATCAGTGTTCAAAGGGTGGCACAGAGCCTGAAAGGTTGAGAACCCCTGCTCTAGCGCGAATGCACGATGCGATACGATCGGGCATTGAGTCATACAAGTTCTGTATGATGTCTTGAGACATTTCGTTCCATATTTGCTGTAACCTTGCCTCTAGTTCGTTCAAACTCGTGGGATGCCCAACTCGTCGTCCCAAATGATCCCAGATATGCTCGATTGGAGACAAATCTGGCAATCGGGCAGGCGAAGGAAGGGTAGTAACAGTGCGGAGACAGTCTTGTGACACCCTTGCCGTATGAGGCCGAGCATTGTCTTGTTGAAAAATGGCTCCTGGGAGCCGTTGCATGAGTGGCAACACATGTGGTTGCAGGATTTCACGAACATACCGCTGGGCTGTCATGGTGCCACGGAACAATACTAGGGGTGACCGTGTATTGTAGGCAATGGCACCCCATACCACCACACCAGCTGTGGGAGCGATGTGTCGCTGTACAGCAAAGGCAGGATTGAAGCGTTCACCACGGGCTCTCCACACACGAACACGATTGTCATCACTGCCGAGATTGAATCTGGATTCGTCGCTAAAGACGACCTGGTTCCATTCCGATGCAGTCCAGTTTCCTCGTGCGCGGCAAAACTCCAAACGGAGGCGTCGATGGGTGGGCGTCAAGGGCAGCACACGTAATAGGCGCCGCGATACCAACTGTCCTTCAGCCAGGCACCTTCGTATGGTTCGAGAAGACACAGAGGCCCCTAGTGAAGGTGCTACCTATGCCTGGATGGCGGCCGATGAAGCAGGTGGCTGTACGTGTGCATTTCTTACGATGTGGCGGTCTTCTCGACGACTGGTCTGTCGAGGGCGTCTTGAGCCTGGTCTTCGTGTACATGACATCTCTCGGGTCCACTGGTCCCAACACCTCCTCACAACACAATCCGAGCGGCCTAATTGACGAGCTACTCGCCTAGCTGACCACTCAGCTTCCATCATCCCGACGATTCTCCCCCTCTCAAACTGCGAGAACTGCTTATATTATCTTCGAACATGGCGTAATGGCATGTCTATCTCAGTTCTTCCTTTGTAAATGATTCAGCACACTCAAACAAGCTTTGGTTACCTGTTTTATACTCCACAGAGTACGATGTTCAACGCCCTCTACCGGCTATACGTAATGCGCAATCACGCTGCATTTCTAATCATTTGCATATCTCCCCGACATGTACCTTCATTGCAAGTTTCGTTACGATCCCGCAATTATTTCTTGGTGCGCTAATTTTTTTGTCCATGAGTGTATAAACAGAAAACGTAAAAGAAAACAAATACATTGGGTGCATCCCTCTTGAGGAACTTTCGCTACAGCGATAGATCTAAAAGACGATCCGTCGAAGTTCCAATATTTTTACCTCATGTATCCGGATAAGTTCAAAAATTTGACTAAATAAATTCAAGATAAAATACGGAAAAAAGACACGAATTTCAGGCTCTTAGCACCCGTAGAAAAGGGACTATTAATTGCTCTTCGGTAAGTTTCATGTTATATTTTTTATTTTGAGGTTTTATTATCTAGAGCTTATTTGTTAATCTTTTTGCAAGATCTTTCATGATTAATTACTTTACATGTATAAATTATGCTGATTATTTTCATTCACTCACATTAATTATATGCATATAGATATCAGAAATTTCTATCATAATACTAATTTAAATTCTCAATATCCAAACTGCACCTCCATAAAAATTGTTTACCTTCATTGTATGAGCAAATTCAAATCTTTATGAATTTATTTTTCCTGTAATAAATTAAAATATTTATATTACCATATACATTTCAAAAGATGCAAATAGACACTCAAATGAAGTATTCACATAAATGCATAAACATAGATAGAGTCTAAATTAGTTTCTGAAAAAGTATCTCTGTACTTGTTCATAAAGAATTATCCAAATGTCTAAAAATACATCTGTGTACTTAATTCATATAGATTTATCTTCTAAATGCATTTTATCAATAATTTGGTCATTAAATAAAACTGATTATTCTTATGTTCCAGGTTTCTGGCTACAGGTGCTATTTTTCGAGCCATGTCTTTTGTCTTGGGGTCAATAGTTATTAGTAATTTATTTTTCCTTATTTTGTTCACACAATTATAATAACTTTGTATTTAATATACTGTTAAAGTATTTGTATTTTATATTAATTTTTTTACAAACTTTATTTAAGACAAAAAAGTTACCTGGTAAAGAAATCCATAAAGAATCATGAACAAAATACAAGGCAAGTGAAGGAAAGTACAGAATTAAAATCAAACATTCAACAAAACAGATCTTTTGTGGAAGTTGACCCTCCATATAAAAAGAAAACAAAATTTTGAGGAGGTCTCAACAAAAGTCTTGCAGACAAAGTTGGCAAGGAATACGGTGAAATTGAAATATACCGTAGATTGGGGTTACTTGGACACAAAAAGTGAAGATTTTTGTACATTTCTTACCCAACAATGGCCTTAAAACATGTTTGTGCTGATAACCTGATTTGAACAACTTATTTTAAGATTCCCCAGGATTTTAGGTCTTTTTCAAACCAAAATTTTAATTATATATATATTTAATAAATTATTGAAATTTGGGTTCAAGTAACCCCCTGATCGGGGTTACTAGGATCCAACCTACATTTTACATGAAATATACAATTCAAATAGGTAGTGGGATTTAAGTATCACCTAGGATCTTGAAATAAAAATAGAGGATTATGTATGAAAAATTTATTTTACATTAAAACAGAAAACAAACCCCATTTTATTTGCAAATCTGATTTTTAACAGTGGATGCATTTTAAATATTTTGAGAAAATTTTTTCTGCATAAGATACCTGACGACTTAACAATTGGTACTTCTTAATCAATTTTTGGTTTTGTCTTAAAATTTAATTTTAAATCACTGTCAAATTTCTGAACTGAAAAAATAAGCGGTACTTTTTCTTTAAACTCTTTATAAGTACTCGAGATCAAATAATAATACAATATGAAATAATGCGCGTCATTCCTGAATGTTTTGGCTTTTCAGAGATACCTTTTCTTAATCTTGTGTAAATTAGGGTAAGAGTAATTTGTCAGCAAAAATGAGGAAATTTTGTAAAAATCGGAACATTTCTCCGAAAACCACGCCTCCGCCAGCAGTAGGGGTTGGGATGGGGAAATCAGTCATATCAGGGGAGAGCCCAGGTGGTCAAACGCAAAGGTCACGGTTCTACTACTCCTTCTCAACTTCGAAAACTATTCCCTCTCTTATTGGTTGCTTTTCTGTCAATCATGTCGACATAGTACATGCCTTCCTCTTGAAGGTTTCTTGTGGGTTTTAGCGAACACGGGGAAAAAAATAACTCCAGCGGTTCCTTAAGACATCACTAAGAATTGCAACCACGTCCGTCTAACTAGACATCGTGCATTAGTTTCACAGAAATGAGGTCAATCATCCTTCAGTTTTTTATTTATGTTACTTCCCTTTTTTATGTTAAAAAAAAGATAAAAGGGAAGCTTTGTTACTTATAAACATTTACTACACTGAACAGCCCAAAAAAACTGGTACAGCAATGTGTATGCAAATAACAGAGATATGCAACCAATCAACGTAACGCGATGCGGTGGGTAGCGCCTATATAAGACAACAGGTGTCTGGCAAATCTGTTAGATCGGTTCCTGTTGCTACAACAGCAGGTTATCCTGATTTATGTGACTTTGAAAGTGGCTTTATAGTTGGCGCACGAGAGATGGGACATAGCATCTCCAAGGTAGCGATGCAATTTGGATTTTCGCGCACTACCTTGTCACCAGTGTACCGTGAATATCAGGTATCCGGTAAAACATCAAATCTCCGACAGCGGTGCGGCCGATAAAAGACCTTGAAAGAACAGATCCGCCGACGGCTGACGAGAATCCTTAAAGGAGATAGACGTGAAACACTTCCTCAAATTGCTGCGGATTTCAATGCTGGGGCATCAACAAGTGTCACCGTGCGAACTGTTCAACGGATCATCATTGATATGGGCTTTCGGAGCCACAAGACCACTCGTATATCGTTGTTGACTGCACGGCACAGAGCTTTATGCCTCGCCTGGGCCCGCCAACACCTCCATTGGACTGTTGATGACTGGAAACACGTTACTTGGTCTGACGAGTCTCGTTTCCAATCGTATCGGTCGGATGGACGTGTACGGGTATGGAGACAACTTCATGAATCCATGGACCGTACAAGTCAACAGGGGACTGTTCAAGATATTGGAGTCTCTATGATGGTATGGGGCGTGTGCAGTTGGCGTGATAGGGGACCCCTGATACATCTAGACACTCTGACAGGACACTCTGTATGCCACTCTGACAGGCAGTGGCGTACGCAGGGGGGGGGGGGGGGGTTGATGGGGATTATAATCCCCCATTGGTTCTGATTACATATATTATTTTATTAGGTTTAAGCTTTGCACTGATTGCTCAAAACTACTCTTTCATATTAACCCCCCCCCCTATCCCCTTAGAAAATTTCTGCGTACGCTGCTGTGACAGGTGACGGGTACATAAGCATCCTGTCCAATCATCTGCTTCCATTCATGTCCATTGTGCATTTCAACGAACTTGGACAATTCTAACAGGACAATGCGACACCCCGCACGTCGAGAGTTGCTAGCGAGTGGCTTCAGGATCACTCTTCTGACTTTAGTCACTTCCACTGGCGACCTTAATCCCGAGACATGAATATTATTGAGCATATTTGGAATGTCTTGCAATGTGCTGTCCAGAAGAGATCTCCAACCCCTTGCATTCCTAGGGATTTGTGGACTGCCCTTCAGGATTCACGGTGTAAATTGCCTCCAAGATACCTTTAGACATTAGTCGAGTCCATCCCATGTCGTGTTGCAGCACTTCTGTGTGCTCGTGGGAGCCCTACAGGATATTGGGCAGGTGCACTTTTTTTTTACTCTTCAGTGTATATTACATAATTTATATGCGGCCCAGGGTGTACAAAGGACTGGACACCCATGTTCCAGAGCAGTGGTGCACAAACTGTGGGTCACAACTCCCAAAGGGGTCGTGAAAAAAAATTTGAGGGGACGCGGATAGTCTGAAGTAAATTTATACAATATTGAATTATTTTCTCTAAAATTTACTTTCATTTTCTATAACTACATATTTTTAATATATTTTCATTTTCTTTATATTAAAAAAAATATATAGAATATATTTTTAAATAACGCGTCAAACAGTCTCCATCAACAAAAGGCTATACTTACATACTTTCTTTTGCTTCTACGTGTTGTGAGACTGGGTCTTCAAGATGAGTAACTTTAAAAACCAAACAACGATCAAGACATAACCCGGAAAGATTATATGAGACTAGCACTCAAACATTTCATCGAATAATGAATAAATATTATCTGAGGTTCCGATTCACCCTTCAAATTAAAATTTTCCTGTTTTACTTTTATATAAATAAATAAAATTTATAATTTTCATATCATGCTCATTTTTAATTTCTTTCTAATTTTCACCTTTATGAAATATAAATACATATTAGTATTTAAATATGACCTTTAGTTGCATGAGATTTGCTAAAAATTAGTGCAGAAACGAGACTTCATTTCATGCAAAGTAATATCTTTCGTTATCATGCAAAGTAAATTTATACTCGAAATCTACAGTTTATGCATTTTAAAAATAGTTTGTCGAAATTTGCTCAATTCTTTAGACGACATTTTCCTAATTTAAAAAAAAAATTGTCATTAAAAAATTTTCTTTGGGGTTGAGTGATATTTCATTTAATAAATGTCGGTCTCAAATGAAAAAGTTTGTGCACCACTGTTCTAATGACTTAACATGATAAAGTACTTACTTGCAAAGAAATCTGTGGACTCATTTGTGACATTACTTTTAAATCACCCTTGATTTGCGTCATGTGACTATGTACAGAAAATATTACACCTCTTTCATGCTTCGATGCAAGTTTAATCTTTTTTTCAAAAAAACAAATCTTTCATTTCATTATATTTACTATGATAATACAAAAAGATTTGCCTCTGAGTGAAGATAAGAAGTAAAGGTGCACTATCAGAGAACTTATAAAATGAACAGTTGGTTTATGAAAGCCTTTTTTTTGTAGTCTATCGGAAATTCATCATAGAAAAATAAACTTGTAGCAAAAGCAACCTGATTCTGCTAAACAGTGCCATCTATATTTCAGTAGAAATTACAAAGGTTATTTGGAATAATGCTATATCTGCTTTTTAAAAATTATTCTTTTATTTATTAAGTTATAATTCATTTTCTTGTGAACAAACACACATAGGTCTACATGCTATTGTTAAAGCTTCAAAATAAATTGTTTCCATATACAAATTTTTAAAATCCTGTGATGTTTTGCCTAATATAAAATTTAACAACTTTACATACACACTAAAAAATCCCTAAAAGCATAAGCAACACATTTTAAAATGAGGAAATATTCAAAGGAATAATTTCTTACATAATTTTTTACTCTGAACTCATATCAAGCCATAAATAACACTAGTTATGCAAATGATTAATTTAAAAACCTGTAAACCCAGCAAACTAATTTGCTCAAACCAAGGAGAACTTCATACCATGACTTGCTCACATAGTTATTATGATTTGGTTCCTTAAACAAAATAAATGACACTTGGAATTTAAGAATTTTTATTTAATAAAAAAGAAAACTAGAAAAATAAGCATACAAATAAATTTCCTACAAGTTTTTATTTTTAAGTATTTACATACTTAAGTATAATTTTATTCTTGACAAAAAATTTTCATTACCTTAATAAAATAACTACTTAAAATAATAACTTTTAAATGCAACAATGCTTAACTAATGCTAGCTAAAAAAACCAAGGCGGCTTAGCTTTTACTTTAACTGGATTCAAACAATCAGGTGAAATATGTTGTGTAGAAGTAACACAATTAAAATGCATTTTTCTTAATCAATAGCCGTGACATTCAAAATTTAAAATAGCTCTTGCATTTAAAATTTCAAAACTATAGTAATCACATGTCAACAGAAAGAAAATCCTAATCTGAAACCTAAATTACTATTTTTGAAATAATGATAAAAATTACAGAATAAAAATTGTACTAAATTACATGCTCATTTCACTTTGATTTCAACTTCAATAGTGCAAATATGTTTTGAGCATGTCACTGCTCTAAAATATTTGTAGAAGTGATAACTGATGTACAATTCAATAAAATTGTATACAAACACTATAAAAAAGCTCATAGAACATAGTGATAAAAATTAAAATTCTAATCACTTCAAATAAAAATTTAAGGAATAACTTCAACTTGGAAAAAACTTAACACCTTTTACTATGAGATTTTAAAGCATAACAATGAAAAATGTTGCATCATTATATTAGATTTTTAAAATGGTTGTATTAAAACTTTAACTTATCTTTTCTTTTAAAGTATATTACAGTAATAGTAGATAATAATTTGGTTCATATATAAAACTTGCAGAAAATGTGCAGAAAACTTTTCATTAAGGCCCCATTTGAGAAATAAACAAGCAGAGATCATATAAAATTACATTAATTCACAACAGGTGAATATCACCTAAACAAATGTAAAAATCTCTAGTTCTTTACAAATTGTAAAGCATATCTTATACAAAAGAAAATTAAGGAAAACAAAGGAAAAAAACTCAGAAACTTTATATGTATATCTCATACATATGATACATATGCATTTCTTTACCCGTTGTATGAATATACATAAGAAAAAACTACTCATCACTATCACTATCATCATTACCACCTCGAATATTTTTCTGAACCCGTTTAATGACAGAACCTTTATTACTTCCACTAGCTGCAGTATCTGGTGGCGAAAATAGATCCTCTTCATAATTTATGACCCCAGATTTGCCTAAACGCCTCTCCATCACTTCAGTAGAAAAATCAACTCCACCAAATTCATCAAACCTATCTATCTTTTCAGCAAGAGAGAAATCTTTACAAATAAGAAGGGTTGGAACGAAACAAATTTTTAAGAAATCAGAAAGGAATTGGGATTTTTCAACATATAATTTACAAAATTTTGTTTCAATATGCTTTGTTGCAAGGATTGATAAATGCTTATAAAACATTTCACAAGGCTTAGTTGAAGCACAAGAACAATGCACAACAATGTTTTTACTTTTCTTGGAAGCTTCAAAGAACTATTTGTCAGATGTAAAAGTTGAGTATTTACCATGTTCATTAGCAATCCATTCTTCTTTCTGCTTCATTAGCTTTTTCCAGCCAAAATCACCATCTTCTTTCTTGTCTAGGTTTTGGATAGCAGCCCCACCTTGATCCTTTACAATTCTTGTGGCTTCGAGAATGTTCTTTTCTGAATTATCCATTCTGTAATAAAAAATTGAAATATAACACAAACTATCACAAATATTACCTTGGAGTTATTTCTTCTTTAAAACTTAACACAAAGAAATTTAAAAATCAGTCCTCCATTGGAAACATGCGACAAAATTAGAACATACTCTGTTACAATGATTGAGAGATCCAGTATTCAGCTTGACCTAAAAACAATAGAAGTATAATTTTAATGAATATAATTTTACATTCTTTAAAAAATCTACTGCTTTAATAGTATTAGTTCAAGCTGTCATATAAACTCTGTGGATTGAATTCAAATAATGGTGTAACACATTAGATAAAGGCGAATGTGTGCAATTGAAAATGTAGTTTAATAAAGTAAAATGAACCACTAAAGAGCTTACCAGCAATAGACAGCTAATTAAAATCCACTATAAACAAATAGTAATACTTCAAATTTCAATAGTTCTTATGACAAAGAGGCATTAGATATGATTACTCTATGGACAAATAAAAAAATACTATGCAACTTCCATAGAAACAATCAGAATTAATACTCCCATGCCTTATGAACTGCATGCATTAGTTCAAAACTAGTTCTTATTTTTCACTGTAGATTTCAAGAAGAGGCATGTTCTTGTCATGCATATTCCATAACTTGCACTGAAGTTCAAGAGCACTTTAGTTTTTATCACTAAAAGAAAGAAGTGTACAGATGTAAGCCCAAGGAGAAATTTTAATGTACAACAAATGAGCTTGAATTATGTTATGATAAAGCAAAAAGCTCAAGAAAAAGTTACCAAAATAGAGAATATTTCAGCGTATATAAATTTGATTGAACGATAAGTTGGTAGGATGCAAGGCTGTAGATCAACAGTAACTTGTTTGTAAAGAACATTTTTTGTACACATTTTTAAAATAAAAATTAGTTCCTAAGGGATTTTTAAGGATCAGATGTAGCATTTTTGAGGACATCCAAAATGATTTAAATACATTTTATTCCTGAAGTTTAGACATTTTAAAATATTGGAATATTAGGTTAGCCATAATATAATAATTTCTCCCCAAAACCCCTAACTTTATAAAACTGCAGTACTTCAAAAATACTTTCACACATTTCAATGTGTTTGCTTTTCTCCACATTTAACTTGATAAATTTACACCAGTAAGCACAGTCATAGTGAGAGAAACTGGTAGTTTACATGTATACAGTAGGTGCAAAAAGTATTTGCACATAGTGAATTTCCAATATATCTGCAAGAATATAAAATGACAAAACTAAATAAGAAAATGTTTTTCAACCTTCAAAAAACTATTTGTTGGAGAAATTATGTGATAGAATGTTTGATTTATGATAAACAAAGAATTAACAGTTTAGAAGAATGAAGAAGTATTTGCCCGCTTACAGTTTTTAGTTGCCGACACAAATTAGAATTCAATATTAATGAGAAGATTGGAAAGGTATGATTAATCTTCTGATAGCAACTATGCTCAAGTAAAATGAGCTGAATGCTTTGCATAATTACCTTACAGGAAATAAGTGTTTTCAATTCCAAGCATTTTGGCCTAAGGTCCTAAATTGTCACAAAATATCAATATACTGCCTTGCATTGATATTTCATGTAATAAAGTGTTACCAACTCCAAAATATGGCATGAACCCATACTGTAACAGAAAATACCCATAGTTAACTGTGAAATGTTCTGATTTCAACTCTGTATCAAGACAATGCCAAAATTATGTACAACCATCTAAAAGTTGAATTTACTATAGTGAGTAAATACATTTTTCTAATAATCGATAGGTTTATTTACATATCTTTTAGCAAAGAGCAACTGTTTTTTTCTGTTATCTCCACTAACATATGGCGTTTTCTTCACTAACCTGTTGTGATAATTAAAATCTTTTAAAATATTTCGAATTGTGAAACCACAAATACATTTACTTGCTGAACCTCCAAGGATTTCAGGACATGTTTAAGCACTTGTACATGGAGATTTTAACAACTTCTAAGACAATGCCTTGAGAATCTGTCAAATGACTTGGGTGACCTGAATAGGCTACATTGGCTTAAGTTCCATAGTCTACTTGCCTTTTGATTATACATTTCACAGTAAAAAAGCATTTACCTACTTCTTTGCTGTTGTTGTAATATCTTTTACCAGGGACGCGCCGTCCATATGGGCAAGGTCGTGCGGCGCACAACGGCGCCAAAGCGTGAAAGGCGCCGTCAGGTTAAATTTAAACATTTTTTGAAACTCTATTACAACAAATTTACGTAAAACCAAAGCTTATTTATCAATACTAGTGGTGAGATTTTATTATCAGCCATCTACCAATACTGACCGGCCAGACCGGTGGTGAAATTACACTACTCCCTAGTTTTCAGGTTTAAGCTTGCAAAATGTTGGTGTTAAGGCCCCAACTCATGTACGCCACAATCTAAGTGTGTAAAAAGGTGTGGCTGGTAGCGTCCCCACGCCAAACTTGAAAAGTGTAGTACAGTGGTACCTCGACTTACCAGTTTCTCGACTTACGAGTTTTTCGAGATACGAGCATTCTCTCGGTAGATTTTTTGCTTCGCGTTACGAGCTAAAATTCGGGTTCAGATATCCCACCGCTAGTTTGAGCAGCGAATGCCATGTTGAATGAGAACACAAGAAGCATATAATATTTACAACCTTTATGTACAATTATTATACAATTGTATAATATTATTCTGAGACTACTATCCAGTCTTAAACCGAGAGATTGGATTCTGAGAAAACGTTCTTCGGATTCTCAGAAAGAAAAATCTGGACATTACAGCCACAGTGAACGATGCAACAATCGTCCAGCTTCCGTGTCTTACGCTTTCACTTTAAGGGGACAACGGACCTTCTACCTCGAATTTTTTAATTTTCAAATTTTGACTCTATATATAGAATGAGAATATTTTTTTTCTAAAATGAAGACCCTTAGAATTCAAAATAGACTTTTTTGACAGAATAATGCCTGTTTTTCAAAAAAAATTTCAAAAAGCTAACATTTCTCAAAATACTCCATGCGCATCCAATATCATTAAAAAAACCTTCATTTTTTTAATATAGATTTACTGTATTTATATAAACATAATTATGAATTGATTTTTTTCGTGTAAATAAAAAGTAAAAAAAAATAATTTTTTTTTTAAATGTGCTCGTTATTCTTTTATGTTTTTGCTCGTTTCTACTTTATTTCATGGTCTATAAATTTGGAAAATATTTGTGGTTTCAGAGAACAATGCACAATTTTGTGAGAAACACTGTAATTAACAATCGTAGGAAATTTGGTAGATATCTAAAGAAAATTAAGGAGCATGGAGCGATTTGAAAAATTCTAGCAATTTTGAAAGGATTTTTTGAAAAAACGGTATTTTTCTTCCAGAAAATACTTATTTGTGAATGCTAAGTGCCTTCAATGTAGTAAAAAACAATATGAATTATTTCCATTTTTGTATATAAAGTAAAATATTGAAAATTTAAAAAAGCGAGGTTGAAAGTCCCTTGTCGCCTTAAGAGAGTAGCTGGTAATAAAAGCGAAAGTGAGGAAAGCGGGGCGAAAAGATAAAAAATCAAGATTTAATTTTTCAGTAAGATAATAATTTTTCAGTAAGAATAAGATTTAATTTTTCAGTTCAACCTTTCTCCTCTTCTTCCATGAGCATCTTCAAGTCTGATCTCCAAGGTAAATGTTGTACGTTACACTTAATAAAACAAATTTATTGCAATACATTCTATTGTATTGCATTTTTATACAATGTTCGTCGTTTATAAGCACGTTTTTGTTATTTAAAAACATGTAACAAAAAAAATTGCGGTGTTTTGGGGGATCCCGGAACGAATTAATGGCATTTCCATTCATTTCAATGGGGAAAATTGATTCGAGATACGAGTATTTCGAGTTACGAGCTAAGTCATGGAAAGAATTAAACTCCTAAGTCGAGGTACCACTGTATATGTTTTTGTGGAGCTATGGCCACCAGAGTGTTCGCTTAGCTCAGTGCTGTGTTTGATAATAAATATTTCTTGTGAGTGACATTAGTGTTACAGTCCATTTCTTATATAAACTGTGTTTGAGAGTGTTAATTAATATAATCAGTTGGGTTTATTTAAACGCTTTTGTGGTCGGTGCAGGTTCATTAATTTTTTTAATTTTGCCGTGAGCGGTGAGCCGGTGAGCGTGATCTGCGTGATTTTCTATAAGGGTGATTGATTGTGAAAAATCATTTAAAAATAAGGTAAGTGATTAACAAATCAGCTTTACATAAATTTAAGACTACATGAGAAAAACAAGAATGTCACAAAATATCGAAAATTGAGTTAATACCGTCATCTAGTAGAAAAGTATCTATATTTTTATTATTCAGGCACCTCAGAGTACTGGACAGAAGTACCTCCTTTTGAACTAGGTAATAAATTTTTATTTTAACATTCCCTCTTTTTGGGGTGGAAAAATATTCAAGTTTATTGTACATTATTTTTTTATAAAAATGCATTTTTCGTTAGAATCGTTTCAAAAATTCAATACTGATACCTTTATTTTATGAATAAAAATTGATTCACTTTATTTTGATACAGGGTTGATAAAAATCAGGATTTTTAAAAAAATCAAAAATCAACAATTTTTTTTTGAAAATCATTATTTTATGATTTTTTAGATAATTTTTAACTGATTTAAATCATCTCAACCCTGTTTTGATACATATAGTGTTTAAGAATCCTTGGAAGTTCTAAACTTTAAAATGGATGTTTCTCGTAATTGATATTATGTGACATTACGTCTTTTTCCCCTGTAGTTTTTAATAATAATGCTTTAAAAAAATTACATAGTTTTAATTATGCATTCAGTTTTTCTAATTTTAAATACTTAACGAAATCTGGCGTTATAATATTTCAGTACTGTTATGGCAAAACACGCTATTTGCTTTTTTTACAAAATGTAGGTACTTTTTCACATTAAATAGTCACAAATATGGTAAGTATAGTGAATTTAGTTGTAAAAAATGAAAATTAAAAATCACTATCTACTATTTACGTGACGTTTTAAATTAAAATGGCAAAATACTTATAAGTACATTTTGTAAAAAAGGCTGATAACATGTTTTGCTATAAATAACAACTGAATTAAAAAATTTTATATTTTGAATTTTCTTTAATAATTTTTTTATACAAAACAAAAAAAACTTTGTGTTTCTTAACTTTTTATTGATTTTATTTAGATGGCCAGAGAAGAAAAAAAGAAATTGTCTGGTTATCAAAACTTGCTTAACAAGCGAAAACGGGAGGAAGACTTGGAGAAGAACAATTTAAAAATTACCAACTTTTGTCGGAAGCCCACAGATTTTCAAGACAGTACTGATACTGAGAAGTATAACAGTGGTTTTCCAACTCGTTCAATATCGAAGTTGCCATCCGAATTAGGAAAACAAGCCAATGACGATCCAATAGATTCAAGTTCTGATACGTTTCACTCGGTACCATCCAGGGGCGGATCCAGGGGGGGGGGCTGAGGGGGCTGCAGCCCCCCCCCCTTTAGGTCATGTTTTTTTAATTTAGAGAAAGAACTCAAAATTTAAAGAAAAGAAAATAAAGTAACAAATAATTTGTAGCGCTAGTGCCATGTTTTGGGGAAAGAAACGTTAAGTTTAAACGTGCTTGTCGATTAGAAGTGCGACAGTGCAGTGCATTTCGCTTGAAGGTCGAGTCTAGTGTACAAAAATAGATACGCGATCGCCGCTCCCCATCACCAGTCGCGCCCAGATCCCTTTCCCTGCCGTCGCACAGCGTGAGTGACACAAAGACAGGTTCAGTGTGTGTTGACTTGTGGTTATTGAATAACGGGTCGCGTAATAAACGAAATTCAAACCCAAAACGAAGGAAATTTCAGAGAACTGGTGCGTTTTCGTATCGAATCAGGAGATGAGAATCTCAGCAAACACCTCCAGTCGGCATGCGCTAATGCAATGTACTCTAGTAAAATGATTCAAAATGAATTAATCAACTGTTGCGGAACTGAAGTCCGAAATGTGTCATACTGGACATACTTGTGTCATACTGGAAAGATTCAAAGCTGCAAAATTCTATAGCATATTATTTGATGAAACAACAGATGCTGCTCATGATTCACAACTGACATTTTCCACACGCTACTGCTACGAAGGAAATGTTTATGAAGATTTCCTGGACTTTGTGGATTCCAGAAAACCCTCTGAAGCTTTTGCACAAGAAGAAGACTTAACTTATTTAAGTGAACCCTCCTTGACTGGTGAAGTGATAGGAAGTACTGTGATTGGATTAATTAAAAAAATAATTTTGACCCAGAAAACTGTGTAGGAATAGCCACTGATGGATGTAGTAGTATGGTGTCTGAGGTAAAGGGAGCAGTAAATGCAGCGAAACATTGTACTATCAACGCCACCCATTGCCCCTGCTTAAACCATGCTTTGAATTTGACACTGAAAAAGGCCTCTAAGATTCAAGAGGTCAGAAGTGCAGTCGACACCATAAAAACAGTTATTCCTTTTTTACAGCAAGCCCAAAGAGAAACTCTGTCTTAAAACAAAAATTAGGCAGACAGCTTATAGGGCTCTGCCAAACCAGATGGGTGGAACGCCACGATAGTATTCATTTGTTTTGTTCAAACCTTCCAAAAATTCATGAAGTGCTTGAAGTTGTAAGTACTTGGAAAGAAACCGAAGCAGCTACCAAAGCACTGTCTCTTTTAAATAATATAAGCACTAGTTCTTTCATAGTTTCCATAGCGTCTCTAGCAGACATATTCGCTATCACTCTTCCTCTTAGCCGGTTATTCCAAAAAAAGAGCATTGACTAAAAAGAAGCCAGTGAAGCTCTTCAATCTACTTGTTCTACCTTGGAACAGAGAAGATAGAGTGTGAAGAGTTTTTTCCATGATGTATATCTTGTAACAACAGGTTTAGCTGAAGATATGGGTACGGAGGCGTCTTTGCCTCGTATTGCTCAAAGGCAAAAAAACCGAACCAACCCCAACATTGTCGAGCTTGAGGAATTCTACAGAGTAACAATTTACGTTCCTATATTAGAAAGGACACTTCAAGATATCAAAGATAGATTCCCCGATGACATTATGAAACTCCTTGAACTATCAACCATGATACCCACTTCGGTTGTTAAAATGTCCCCAACAAACCTAAGAGAATCAGCTAAGGTCTTGTTTTCTAGATTTTAGTTTGCTATGGGGAACATTTCAAGTCATACTGGAGCTGTTTTTAGCAATGAAGTTGCCCTGTGGCAAAACAAGTGGTTAAATAAGCAACCAAAGACAAAAAATGAAGAAATTCCAGAAACAGGCATTGAAACTCCCATCAAGTGTGACAAGGAGGTTTATCCTGCAATACACGAATTGATGAAGATTTTTGCAACTCTGCCGGTTAGCAAAGCTACTGCCGAGAGGTCCTTTTCAACCCTTCGAAGGTTGAAGGACTGGATGAGAACAACCATGAGAGAGGATAGACTTGTAGCATTAGCACTGCTAAACATTCACAGAGGAATTGCGGACAAAGTTGATGCAAAAAAAAGTCGTTGATAGGTTTTCTAAAATGAAAAGAAGGAAGTTGGACTGTTGTTTAGGCCAAAACTTGTTTTTGTCACCTCAAACCTACATAAAATTGTCCAAATATCAGTTTCTTTTATATGATAAATTATCACAGCTTGGACAAAGGGAGCAATGTATTTTACTTTATTAAATATAACATATTAAAAGTTTTTAATAGGTTGAGTTAGATTTATAAATACTGTCTTTACGTAATATAGCCTGATATGATCCTTTGTCCTCAACAGTTTAAGATTTGAGACAATTTTGTAGCATTTAAGTTAATTATGTCTGAAATTATTTACATAACAATAACATTATGAAAAATGTACCAATATGTTATAAAACTGTACCAAAATGTTTATTAATTAAAATAAAAATCCAAATGTATCGTATTTGAATAAAATGCCATGGTTTTCATGTTACATTGGGAGAGAATGTAAATTTCTTGGTTTAAAATAATATTTTAAGGTGCTTTTGAGGCACTTAAAATAGCCTAAGAAGTTTTCAAGCACTGTATATTTAAAAAAATTTCTGGGGGAGGCTCCTCGATCCCTCCGCTGAGCAGGGGATATTCCATAACCTCCCCTACCCCCCCCCCCGGTGGAAGACAGCCCCCCCCCCCTTGAAAATCGGCTGGATCCGCCCATGGTACCATCATGTTCGAGTAAGCAAGACGAATCATCCAAAGACACGTATTCGCCTCTCTCTAACGATCCAGGTCTTTGTCCGAGTATATTATCTCCAGCCTAGCTGCAAGAACTAGTCGAAAAAGGTCCTATGTATTTTCAAAATAAAACTATGTATCCTAAAGACAAAAGTGGACATAAGTTTTCGGGTGTATATTTCACTCGAATCCTATCAAATGGTGAAAAGGTTCAGCGAGATTGGTAACTGTAGTCTATTAAGAAAAATGTAGTTTTTTGTGTCTGTTGTAAAATATTCAATGACACCAGTTATGTCTGTACATATTGATAGTTCTAAAAAAAGTATGCCACTTTATCTTGGAGATAAAATTCAAAATGAAACGATAAAATTATTAGGTGATAATATAAGAAATAATATTTTAAATGAAGTTAAGTTTTCTATATTACTTGATGTTCAGCGAGATTGGTAACTGTAATCTATCAAGAAAAATGTAGTTTTTTGTTTCTGTTGTAAAATATTCAATGACACCAGTAATCCATTGACCTTTAAAAATACTAAATTAAGTGATCAAGATGGTTATAATGATTGGCATCACATAAGTGAACATTTGAAAATTCACGAAAAAAATAAATCTCATTTTCAAAATTTACGTTTCTGGTCAGATTCACCGGAAAGATTAAAAGAGAATCTAACTGTAGATTCCGAAATGCAAAATTTATTAAAAAGTGAAACTAAACACTGGCGGAGTGTCATTGAAAGAATAATTTATACAATTAAATTTTTAGCTGAACAAAACTTGGCTTTTCGTGGTCCTAGTAATAAATTATTTGAAAGAAATAATGGAAATTTCCTAAAATGTGTAGAAATGATAGCAAAATTTGATCCAGTTATGTCTGTACATAATAATAGTTCTAAAAAAAGTATGCCACTTTATCTTGGAGATAAAATTCAAAATGAAACGATAAACTATTAGGTGATTAATATAAGAAATAATATTTTAAATGAAGTTAAGAAAGCAAGTACTTTCTATATTATTGATTGTACTCCGGATGTAAGCAACCAGGAGCAACTTCTGTTTGCATTAGATATGTTAATTTTAAAAACAATGAATTAGTGTTGAAGAGCGTTTTCTAACATTTCGTCCTGTAGGATACAACAGGTGAAGTTTAAACAACTTTTTACTCAAAATTTTAGAAGATTATGTTTAGACCAGAGGTGGGGAACCTTTTTACCATTAGAGGCCACATGTAAATTAGGTAGTAATAAAGGAGGCCGCATAAGTTGATGAACCTATAAATGCGACTTTTATGAAATTATTATAGTTAGATATAGTTTTAACGATTTGGTGATAGAAAAATAACAAAAAAAATTTAAGTCCTTATTTATTTACACTGCTGGCACTGTAAAAGCAACACCCTGAAGGAAACATGCAAATAACATGAAATTTACAACATGCATTAGCGGAGGTGAGATATGTAAATGATTAGAATTTCAGCACAGGCGCACATCACGCGCGCCTGTGGCGCCACTTCAAAGCGCTATTTAAGGCTTGGAGATTTCGACGATTTCAAGTTCGGCAATTGTGTTTTTTCTTGTGGTTTTTTCAAAAAAGCGATCAATTATGCCTCGTCGAAAACAGAGATCATCTTTTGATCAAGTATCCGAGTTCGATAGAGGAAGGATAGTGGCCTACCGAGATTGTGGATTATCTTTCAGGGAAATCGGTAGTCGTTTGGACGAAACCAAACAACTGTAATGCGGATATGTGATCGTTGGATGCAGGAGGGTACGACAGACCGGCGTGTTCGATCGCATCCATCTCAGCTCACCACTTCACATGATGACAGGCAAATTGTGCGCATGGCAGTGACGGATTGCTCAGTCACATCACGAACCATAGTACAGCACATGCAGTCTGTAACGCATCATCCAGTGTCTGCGCGTACCATTCGACGCCGTTACAGCAGAGTGGTCTGTCCGCAAGATGTCTATTGCTTTGCCTACCCTTGACGCAGAACCACAGACGTCTCCGCCGCCAATGGTGCGATGACAGAAGGATGAGGACGGCAGAATGGAATGAAATGATTTTTACTGACGAGTCACGCTTCTGTCTGCAACACCACGATGGTCGCATTCGAGTCTGGAGACACCGTGAAGAGAGGATGCTGAACAGCTGCGTTATGCACTGCCACACTGGTCCTGCACCGGGTATTATGGTATGGGGCGGTATTGGATATCACTCTCGCACACCTCTAGTACGTATTGCCGGTACTTTAAACAGCCAGCGCTACATCTCCGAGGTGTTGGAGCCAGTTGTCCTTCCTTACCTTCAGGGCTTGCCCACAGCCATATTTAACAGGATAATGCGCGATCACACGTGGCACGCATTGTTCCAACGGTTTCTTCGTCAATCGCCAGATTGAATTGCTTCCCTGACTGCCTCGCTCTCGGATCTTTCACCGATAGAAAACATGTGGTCCATGGTTGCCTCTACGATTGACCCAGATTCCATACCCAGCTGCCACAGCAGATCAACTTTGGCAACGTGTGGAAGCTGCTTGGTCTGCTGTACCCCAGAACTCATCCAAAGTCTCTTTGAATCAATGCCGAGGCGTGTGGCAGCGGTGATCTCCAACAATGGCGGCTACTCTGGCTACTGATTTTGGCAGGAACCATACTTCACAGAAGTTTATAAATTTAATCATTTGATACTTGGTCAACATGTTATCTACAAAATAAATTTTGTTGTGATATCTCTTGTCTTTCTTGGTGTTGCAATTTGGGTGGCCAGCAGTGTATTATTTGACATAAAAAGTTACAATATAAAATATTTTTGTATTCACATAAGGATAAAAACTTGTTATAACATTAATCATTATTTTTTTTGCAGAAAAAATAATACGTTTTAACGTACATGGAGTCAGTCACAACAATAATAGTAAGAAAATAGTTTTGTGTAGAGATCATATAACATGTCTGGTAGTATTGCTAAGAAAGTCTGAGTATTAAATTACATATCAAGTGTAGTTAAAGTATCATACAATCAAGGTAAACGAAGCTCATTTGGATAAATATACAATTGTAGCGACTTTAGACAACAATTTCAAAATGTCAACTTTATTTTGGCCGACACTGTACATACATTCATGCCGTTCTTTATTTAATTCTATTGATTTGGAAATTGATGTAATCTATATAATTAAATATTAATTAATACAAGTGCTAGCTTTTATGAAGGCCGCAAGAGAAGATCACGGAGGCCACGCGTTCCCCACCTGTGGTTTAGACATTTATAATATGTGCGGACAAGGATACGACAATGGTTCGAATATGAAGGGTAAACATCAAGGTGTACAAAAAAGAATTTTAGACATTAATTCACGAGCAATATTTGTACCTTCCTGTAACCACAGTTTGAACCTTGTTATAAACAATGCTGTAAAATCCAATATGTTCAGTATAAATTTTTTCTCACTTTTTCAAGAGTTAATATAATTTTTTTTCTGCCTCAACCAATCGGTGGTCTGTTTTGAAAAGTAACGTTTCAAATTTAACGTTAAAACCTTTATCGGATACCAGATGGTCTAGCATAATTGATGCAATAACCCCTCTAAGATTCCAGTTGGGCGAAATTTACGATACTCTTTACGAAATTTTGTCTGGAACAAATTTTGATAACATTACAAAACATTTGGCTATTGCTTTAGTTAAAAAAATTAAAAATTATGAGTTTATGTGTATGTTAGTCTTGTGGTACAGAATACTAAGTAAAGTTGATATTGTTACAAAGATTCTGCAAACAAAAACATTTAACATTTCGCAGGCTTGCAAAAGTTTGAACAACCTGAATGCCTTTTTTAAGGAATATCGTTCAGGTAAAGGGTTTAGTAACATGCTCGTAGATGCCAAAGAATTAGCATCTTGCTTGGAAATAGATGCGAAATTCAAATATTCAGAAATTTTAAGACCACGAAAAGTAAAAAAACAATTTTCCTACGAAAGTGAAGATTAGCCAATTGAAAACCCAGAACTAAAATTTAAAATCAGTTGTTTGTTTGCAGTGTTAGACATTACTCTTTCATCTGTTAATGAAAGATTTGAGCTATTATCCTCTCATTCTGATGTTTTTAAACTTTTGCGGAATATTGAGGATTTTGGCAAGTATTCTGACCAAGACCAATTTAATTTTTGTAGAAAGCTCTAAGAAGCTTTAACCGACAAAGATCGAAACGAAAAAGATATAGACGGAACAGAACTTTACATGAATTACAATTTTTTCAAAATTGCGATAAAAATGTGACGTTGTCTGTAGTAGAAACACTCAATTACATTATGATAAATAATTTAACTCATTCATTCCCAAACATTACTATTGCATTACGTATATTATTAACTATACCAATTTCTGTAGGTACAGCTGAGAGATCATTCTCTAAATTAAAATTAATTAAGGATTACTTACGATCTACACTGGTGTAAGAAATTAAGAGAATTTGCTGACCTGGTCGATTATCTCTAGAACTTCTGTACAGAGTTTAATAAAATTTGATATGTACATACATTGATACAATACAAAACAAATAACCATTCAATAATTGTAATACACATGCATGATCGTGCGTAACACTCGTTGGAGTCGGAAGGTATGAAACAGCGGTTGCAGAATAAACAAAAAAATGGATTAATAGATGGGTTAATAGGGGGTATGGTCCCCTCTTACAGATATACAGGTCTCGCAGCGTGATTTCATACTTGAAATAAGGCAGTTTATCATTTCCAGTGGCAATTGGTCCCACTCGTTCAGCAACGCTATTTTCATTCCCTGGATGGTTCTCGGAGGGGGGTTGCGAGTTGCAATTGCCCTCCTCAGAGCGTCCCAGACATGCTCTATAGGATTAAGGTCTGGAGATCAGGGTGGCCATTCCATCCGGCGAATATCCTCACTCTCTAGAAATTCGTCGACCAGAAGAGCTCTATGGGGTCTCGCGTTATCGTCCATTAAAATGAACTTCGGGCCAACTGCACCCCTGAAAGGCGAACATAGGGCTCCAAGACCTCATCCTTATACCTCACACCAGTCACAGTGCCTCTTTCAAAGACATGGAGAGGTGTGCGGCCATCCAACATGATGCCTGCCCAGACCATTAAACCTCCTCCGCCATAATGGTCGATTTTACGGACATTGGAGGGTAGGTAGCGGGTCCCTGGTTCTCTCCATATGAACGTACGACGAGAATCGGTGTGTTAGGCTGAACTGGGACTCATCAGGGAAGAGACGGTTGCCCATTGATCCATACTCCAATCTCTATGCTCTCAAATAAATTTGCCATTAACAAATTTGCCAAAGTAAGCTAGAAAAGTGCAATTTCTATAAGATATTTCCGTCTTTTCCATCAAATATGTCCATTTAAAAAAGCGGGCAATCTAAATGTATTTTATTTGACCTTTTGTTTTTTTTAATAATTTGGAATACATGTTTATAACTTTAACACTTTGTTACTGTGCAATAAAAATTTTAACGATATTTTTTTGTGTGTGTACTTACTGTTTGCCTCAAATAAAAAATACATACGAGCAACAAGTCTGAAGTGTTAATTCTGTAACGATTACCTACATTAAATTTTAACGATCATCAAATTATTGTCTTTTTTCAAATCATGTAAAACGTCAAAGGGCTAACGAAGATAAAAACTTAACGGAAGTTAAAATTTAACGTAATCATGCTTTTGGCTCAATAAAGGCGCTTATCAGTATTTCGGAGGACGGCGCAGAAGATGCTTGGCGCGTCAGTCTTTTACCTTCAAAATACAACGAAATAATCGACTCTTGCACAGAATATGACAGCACACTAGCACAAGTAAGCTACAGTTAGTAATTGATAGTAAATGCACTGAAACAGTAAATGAAACAACTGAAAATCTAGCTGAAACACAAAAAAATAAACAAAAAAAGGCCTTTAAGCTATTATTGATGCCATTTAACTAAATACGAACACAATTAACTAATTACTAAATAATTTATGTAAGCTATTGAAAACCATAAGTAACTAAAAATCTTTTTTTCTTGTTCTCAATAAAATGCTATTTCTTCTGTTATAAATCAAATATTACTTACAGTTTTTTCTTTATCAAATAGTTTTTTGAAGATTAAAAAAAAATCTACTTTGCTATTTATTTATGTCATGAACTGTTTTTTCCTACGAATATACTGCAATTCACTAAATACAAATACTTACCCCCTCTCTATATATAATAATTTGGAGGTGAGACGTAATATGAAATATTTCTATACAGGATTAAAAATAATACAAAAACAAATCAACACACATAATAAAGGAAAGAAAAGTATCTGCATTTTCCCAAAGCCAATTGTTGACAGTCATAAAATAAAAATTTTTGCAATTAGAGTTGAAAATAGGTATTTTGAAGGACCAGCAAGAACACAATTTAAAAGTACATATGTTGAATGCAAATATTTTTGGTTGGTTGGGATGGTTGAGAGGGACTGTAGTAATTTTTGCTACATGAGGGTAAAGTAGATCAGGATCAACAGCTTAAAGCCTTTTTCCCGAATGGCTACCATATATATATAAAACAGATATATAACAATATAATATAGTGTTGTGTTATAATAGTGTTGTGTTATCAACACAACACTAAGTTGATATACATGATTATCATATTATGGAGGTATAAAACAATAAAAAATTGTTTAAAATTAATGGAATTAATTTACTTTTGGTCGAATAGAAAAATCTAATTCGCAGGAAAAAAAGTCTAGTTTTATTACAAATCTAAAAGAGACAAAATATGTGACTACGATACAATATCAGTACAACAATGAATACTAGACCATTCTTCCTCTTTACACGACGTTCCTCATATATCAAGTCGAAGCAATGCCACACCTTTCCCAAGGTTAAACTTCGAGGCAAAATCTTCAAAATATGCTTTAATACAAGCTTTTGAAATGAGGTTCTAGCAAAGTTAATGAACAAAGAATATAGAACAATTGATTCAGTAAACAGATCAATAAAACTTAGATTCTGCGGCCAATTTTCGTAAGAACAAGTCAGAAACTTTAATGTTTTGTCTTGACAATACGATTTGCTCATAATAAGCCACAAGTGGACGTGATTTTTTGCAAGTTTTACGACTTACAATCTGCTTACAATCTAAGACATTCTCGTAGGTTGTGTTTCAGCCTATTGTTTCGAGGTCTTTATTCTGATGGTCACATTCTTCACTTAAATTAACTTGCCGATCCATATGTTTACAGAAGTATAGTTTTGCTACTGAAAGAGTACCGTAAAATTTTCATTTCAATGTTATACTTCTTTTGAACATCAACGAAGAATGTTTTACTCGAATTCAAATGCTGTAAATACGGGATGATAAAAGGATAAAAAATCTAAAATTTTTTATAAAATTGGAAGCTTTGTAGGGCGAATTGTTTATTTCGTCTTGGATATTTGAGGAGCATATGTTTCTTTTTCTTTTTATATTTTTGCTATTTTAGTTCCCAAGATATTAAATTACTATTTACGATGGTCTGCCAAATGATCGTAATCATTTCGTCTTAAAAGAGGGTAAAAGTTTAATTTAATTTATTTCTTAATATGATGTCATCCTACTGTACTGCACCATAGAGTTCACAATGAGAAAGAAACTAATCGCGACAGATTTGTGACGGGGAGTAACCTTGAAAAGATTTAGTATTTCCAGTGGCGACTCCAGGAAAATATAGAAACTTTAACTGTCTACGTAGCATTTCGTGTATTTTTCCTTGGGATGGGATAGGGGGCTAAACAACGGAGTCGAGAGGGAGAGTTACATATAAAAGTACCAATAGGCCTTATCAAGTCTAAATCCGGCTCTGATAATATTATTTAATTTTTTTACCATTCTATTGCAAAAATGTAAAAAATAGTTTTAACATGTGTCTATCAAGACTTTCGATGTAATATTATTGACTATATATTACACTTTATTGTTGTTTAAAAGAGGTCTAATGAGTTTGTAAGGTATACATAAGATTCGATTCACAAGAATCGAACTTTTGAGCGAATTACTTTTGAGTGAATTAAAGAAGTTGCTTGAGGTATGCTAATTTCGGCATACGCGCTTGGTATAAATACCATGCAGCTTGATTAAAGAAAAAGTTGATAGATAAGCGAGTTAAGGGAGCTACGAGGTAAGCAGCTCCAGGTGTTAACCTGCGCTTGTGCTTAGGGGGGCCAAAGTTTACGTGGCCGAACTGCTGGTTGACTTACTGTTCGTGAGTATTGAAAAATATATTGTTCTTGAAAGCTGTATTTATATATCCGTACAAGTAGTACGTATGCTCATTGTTGGAAAGCAAAATCTATATGTGCAAACATTTAAAATAAACATTGTTTCATGTATAAACTGTGTTTGTATCCAATTCATTTAGAGTACCACTTCAAATTATATACACCCACGTGTGGGTAGAAGTAGTTATACTCTATACTGACGACCGAAAGTTTATATATTCCCTGGTTGTTCTCGTTACATTAATAACGAACAACATAATTGAAGTTAAACTTTATACTGTGTTATACTCTGATATTGATAAAATTAAATTGTGAAAGTATCTTGTTATTATACTTATATACTATTTGAAAATGAGTGTTGTAGAACAAAACCGTGCTGGAAATTTTCCTCGGGTAATTATGGTTCAGCAAATTGCGCCATTCGAAGCCACCTTCAATGGCGGCCCCTCAAGCCAATTCCTAAAGAAAATTGAGCATTACTTTCAGCAACAATGCACCCCAGAGGGGGAGAAACTTAAAATTGCTCTAGCTGCTTTAAGAGGTAGTGCATATCAGTGGTACACGTGTATGCAAAGCAGTAATCTGATTTTTGACTATTTGCCATTCAAGCAACAGTTTCTTAGCTTTTTTCCCAAGACCTTTAATCAAAGTCAAATTGAAGCGGAAATTTATTCACTAAGGCAACGTGAAGGTCAGTCTGCGTTAGATTTTGCTATGGAAAAGATTTCCAAGTGTGAGGAATATTTAGAAGGGGTAACGGAAGCGGTAATCTTAAAAATAGTTATCCAGCGTTTGAAGCCAAGTGTTCAAGATTTTTTGGACAGTCAAAATATTACAAGTAAGGCTACCCTCCTTCAAGCTTTGTCTAAACATGACAATAGGCATTTCTTCGCTACCCCTTACCCTCACTCAGGTACAAGAAGTTTTATTCCCCCCCGCCAAAATTTTTCGCAAGTTTCAAACCAACAGCGAAACCAGTATCGCGGGTGAAATAATAGAAGCTCACGACGTTACAATGAAATTAGTACACTTAAAGTAAATAATATGCAAGCACCATACATACACTTGCAAGTTGTTTCACATGATATGGTTCAACCTGTTGAAACTGTGTGGTCAAATGTATTAACTTGTCCGAGCAGTAATCATTATTTTGAGAATAGTGAAAGTCAGGATATTTTTGTGGCTTATAATGAAAGTGAGTCTAGCTGGAATAATGCGGCAATTCCAGTACAAATTTCTGAAAATAGTGCCGATACTAATGCTAGTGGTTTAGAAAATAAATCATTTGATACTTCTATTAATGCTATACCTGATATTTTAGATGATATTCACACATGTGTTAATGAAGGAAATTTAGTAGATGACGAAGTATGTGTTACGGAAGTTAGTGAATACTTATTAGTTGACGACAATACAAATGCTTTAAACGATATTAAGAACTCGCTAGGTAATGATGATATTATTTCAAGTTCCCAGCCGAATGAGGATGCTGTAGACCAGGTTGATAATATGGTCTTAAATAAAGTGCATTGTAGCGTGGATTTTATCGCTACAGTTAATGTGTAGTAATTTTATCTTAATTCAAATTTAAAATTAAGTAATAACTTGTTAAAATCTAACTCTGTCAGGGTAGGTATTTTATCTTAGCAGCAGCAGGTGTTTTCTTTAGTCCTGATCTTTTGAATTCAAGGTGGTCTTCATTTTAACGATGTCTTGCCCTTTCATGCACACCTGTGCGTAAGTTGAATCGGCATGACATTGTTGAAATAAACCATTACGGTTCTTTCCCAGGGCTACTTTTAAATTTACGGTTTCCTATGTCGTGCTAACAATCAGCGTACGATATGGGAACCTCCTTTCCTGCACTGTGTTTTTCTTTTACGTGACGCCCATAGTGACGTCCGTCTGTTCTTTTTCTATGCGTATTGAGTTTCACCTAAGTGTGGCAATATCGTGTGTATTCGTGCAGCTTTTGAGAAACAACCGCGTTGGCGCGAAATCGCCAGATGTCATAAGTCGCCAGGTCTCACCTGCACAGCCAATGAGCGTGCCTTATGTTCCCGCGTCTTCACGTCATTGGTACACGGCTACCAGTTTTCGCGGTTACTCGCCCTTTTACTTAATGCGCTGCTTCTTTCTACCTTTCGTAGGCTTCAGCGCTTGGCGAGGTTTAGTTCACGTTTTCTCTGGCAACCCTCGCTCCCTTTTTTGCTCGGCTCGAAAGAAATTTATCAGATAGACTCTCTCACTTGACTTAGACTTACACACAAACTTATCCAGCCTGGCCATGTTTTTGCCAGTTTTATACTTTGTGGAGAAGTACTTGCTTGTAATATTGATGAAAGATTCATCTGTGATATTTATGTATTAATTGTAAGCATTATGACTACGTAGCATCATTTTTTAAAATAAAAGAGAGTCGACTCAAAACATGTGTCAGTAGAAATTATTTGAGTTGCAATCATCCAGGATAGTTAGTTGCCAGGAGTCGCAACGAACTGAGTTTTTTTTCAGCGCAAATGTAATATCACCACTATTTCCGGCCAATACTTCTGAGAACATCTTTCCTCTTTGGAGACACCGCTCGTATCATCCGTCGCTATGAACTTTGTTATTCGCCGCTACAACTAATAGAATCAACCGATTTCCCTCCGACAAAGTTTCTTCGACAAAACGGTTCCGTGTGTTCTTCGAAAGTTACTGCAGATAAAATGATGTCGTCCAATCCTGTTTCCGTTCCCTCGTCCAGTAATATGTCTCTTTTCAAGTAGTTTCTTCAATATAACAACAGTGCCTCTACTTCCGAATTCTCCATTATAGACATAATACCACTCCAGTTTATCTCTCCAGTACAGATTTAGTACAGTGCCAATTCCCCATTACAGATTTGCTGCCTCGCCAGTTCCTGAGTCAACTGCTTCCTGGTAAAAGAAGTTTTGTAAATAATATTATTTTCATTGCATAATGTATATTTTTTTCCTTTTCCATATTTTTAGTATGAGTGATGTGCATTTTGAATGAGGTTATATATATATATATATATATATATATATATATATAATACAAATTTTTTTATATGTCATTTGTGCAAAGCCTTAAATAACTGTTCTGGTACTTGTGTATAGTTATATATCTAAATTAGTCAATTTGGTCAATACCTTTGATATAGTATAATCACTGTGATAATTTTATTGGTTAAATAGTTAAACATATTTGCTAGTATTTTGAAACCGAAGAGCTATAAATAATCATGACTACGAAAAACAATTTTTCATGTAGTCTAATTTCTTTTGATGGAGACCCTGAGATAATTGATTTCTTTTTTGAGCAATTATCAGACATTAAGGAAATCAATAAATGGTCAGACCACCAGGCTCTCATATTATTAAAATCTAAATTAACTGGCAATGCACTTAAATTCTTTGTGAATTCTGCAGAGGCCAAAGCTAGTAAATCAATAGAGGAATTAAAACACATTTTTGTGAATTTCTTCCAGCCGGCAAACACACACTCCTTACGTGTGGCCGTGAACAACATTAAATTACTTCCGGGGGAAATTATTAAAAATTTGGCTCACCGCCTTGATAATTTGATTTGTAAGGTACACCCCAATTTTACTGAGAAATCAAAATTGGATTCTATAAAGTTTAGCCACTTACTAAATGTTCTACCTGTTGCCATGAAAATGAAAATTTTAGAGGCTGGTCTAAACAGTTTTGATGAGGCTGTAGCAAAAGCTCAGCTATTACAAGATATTCAAACTGAATCTGAAATATCAATGCCCTCGACATCTTCACAGCCTTCGTATGCTGAACTTGTTGCTGAGGTAAATGTTCTTAAAACTAAGTTAAGTGATTGTAAAAATCCAATAAATGTTGTGGCTGAACCACAGTATAAAAATCATACTTCTAGGCAATATAATAATAAGTATAGACCATACTCTAAAAATTTCAGAGGTAATTCCATCAGAAAGCCTCAAATACAATGTAATTTTTGTGGAAAAGCAAATCATGTTATTAAAAACTGTTTTCAATTTAAAAGAATGATAGATAATAATAGTAGCAATTCAAGTAATAATAATAATAATAATGGTAGTTATCATAATAGGTCTAATGCATATAATAGCCGAGGGAATTACAGTAGAATGAATCCTCGAGCCAGTGAATTTGTGCCTAATAATAATAATAATAGCCATAATTTAAACTAAATGTGGAGTCTCATACCACTGAGATTATGAGCTCCAATCAAAATTCTAGTAAATGTCATTCTCAGTACTTAAATGAAGAAAATTCTTCAGAAATTGTGTGTCCTAATGATGATTCATCTATTTTTTCTTTACCTTTGGTACACACACACATAAATTGTAATACTTTTGTTTCTCTTTTGGACTCTGGACAATCAATATTCTTCACTAAACCTTTTGTTAAACTACCTGTGTTGGACCAAGATTTTTATTTGAATACAGATGCATCTAATCTTGCAATCTCTGGTATTTTGATGCAGAAATTCAATGATCAATTATTACCTGTGTCTTATTTTAGTAAATCTCTGAATACTGCTCAGAAAAATTATCCTACTATTAAGAAGGAACTATTTGCATTGTATAAATCCATTATTGCTTTTAAATATTATTTGTATAATAGAACTTTCACAGTGTTAACAGACAGTAAACCACTAATGAATTATAAACATACTACATCTCCCACTGATATTGTCACCAGATGGTTACTCGAGATGAGCGAGTATTCTATCATTTATAAACATATTCCAGGTAAAGTCAATGTATTGGCAGATTATTTTTCTCGCCTCACCTGTGACTCTCCTGCTCAAAATTTGTATACTAATCCTGAAATTATTAATAGTGAGCAAGTCTTACCCATAACTTCTGTAAATGCTATAGCTACTGACCCTTTTCCAAATTCACCAGCTATTCCCATCAATAATGACCCTCCTCTGGAAATCTCCACTTCCACCTTTTTGGCTGAACAGAGTAAGGATTCAAAATTACTCAAAATTATTAACTGTCTAAATCAACCTCACTCTGTTAAACATTCTAAATTCACCGACTTTTATATTCATAATTCTTCCAAATTATTATGCTGGGACAAATCTAAAATAAATACTAATGCTCACATTATTGTTGTGCCCCATTCATTAAAGAATAAAGTTCTCAAAATTTGTCATGTGTCTCATTTTGGCATAGAAAAGACATACGACTTTATAAAAGCTCTATATTTTTGGCAGGGCATGTATGTTGATACATTAAATTTTGTAAAATCATGCCACCTTTGTTCGGTTCATAAGCCTCATAATATTGTATCAGCACCCTTTCAGGCAAACCCTATCCCTTCCTTACCCAACGAGGCAATTTCCATGGACATTCTTGGCCCCTTTAAAAATAATGCTTATGTTTTAACTTTTATCGACCAATTCTCGAGGCATTTAGAGCTTTTTCCTCTTGTTAAAATCACCACGGAGGCTGTCACTGAGTGTTTGCTAACCTATATTTGTAAATTTGGGAGACCTGCTTTAATCTTAACAGATCTGGGTACCCAATTTACGTCTGAAGTTTTTACTCACTTTACTCAATCTATTGGTATAAAGTTAAACCATACCACTGTGGGTAATCCTAAGTCCAATTCCATTTGTGAAAGGACTAACCTTTCTGCTAAGAACACTATTAATTGTCTGCTACAACAAAATGTACCATTTAAGCACGCCGTATTAATTCATCAGCATTTGTATAACGGATCCCAACACTCTTCGACTAATTTCTCTCCATATCTTTTACATTTTGGAAGAGAGCTAGCACTAATTTTTAATAATTTCAACTATACCAAATCTGCTGAACAAATAGATAAACCTCAGTATCTGAATAAGCTGCTTAAAAATTTGCATCACATCCAGCAAACAGCTTATCAGAATTTAAATGATAAACGCATCTTGCAAAACACCAAGCAACAGGAACAGGCTAAATTAAGAGAACTATCTCCTGGTAATATTGTCTATGTTAAATCTAAAGATAGATTCAATAAAAGGTTCAATGGTCCTTTTGAGGTTATTAAACGTAACTCAGTTGTTACCTATTCAATAAGGGTAATGTCTAACCCTCATGCTCCTGTAACCAAAATACATATAGGTAGGTTACATGTAGCTCCAGCTCGTAAAAATTATCTCAAAGGATTACCTAATAATCCTCCAACGTTAAATGTTTCTCCGCCTCAGCAAAACAGGTACTTCTTGAGGTCAACCGTTAAGCAGCGAGTTTCCTTTAAGTTTTTTTGGAAGTATGTTAGGAAAGCGCGCCTAACATAACTCCTTTTCTCTTTTCAATGCGGGCGTTGTCAAGAATATTTTAAAATTTATTGGATACTGTTTTTCGTGTGTACTTAGGTTGTATTGGTTTATGTATGAGATTCAAACTGCTAAGTAATAACTAAAATTGTTTCTAAATAAACCTAATAATATCCCTGTAATAACTAAGTCATAGACTTAGAGCAATTCAACTGCATTTAATAGTATTCTATGTAGTTAGCAACTATTTACAAATTTTATACCTCAGAGTTGGTTAAATTAATGATACTTTCTTTTTTGTACCAGTATGTAATTACCTTAGAACATCATTTATAAATAAGAGTAGTAATTGCAATTAACAAGATGTGGATTATTAAAATATGTTAACAACAAATATTATTATCAACTGTAGGCAATTTATCTTGTTTGTATTATGTTTATATTATCATTTATTAGTATGCTACATTTTTCCTTCACTATAAGTATTGTTGTCATTTTTTTGTTTATATTTTTGTCTATATGAATATGTATGTATAATTTGATGGTTCAGTTTGTAACATAGCAAACAGGTTGACATTTAATGCTAGGCAATGACACATTAATTTGATAGGCAGACATTAACATGTTAACTTTGACTTATTACATAAGAATTGATATTTGTATTGCTAAACTTTAATATTGACCTTTAAGGCCTTGACAAATCTGTTATTGACATATACTTCATTGGCATATTTTATTAATGTATTGTCTTAGCCAGATAATATTGACATATTTTTTTTGTATTTTGTGACAGAATAGTAATAACTATTTACTCGACTGATAATTTTGTGTATTGAAAATTTTATTTTGTGATCTTTTTATTAGAAATAGTGAATTTAATGTGTAATTTTTGTATACTTTGCAATATGATAGCATGTAGCTATTAATAACTAAAGGACTAGTGACTATTTTGGTATATTCACTCATTTTAAAGTTAATTTTTGGGTTTTGTACCCACTGATCATAAAAATTTGACAGGTTGAGGTTACAGTTTATGCATCTAATTTTATAATTTTTAGCTCATACTTGTTATAAGCATGCATGCGCATAAACGAATTAGGTTTATGTTTATATATATTTTTAGCTATGAGCAGATTAGCCATATAGCAATTATTTATTGAGTCACATTTTTCTTATTATCCTTTGTGGAATTTTATCATTTGTTTAATCAAGTATCTTAAAAGATTTGAGTTCCCATATCTCTGGTAGATTAAGTGGAAAATGCTTAGAATCATTAGTATTGTTTCGTGAAAACTCTTTTCAGTTAAGCTACGAGCATTAACTTTGTGTAGTCACTTTGTGTGTGTAGCAATGTTTTCTTTTTGTTAATCAAGTACCTAGCAAGATTTGTGTTCCCATATCTCTGGTAGATTAAGTGGAAAATGCTTAGAATCATTAGTATTGTTTCGTGAAAACTCTTTTCAGTTAAGCTACGAGCATTAACTTTGTGTAGTCACTTTGTGTGTGTAGCAATGTTTTCTTTTTGTTAATCAAGTACCTAGCAAGATTTGTGTTCCCATATCTCTGGTAGATTAAGTGGAAAATGCTTAGAATTATTAGTATTGTTTCGTGGAAACCCTTTTCAGTCTAGCTACAAGTATTAATGTTGTATTAGTAACGCTGTATCTAACAATATGATGCATACAATTTAATAATTACCTTTTATAAATGAGTAAGCAATCAACAATTAAAGTTTCAGCAAAATGTCTCGAAACATAATTTTATGATACAAATTACATGAGTGTATCACTGTTTGTTGATATAGAATATGGAATTAAGAAATGTATACAACTATTTAATGTACAAGTCCCATTCTACAATGCATATGTAAAAATATATTATAATCTACAGCATGTACTCTACTTTTACTTTTACTTTTGTGTAATTTTTGTGATCACAGGCAAGTTACTTTCTAGGATATTTTTGCGAATCTTGATAATGTTTAGCCAATTGCATTTTACTGTTTGATAGTTTTATTTGGCACATTAAGAAGTGGTTATTGTCAAAAAATTTTTCGAGTCCTGGACAAGGGGGAGAATCTGTAGCGTGGATTTTATCGCTACAGTTAATGTGTAGTAATTTTATCTTAATTCAAATTTAAAATTAAGTAATAACTTGTTAAAATCTAACTCTGTCAGGGTAGGTATTTTATCTTAGCAGTAGCAGGTGTTTTCTTTAGTCCTGATCTTTTGAATTCAATGTGGTCTTCCTTTTAACGATGTCTTGCCCTATCATGCACACCTGTGCGTAAGTTGAATCGACATGACATTGTTGAAATAAACCATTACGGTTCTTTCCCAGGGCTACTTTTAAATTTACGGTTTCCTATGTCGTGCTTACAATCAGCGTACGATATGGGAACCTCCTTTCCTGCACTGTGTTTTTCTTTTACGTGACGCCCATAGTGACGTCCGTCTGTTCTTTTTCTATGCGTATTGAGTTTCACCTAAGTGTGGCAATATCGTGTGTATTCGTGCAGCTTTTGAGAAACAACCGCGTTGGCGCAAAATCGCCAGATGTCATAAGTCGCCAGGTCTCACCTGCACAGCCAATGAGCGTGCCTTATGTTCCCGCGTCTTCACGTCATTGGTACACGGCTACCAGTTTTCGCGGTTACTCGCCCTTTTACTTAATGCGCTGCTTCTTTCTACCTTTCGTAGGCTTCAGTGCTTGGCGAGGTTTAGTTCATGTTTTCTCTGGCAACCCTCGCTCCCTTTTTTGCTCGGCTCGAAAGAAATTTATCAGATAGACTCTCTCACTTGACTTAGACTTACACACAAACTTATCCAGCCTGGCCATGTTTTTGCCAGTTTTATACTTTGTGGAGAAGTACTTGCTTGTAATATTGATGAAAGATTCATCTCTGATATTTATGTATTAATTGTAAGCATTATGACTACGTAGCATCATTTTTTAAAATAAAAGAGAGTCGACTCAAAACATGTGTCAGTAGAAATTATTTGAGTTACAATCATCAAGGATAGTTAGTTGCCAGGAGTCGCAACGAACTGAGTTTTTTTTCAGCGCAAATGTAATATCACCACTATTTCCGGCCAATACTTCTGAGAACATCTTTCCTCTTTGGAGACACCGCTCGTATCATCCGTCGCTATGAACTTTGTTATTCGCCGTTACAACTAATAGAATCAACCGATTTCCCTTCGACAAAGTTTCTTCGACAAAACGGTTCCGTGTGTTCTTCAAAAGTTACTGCAGATAATATGATGTCGTCCAATCCTGTTTCCGTTCCCTCGTCCAGTAATATGATGTCTCTTTTCAAGTAGTTTCTTCAATATAACAACAGTGCCTCTACTTCCGAATTCTTCATTATAGACATAATACCACCCCAGTTTATCTCTCCAGTACAGATTTAGTACAGTACCAATTCCCCATTACATGCATGAAAACCAGACTGAGAATCAGGTAGGAAATTTTACACACAGTTATACTGTAAGTAGTTTAGCTGATGCTTCGGAAGTTATAGACGTAGTTAGCATTAAAACGCACGAAACGAAAATCTTAATCTTCCTAAAACTGAAGCAGTTTTAAAGAATTTTAATGATAACGATTATGATGTCGCAAGTTTCAAACAGACTTTTTCGTCAAAAGAGGATAAAACTAAGGGGGATAAAAAACGTGAAAAAGCGCCTTCAGGTTCCAGCATTAAAACTGCTAATGATGAAGTAATTAAGTCGATAAACAATGAGTCGTATAAGCACAAATACGAAAAACAGTCAGTTTGTTGAAAAACATGAAACAAGCAGCGAACCAAGTTGTAAACATATCAATTTGTAAACATATAAAGGGCGAGATAAAGCCAGTAACTGAACACATAGGTGCGGCGTATAAGTTTGAAAAAATAGAATCTGCTTTAAAATCTAATGCTTATACTCTCAAAAGTACGCAGAAAGATAAAGTGTGTACTGCAAAACCTCCATCAAAGGATTAACGTGGCACACATAAGGTACACAAGGTTATCAAAAGGAAGGATGACAATTTTAAAGGTCCTTTGCATAAGTACAGGAAGCGGAAGATATCAGCCGCCCAGCAAGGCTGGCCTCCTCCCAAGAGACCTCCTGCCCATCGTCAAGCCGGACAAGCGCCTCAGGACCAACGACCTGCTGCACGAAGGATGCCCTCACGGTCAACGAATCCCTTTACTAGGACTGCGACCATCAAGAGAGGTTCCACGGAATGGACAGACTGGTGCAAGGAAGTTGCTGCATTCATGAGGAACAAGTCTTGTATCAACTTTCTTATTCTATGTCCCACCCTTTAATAAAATCGAACCAAATTGGTTTGAAGTTCCCCAGTGTATATGCTGTGAAAAAAATTTTGAGAGAATAGGGGTCAGCCACTAAAAAAAAAACGGCATACTGTTGTTTTATAAATTTTTGAAGGGTCATATAGTGAACAGAAAAAAAATACATACTGCATAATATAATAATTAACTAACTAATGTACTAACTTCACAAAACATAACACATGTGCATTATGAATTGTGGGAGAGCAGCTACAAACAGTCAAGAAATATCATGCTGTGCAATTGTGTTGACACTTTTAACTAAAATAGATTTTCTAGGGCGCAGTCGGCCAGCCCAGTATCATCAACTGCAAATCCACTGTGTGTTGGTGTCACATGGACCCTTCGGGGTTAGTTTTGTAAAATGGGAGTGGCTTTTTTCCCCCACACAACGTGTGGAAGGTTTTTTGGCTTTGCCACCCATTATGTAAAAAGTCAGACCAGCACGCGTTTTCAATTAGTTAACTGAAGCCGTTTAGACCTCAGTTACCTAATTTTTTTTCGAGGGAGGCCAATGTAAGGTATACATAAGATTCGATTCACAAGAATCGAACTTTTGAGTGAATAAATTAAAGAAGCTGCTTGAGATATGCTAATTTCGGCATACGCGCTTGGTATAAATACCATGCAGCTTGATTAAAGAAAAAGTTGATAGATAAGCGAGTAGGGAGCTACGAGGTAAACAGCTCCAGGTGTGAACCTGCGCTTGTGCTTAGGGGGGCCAAAGTTTACGTGGCCGATCTGCTGGTTGACTTACTGTTCGTGAGTATTGAAAAATATATTGTTCTTGAAAGCTGTATTTATATATTCGTACAAGTAGTACGTATGCTCATTGCTGAAAAGCAAAATCTATATGTGCAAACATTAAAAATAAACATTGTTTCATGTATAAACTGTGTTTGTATCCAATTCATTTAAAGTACCACTTCAAATTATATACACCCAAGTGTAGGTAGAAGTAGCTATAATCTATAAGTTAAAAGGCAGAAAAATACACACAAAAATAGCTAAATTTGTCAGTGATTGATCGTCAAACTTACAAAAGGGATTTATCAAATACTCTGTGGTCTCTAAATATAGTAAATACTTTACCCCAAAATTGTTGCTACTGTATATAATTAACACTACATTAATTAGCCTTTTTATCTCAAATTTTAATTCATAGGAAAGTGCTTCTGGTTGACATATTTTATAACTGGTTATAGGAATAGATGATGCTTCAATGACAATTAACTAAAGTTGAAAATAAGGAAAAGTACGAAGAACGTCTGATCACCGGTTAAATTATGCACAAAACTTTAATAAAACGTTCACTGTATCAACATTAAAAAACAATAAGCAACGTTACACTAAAAGTGCAGAAACTTAAATATACATTAGTTTTTTTTATGGGTATAAGTGATGTTTCTCAGACCCAACGATTGGAATCAAAGGGTTCAACATCTCATCTCATTCACTCTAGTAATATTATCACATCTAAAAAGTGTGCTTTTTTTTACCAACTGTGTTACAAAATGAGATAGAGTACTTCGTCCTTTTTACAACAAAATATTGAGCAGTTCTACTATTTCGATAGAAATCTTGCTTTAATGTTTAAATTTGCAAGGCCATCCAACCTGCCTCTCACTATGCTTTCAACTCATTTCATAATTAAAAATATTCTTTTGGGAAAAACAATGAGAAGTGAATACATTTTAAACAGAGCAGACGATTATAAAAAATAACTTTTGTCCCGAATATTTAAAGCATCGACTGCATTCTTGATGCCAATGAAACCCCCTTCTTATGGTTACTCCTCCCAATATACATTCTATAACAAAAAAATCTACGCACCAAGAGGAGTTGTCTGACTGCGACAAAAATTGATGGATATGAAGAACATGCACAGAAAAAAAAGATTAAAATTTCAGAACAATTGAATGATTCATTCCAGAGTTTGATTGTTACAAAGTGAGGAAGTCAATACGGCGTTGGTCCACCTCTGGCCTGGATGCAAGCTGTCAACCGGCGTGACATAGACTGATCAAGTTCCCGGATGGTGTGTTTCGGGATTTCTTGATAAATTGCCTCCAACTTTCGGGCTAAATCGACAACATTTGGGGATAGTTGCAATCGCCTTTCCATCATGTTCCAAATATGCTATAGGGGGGAGAAATCAGATGACCTAGGTGGCCAAGGAAGTGTTCGACAAGCTTGATGACAATTTCACAGTAACACGTGCCGTATGTGGCTGGGCATTATCTTTTTGAAAAGTGAGCCCGGGGTGGCGCAAGAGGAACGGCAACAAACCGGTCTCAGAATTTCGTTTACGTACCGCTGTGCTGTAAGTGTGTCACTAATGACTACCAAAGGAGTCTGGCTATCAAAGGAAATGGCACCCCAGACCATATCGCCCTGTTGTGGGCAGGATCCCCATGTTGCCCTGGATGTGTCCAGACAGGTCTTCGGTGGTTGTCAGGACACTGTTGGAAACGGCACTCGTCACTAAAGACTATATATCCCCAGTCAGCGCAGTTCCAAGTTGATCGAGTTAAGTACCACTGTAATCGGACTTGATTGTATAGAGGCGTGAGAGGTAAGCGGCGTAACGGTCAGTGCGGGCGTAGATTCCAGTCTCTCAGTCGTCTATCAATGGTCATGTTGGACACTTGTGTGCGGGTCACACGTCGCATGGCTGATAACGACGAATCCGTTCCTGTGGCAGCTGATCTTACAATCACCCTGTCTTCCTGTTCTATTGTGGTCCGAGGTCGACCGCTGCCATCTTGACGCTTAAATTTTCCGTTATTGACCCACTCTTGCCAACATCTTCTAATTGCTTCATTGCTTCGACCCAGATGTCGAGTGATTCTTCTACTATTTGCCCAACCAACTTCTTTTAACACGATGACACGATCTCTTTCAAACTCTGAAATATGCTCGTAATTAGCATGAATCCTTAAGCGAGGCATTTTTACAGATGGCGTAAGATATCCGCAGTCAAAATGCAACAAAAATTTTGAACATTAAATCGAGAATCGCTCCTTATATGCACCTGTTGTATGCGCAATTCTGCTGCGCTTGAGCTCTTCCTTTTTGAACTAGGAAAGTTTCTCTTTGATTACCCGACTTTTCAGCAGCCACTTCTGTCAAATATTTTATTTATTTTCTCTTTTGTGAACATTTGTAGTAAGAACTTAGGGTCATTCTCTGTAGCACATGGACAACTGATGGAAAGAAAAAATAACTACAAAACTTTGAATCTTAAGAAAAATAATTCTCTTACAAAGAGTTATTATGGGTAAGTAGTTGAAACTAGTAGTCGTTATCTGAAGGCTTAACATACAGCTCTGAGTTGAGGGTATTGGCTACGACAACCCCAAGTTCCTTCCATTGGTGCTCTGTTAGTTACAACTGGAACTGCTTAAACTGACAAAATAGGAATTCATTGCTACAACTCTAAAAAATTACTACTGCTTTCTTCCTCACCCTGCTGATTATGGTTACTCCTCTGAATGTATATCAAAAGTTTATCGACTGCTTTTGTAACACAAGAATGATCAGAAAAATAAGTTGAAACTTCAAAATAATTATCATTATACTAAATAACATAAGTTTTTTTTAACAAAATTTGTCAAAGGTGAACTAATTGCTGTCTAAATGTATCTTAAACAAAGACTAACTTTACAATGTAAAGAGGACTAATGTTTTTAAATTTATGTGAAAAACTTTTTCAACCGTAATTTCTATGGTATGGCAGACTTTCTGCACTCTGAATGATAGCTCTCCGATTAATTTCATTTTTTAATTTGAAAAGTGGTCTGAAAATATTATAAATGATTTTTCCTACAAATGGTTTTCACCTTTACCGTTCATTATTCTATACTTGTCTATTATGAACTAATGGAATGACAAGATTTTGGTTACCGTACTGTCAGAATTAGGGCTATAAAAATAGCATTATATTATCCCCCGACTTTGCATACCTTCCCTTTTTTTCCTTTTCTTTTTAGTTGTTTAGGAGATTTATAGGGATTGTAAAACAGAGATATATAATATTTTTGATAGTTCCGTTGGGAAATTGGATTAGTAAAATAATTATTACAGTTGGAGGTGCCTTAGATCTGAATATGTATTCAAATTACTTCTACTTAAATGATTGTAAATGTGATGACTTGGTGTGAGAATACTCAGTACTTAATGTTAGTTGTCTTTTCTGGGTTTAGAAGTTGCCTTTTCTGGGTTTAGTTGCCGGTTCCCCGGCAAACATGCTACATGCTTGCCTAACGAGAATGCAACGAAATTTAAGCTTATCAAACCAAAACGCAATATCTTCAAAACATCATTATAATTATATTAATATATTCTCGGGGGCGATGCTGGTCCACGTATGTGGTGCCCCTATAATAAAGAGACCAGCAAAACCGAGGTGATAATAGGTGAATGTTTAAAGCAGGGGTCCCCAACCCTATGCCCGCGGGCACCATGGCGCACGCCGATCGTTTTACGTGTGCCCGCCGCTATGCGACCGCGATAAAAATATTTCAGTTTTCAATAAAATGCTATGTAAATGTTTTCTCATTTTAATGATTAACCACACAAAAGTATAAATGGCGTCCAACGCAGATAAAAGCCCAAAGTGTAATGCAATCGATCTCTTTTCTTCGCCAACCTAATTTCTCATACCTAAAATGAAATGAACCGGTCCATTTTTATGGTTGACGTCGCAACACAGACATTTGTCTAGAGCTCATCTCGTGAGAGCCAGTAGTGTGGTTTGTGCTGTCAGATAAACGTTCATTCGACGTAACTACTTCATTCTTTATTCACACATATATGCTCATATTTTTTGTATACTGTGTTTCCTCCTTCGTTGTTTTTAAATACTTCCTTATTTTTACCCCGAAAGAAGTGGATCAAGTAAACAATAATGGACCTATAATTTTAATGCTGAATGGGAGGATTCATATTGCTTCGTCAATTTAAAAGACAAATGTATTTGTTTGTTGTGTGGAAATAGCGTCGCGGTGCCCCAAAAACATAGTGTTGAACGTCATTTCCTGACAATTCATGCTACTTTTAATACGAACTATCCACTTAAATATGAAAGAAGAAAGAAGAAAATAGATGAGCTAAAATCGAATCTGTCGGCTCAACAGTCAGTTTTCACTAGGCCTCTGTTAAGATCTAAAAATGCCATATTGCTTTTTTAAAAATTTCTCACATACTCGCAAAGAAGTAAACACCTTTCCAGGATGGTGAGTTGTTAAAAGAAGCATTTCTTACTGGTGCTGATTGGTTATTTGAGGGATTTTCCAACAAATGTGAGATCATATCAGCAATACTAGACTTACAGTTGTCAGATAACACCGTTACAAGAAGAATACAAGCCTTTCCAAAGGACATGCAAACTCAGTTAAAGAGTGACTTGGAAATATGTGAGTGGTTCTCACTACAATTTGACGACTCCACAGACATATCAGACACAGCACAGTTAGCAGTTATGGTATTTAGTGACTTTACTGTAAAAGAAGATCTGCTAAAAATATTACCCACGAAAAGACTAACAACAGGTGAGGATATCTATAAAACATTTATAACATGTGCAAAGTCTATAGATATGCCTCTCTAGAAGCTGTCTGCGATAGCCACTGAGGGGGCACCAGGAATGGTTGGTAATGTCAATGGATTTATTGCCCTCTGCATGAAAGATGAATCATTTACAAACTTTATGTCGTATCACTGTATTATCCACCAGGAAGTTTTATGTGGTAGAATACTGTCCTTCGGACACGTCATGAAAAATAATTACAAAAATAGTCAACTTAATTCGTTCAGCTCCTTTGCAACACCGCCTTTTTAAGGCCCTATTAGAAAATCCTGATCTCATTCTGCATACTGAAGTACGTTGGCTCACTAAAGGCAAAGCTCACTAAAGGCACTAAAGGCTAGATTTATAGATTTAATTAAAGAAATAAAAAATGATCTTAGTGCCAAAAATCAAAATTTTTTTGAACTAACAGACCCTCGTTGGCTAGCGGATTTGGCTTTTAAAACAGATATAATGGAAAAACTGAATTATTTAAACTTAGAGCTGCAGGGAAAGGACAAACATACAGCTACAATGATAGGGTCTGTAAACTCGTTTAAAGCTAAACTGGCTTTGTGGATATCACATTTGAAGATGAATTCCCTTGTGAATTTTCCAAATATGAAAAAAAAATGATAGGCGACGGGGAAATTGACTTATCAACATTTGTTATCAACCTTCAATTACTTCAAGACCAGTTTGAAAAGCGCTTTCAACAGTTTAATATCATCGAGCCAATGGTCACCTTTTTCTGTTAATCCTTTTACTTACCAAGTAAATGTAACCGAACTAGCTACATATATTTCAGAGCTTATTCAAGTAAGGACAGAAGAACTGGGGATAGAAATTTTGGATCATCAGAACGACATTGTCCTAAAATCCATTGTATCAGATGAGAATTTCTGGAATATAGTTGACAGAAACAAATTTCCATTCTTGAAAAGAGCAGCATATAAAATAAAATCGTATTTTGGTTCCACATACTTGTGTGAATCATTGTTTTCGACAATGAATATCATAAAATCAAAGTACAGATCACAACTTACAAATGAACACCTTGACGATTGACGATTGCTTACGTGCGTGCGAGCAGGAATATCATCATACTCTCCTAATTACGAAGCAATGACCAATGAAATGCAATGCCAAAAATCACATTGACTTTGAGATATATATTTTTTATAAAAAATATTTATACTTTATAGATTCTGTATGCATTATTTAGTAATTATTTATTTTACACAAGAATATTAACAATAAATTTTACATGTTAAATTATATTTTTAGAATCAAATGCTTTTTGTACATGTGTATGTACAGATGGTGGATAAAATAATACGAACACCTGTGAAATAATGGAAAATCTTTATTAATAGGGGTTGGACCACCCTTAGACTGAAGTACAGATCTAATGCGACGTGGGATAGATGCATAAAGGTGATGGACAATATTTAAAGGAATATTAAGCCATTTCTCCTGCAGAGAGGTCTCTAATTCCAAAAGTCCGGATGGAGGTGGAAATCGGGAACGAAGTTTGGACTCCAAATATTGCCATAAATGTTCAATAATATTCAAGTCCGGAGACTGAGGGGGCCAGGCGAGATGTTCAACTGCATCGTCATGCTCTTCGAACCATTCTTGAACACACCTAGCAGTGTGGATAGGGGCGTTGTCGTCTTGAAAAAGCGGTCGCTCTCCAGGGAATACAGTCTGGACAAAATGATGGACATGATTCCCTAGAACGCTTAGATAGTGATTGGATTTGATCATCCCATGCAGAATAACAAGTGGCCCAAGACCACGCCAAGATATCGCACCCCATACCATGGAGCCACCCCCATGCTTCACAGTCGGCAAGAGGCATTCAGGATGAAACGCTTCTTTGGGCGTTCTCCAGACATAAACGCGTCCGGTCGTCAGAAATAGGGTGAATGACGATTCCTCTGACAATATTACCTGTTGCCACTGCTGTGGGGACCAGCCTTTGTGATCTCTGCACCATTGGCGTCGCTTGAAAGCATTAGTTGCTGTCACCAAGGGTTTTCGAATTGCCACTCTGCCATAAATGTTCGCAGCATGAAGTTCCCTTTTGACAGTTTTTGTTGAAACGGGGTCCTGGAGATGACTGTTCATTTCGGATGTTATCTCGGATAACGATTGCTTGTGCTTTCGGGCTACTATGCGCTTCAAGACCCGTCTATCCCTATCAGCAAGCTTGGACTTTCGGCCACTGTTGTGCTTTGAAGACGTAGTCTTACCCTCTTTCGTGTACGCTGCCATAATGGCTGATACCGTACTCCTTGTAAACCCCAAAAGGTTTGCTGTTTCCGTAACCGATGCTCTACTTAAATGCGCTCCAACTATCATTCCTCTTTGGAACTCTGACAGGTCTGACATTCCAACTTATCACTGACAGTTCGATAGAAGCATGCAACGTAGGTGACTGCTGTTGAGAGACTGATACCTTCCTCTTCACGCTCACTAGGTGGCAGACTTCTGTTGCAGGTGGCGCGGCTGTACTGCAGATGTGAAATGCGTCATACTTTTTCACAGGTGTTCGTATTATTTTGTACTCCATCTGTATTAGTAACTATGTCCAAGTATAAATTCCCCTGGAAAAAATAAATGATGCCCGCCGTTCGACAAGTATTCTAGAATGTGTTCTTAGGTACAAAAAGGTTGGGGAACCCTGGTTTAAAGGGACAAGACCTCCGCATTGGGGGGGGGGGGGGGGGAAGAAAAAAAAGAAAAAAAATCTTTTCTATAACCCGAGGATACAATTTTTCAGAAGTTACAAGAGGAACCTATCACAGAGGAAGTTTAATAGATGGATTAAAGAAACTTGAAAATCATTTTACGAGAAAAAATAATAAGGACATAACATAAATATAACAGCATAATCAAATGAAGCTTATATTTTTGCAAACAAACTATTCAATTGCTCTAAGTAAAGGCCTGAGCATATTTTCTTTTCTACTACTATTCCAACTATACAATCCATTTCACTAATCCATTTTCACTAATTTTAAGTAAAAATGCATAAATGAAAGCAAAGTAAGGCACATCTTTAAAACGTACACTGCTGGCCACCCAAATTGCAACACCAAGAAAGACAAGAGCTATCACAACAAAATTTATTTTTGTAGATAACATGTTGACCAAGTATCAAATGATTAAATTTATAGACTTCTGTGAAGTGTGGTTCCTGCCAAAATCAGTAGCCAGAGTAGCCGCCATTGTTGGAGATCACCGCTGCCACACGCCTCGGCATTGATTCAAAGAGACTTTGGATGAGTTCTTGGGGTACAGCAGACCAAGCAGCTTCCACACGTTGCCAAAGATGATCTGCTGTGGCAGCTGGGGATGGAATCTGGGTCAATAGTAAAGCAACCATGGACCACATGTTTTCTATTGGCGAAAGATCCGGAGAGCGAGGCGGCCAGGGAAGCAATTCAATCTGGCGACTGACGAAGAACCGTTGGACAATGCGTGCTACGTGTGGTCGCGCATTATCCTGTTGAAATATGGCTGTGGGCAAGCCCTGAAGGTAAGGAAGGACAACTGGATCCAACACCTCGGAGATGTAGCGCTGGCTGTTTAAAGTACCGGCAATGCGTACTAGAGGTGTGCGAGAGTGATATCCAATACCGCCCCATACCTTAATACCCGGTGCGGGACCAGTGTGGCGGTGCATAACGCAGCTGTTCAGCATCCTCTCTTCACGGTGTCTCCAGACTCGAATGCGACCATCGTGGTGTTGCAGACAGAAGCGTGACTCGTCAGTAAAGACAATTTTATTCTATTCTGCCGTCCACATCCTTCTGTCATCGCACCATTGGCGGCGGAGACGTCTGTGGTTCTGCGTCAAGGGTAGACAAAGCAATGGACGTCTTGCGGACAGACCACTCTGCTGTAAACGGCGTCGAATGGTACGCGCAGACACTGGATGATGCTTTACAGACTGCATGTGCTGTGCTATGGTTCGTGATGTGACTGAGCGATCCGTCACTGCCATGCGCACAATTTGCCTGTCATCACGTGAAGTGGTGCGCTGAGGTGGATGCGATCGAACACGCCGGTCCGTCGTACCCTCCTGCATCCAACGATCACATATCCGCATTACAGTTGTTTGGTTTCGTCCAACACGACTACCGATTTCCCTGAAAGATAATCCACAATCTCGGTAGGCCACTATCCTTCCTCTGTCGAACTCGGATACTTGATCAAAAGATGATCGCTGTTTTCCACGAGGCATAATTGATCGTTTTTTTGAAAAAACCACAAGAAAAACACAATTGCCGAACTTGAAATCATCGAAATCTCCAAGCTTTAAATAGCGCTCTGATGTGGCGCCACAGGCGCGCGTGATGTGCGTTTGCGCTGAAATTCTAATCATTTGCATATCTCACCTCCGCTAATGCATGTTGTAAATTTCATGTTATTTGCATGTTTCCTTCAGGGTGTTGCATTTACAGTGGCCAGCAGTGTATATCTTTTACAACTCGTAAATTTTATTTGCAAATTTTATCTAAAACAGCAAGTTTTATACTTCGGATGACACGTTGGAAACATCTTTTTCAGTATTTTAAAATTTATTTTCAAACATTATTTAAAACATTAGTTTTATTTACTCGAAAATTTTGTTCCTTGTAGTAGTATGGAGGGCGTCAATCTGGCGCCTCAGGTGGCGTCTTAAGAAGCCACTTGGAAAGCATCCTGTACTAGTGATACGCAGGTATATCATTTGGTAGACCAATTCTATGGCTGTTGGCACTTGAGACGAGGAAAACAGTATCATATACTAAAAATATTATTTTATTGATAAAATCACAAACGGGGAAAAAAGATTCGTACGTGATGCAGTTTATTATAACTTATGCATTATTTTAGAGCACACATAGATTAATCTAAATAAGTTTTGGATTATAAAAAAGCCTTTTGTTTAAACTTGAAAATCTCTGTTTTCAAGTGTTATAAAAAGGTTTTTTCGAGAATTGAAGGGAGGGAGCCCAAAAGCATCCAGTGGAACGCGAAAAAAAAAGTTTCATTACAAGAATATTAGAAGATATAAATAATATTCCTTTGGTTATTTATGACCACAGGTTTCACGAGAAAATGAAAAAAGAAGAAAAATTATTCTGTAGAGCATTTGTATTGTTACAAGAGTATCACTTGCAACTGCTCTTCAAAATGCATTGAGTGTATGTTTCATTTTTACTAATGCAGTGGCTCTACAGATGGTGATAGATGAGTGAGTGAAAATTTTTCTCTTATTTTCATTAACAGTGTTAGGCCGAATGGCTAATAATTAATTTTTTATGTAATTATAAATGATTATTTTTTTAATATAATTATTAATTCATATGTACATTTTATAATTGTATACAATAATTCATTAGTGTATGTCTGTCGTATCTCCATATAACAATTTTACATTTAACAAAATATTCTATGTAACGAAATTTTTTATACAGCCCATAGACTTCCTACGACTTTTGCATGCTAATTAATTCTCAGATTATCAAAGGAAAATATATTACGAAGTTGATCTGACCAATAAAACTTTTTTATTACCGTGCTAGGGTTTCAAAAGCTTCACTTTTTCAGCAACCCCACAGATATACCCAGTGAGATATTTAGAAAGTTTTCCATAAACATTTTTTAAAAATTGCTTTTTTAAAATACAAGACTGAATTACATTTTAAAAATTTTTTAAATTAGCAGTTTTGGAATGTCTATGGGATGAGAAAAAACTATTAATCCGTAGTTCATCGCTTCTGAAATTTCAGAATCCGCCAGGCTGCATTCTTTTCTACGTAACTTATTTTTAGACTTTCTTTCCGTTTCTCATGCATTTTATCAGATTAGGTTTTGTACGAAGTATTTTGTTTCTTTATCAGTTTTGCTTTGTTAATTATAAACCTATTTTCACTTATGTAGGATGAGTTTACCTGAACAAAGTAGCATGGGAATTGCTGGTGGAGTTTATAAATGATGGTGAAGTTTATAAATTCTAATAAAAAGTTCATGGAACTATAATTCCCGTGCGATTTTTGTGTTTACAAAACGTATATAAAATGTTTGCGGTAAATTATATTAGCATGCTTTATTGGTTATTTGTAACTTTATCTTTCCTTTTTAACTTTTTTTTCTTTTCTTCTAAGTAGAAAGATGAAAGCGAGCACAACTGTCTCCTCGACTCCATTTCACTACTGATAAATAAAAGAATATCCATGTCGCTGAGTCAAGCAGCAAGAAAACGGAGAGGCGCGACTTATGTCGCTTCTACTGACATTGGCCTCGAGGGGATGGTGATGAAGTTGCACATTTAACAATTTTAAAGTGTATGATATGTCTAATACATTAGCCCCATTTCCTTATTTTGCTTATTTTGCGTTTTAACAGGGAATTTTATTTCATACAGTGGTAGTTTAAAGATAAATTTTATGAGTCTTGAAGGGAAAAACAAGTTTAGTGGGAAAGATATATACTTTTATATAAACTAAGTATTTTATCTTAGTTTTTTCATTAAGATAGACAATTCAATTTGGCACTTTTCCACGATTAAATTTCTCCGATGCCTTTTTTAATTTAAATAACTACTTAATAGTAATACCCCACATATTGGAATAACATGCATTCAACAAAAGGCATTGAGAGGTTATCAGGATAGATGTAAAACATACTATTTCATGCATAATAGGCAAATACTAATGTAAATTTAAAAACAAAATTATTGATACTTATAAAATTAAACTAGCTAAGTTCATTTTTGTGTTACTGATACAAAGACCCAGTGACCGTTTAAGCATAATTTGAAAGAATTTGAAATAAAACCGTGTTTTACTCTGTGTGTCTTATTACTCTGTTATAAAGGCTAATTTTTTGCAGAGGGAATAATGCCACGAGGAAGGAGAAATTATAAGCAGAAAACTTACTGACTGGTATTTCTCTGATTTATATTAACATCGGTATTGATTCCTATAAATGAGAACTATAATCTTTTTTCCTATAAGTAAATTTAGAATTTCTGAAATTTACTATATGTAATTTTATAAAACATTGTACTTTAATATTACAGTACTGTGTTTCATAAAATTACAAGTTTATAAAACACAGTAATACACTGTATATTACTGTGTATTTTATATTTAATAATTTGTTGCGATTTAATTACCGCACATGTATTGCATTATAAAATATAAGATATTAAATTTTTAAATATAATTCAGTCGACTCTTAAAATTGAATTAAATAGTCTCTAGAAATAGAAAAATAAAATGTTAATTAAACTGTTTATATAATATGCGCAAGATACTTAGGCTTTAAAGGTATTCCTTACTCTTGACACAGACTTGTTCGTTTTGTTACAATGTACACACTTTGCAGCCAAGACTGAGATCTTCATTTTTGAAGTTTTTCCATACCTTCGGATATCCAAAATTTTTCCTTAAGAAATAGAGAAATTTCATCTGTTTTGTCCGAAACTTTAGTAAAGCGAATGATGGAACTATTTGCAAATATCCCTTTAAAGCAGTCCCATAACTGATATCCACCTGTAAAATCAATATCTTCAAGCATGAATAGTAACTTTTAAAAGATCCTTTATGGGTGTATATTGGTATTTATGGCATTTTTATATGAATATTGATCTTTTTTTGTTTATTTTAATGACAAAATTATTTAGAAATGCATCTTTTTGTCTACTGATATTGTTGGCACTGCTGAAGAAGAAACATTGATAAAAAACTTTTCCAATTTTTGCTCAGAATATCTTTGTTTTGTTTTTGTTACAACTACCTTTAAATGGAGGCTTTTTATAAAAAAATGTATAATTATTAAAAAAAAAATTTGTTTCTTTTTCCTGATCTTATGATCTGGAAAAGTATTTTATCTTAAGCTACTCCTGTGTTCAAAACGGATTCAAATTTACTGTTTCATGACTTCAAATGTTTAATTTTAAAGATTATGATTTTAGCTCTTCCAGACAGTTTTTAATTTCTCTCCTTGGCCATTAGATGCAGAGTTCAGTGGTTTTTGCTCTATCCCACAAATAAGAAGAGGATGCGGTTTCTTTTTCAAACTATCTAATGCGAGAAACATTGAAACTCAAAAAGTAACTGTAATAACTCAAAAATTAATAGATATTATAGCACCGAGACAGCCTGATTATCGTAAGATATAAGGTAAGCATATACTAATTTATTTATTACTGCCTAAACATTTTTTAGGGTGGTTTTAGAATTCTTTGGGGAACTTTTTTTAGGGAACAGACTAAATGCAGTTGCTAAGGGGGATAAGTTGATGAAATCTCTACCAGGTATGCTGTAAAGTGTTATGAATGAAATAAGTTAAATTTTTTTTGCATGTCTGTACCCGTATCTATCAGTCTTTGAATATATGTAAAACTTTGTGAACTCTTTTTTTAAATAAAAATGTAGAAATTTCTCGTAAAATCACAATCGAATGTTCTTAAACGGAATTATTTCAAAGAGCATGTAATATAACGGTAAGTTTTATTTTTTTCATTAAGAGTATGCATATGACGGGGGGAAAAAAAGAAGACATGCCGAAATATTTCTGAGAAAAAGTCTCTCCATAATCATAAAAATTACTAAATCTTTGGCACAAGAGAGCGTATAAAATAAATTATAGAAAGATAGAATATTTATTACCCGTTTGTCTCATTTTAAAAAGTACCATATGAAAATACACCTTGTGGCAATTGCCCTCCTCAAGCCCCCGAGAAATTATGAACCGAGGCTGGGAACAATGCAACCCCTTCGGGGCTATGATCTTACAAGAGTTTACTTTTAGAGAGATTTACTTTTAGTACCCTCCTCAGAACCCCGAGAATTGATCGACCGGGGCCAGACACAAAGATAACCCCCGTCGGCGATGCTTCGAGTGGAAATATTCCAACGGAGAGACCAGAACGCAGTTTAGCGCCGGAAGGCAAGTGGAAAGGGGGCTCACAATGGCTAGTCACCACGAGGTCCCAAACTCGGACAGAAAAATACGAAAGAGAATCCGCCCCTTGACGAGAGCAGTAATGGTTCCTGATACGATTGCGATGGAAAAACCGGCATCGGTTTGCACACGGGCCAGGAGAAGGAACCTATCAGAGCCCAGGTTTAACGAGCGGGATTATTAAATATTCCGCTAGGGAAAAAGGTGATAAAAAGCGATGCACAAAGTTTTTTAGGGAGAGCAGAGAGAGCTGAGCTGAGAGCTGAGAGCCGTGTGTTGAGTGTTGAGTTGAAATTAGAGAGGTTATCTTAGCTTAGCTGATATCTTCAACGAGATTGGTACTGGATCTAAGCCAGATTTCAGGCCGAGATAAATTTTCCCGATTGCACCTTTTCTCGCTGAGAAAGGTTGTACACTAGATCAAAGCTTGATCTATTTTTCGTTTGGAAACAGTTAGCCTCTGCATTACAAGATAGTGTGACGAGCCGTCCGTACATCTGCTATTAATACATCGAAGAAGTGCGGAGTTCGAGATTTTTCTCAATCCGGAAAATTCCCGACGAGCGGAACCTGTTTTCCTGCGAGGAGTTATACTCCGCGTTCGTGCCGTATTCCCTGGAGGCCAATCTACAGCCAAAGGAGGTGTGAGTTGATTCATCAGCGTGAACTTTACTCGACGAGCGTAGCGGATTCTGACGGACTCTTTTGTTAAATTGATGTCCAAGAGCTCGACTGTCTAGTGCCAAATTTCCTAGAGAATTCGTCAATAAAGAGTGTTTTATGTGTATAAGGTTCTGTATTAGTTAGCTGGTTTATCCTTTTACGTAACCGCGTGTTGCTACCTAAAGTGTCGGCTTTGACACGAAATCGCGGAATTCGTTACAACCTGTAATCAAATCATTTTTGTTGCTTTTCAAAAAATGGACGATGAACGTAGTTGTACACCTTATAATATACGGTCAGTAAATCTCCTTAAATGAAGACTAACTAGGATCAAAATTGTTTGGATTAAGCAAAATAGTATAAAAATCCTTTTTGCAACGAACACAGAAATCTCATATATACACTGTTAAAATGGAATGCTATTTTGGGCATATTTTAAAAATGGAACTATAATTAGAAAGACAAGGAAATATGCTTAAGATATAAATATGGGATACCCAAAACAGGTAAACTTGCTACCTAGAAACATTACACCCTGACACAGCTAGCTTTTAAGAGCTTTTAGCTTAAGGATAAAACATTTATTTTCCCATGAATTCGCGACAGACACTTACCCAAAAGACATTCATCCATTCATCAATGGACATCCTGCGATACCTGTCGCTCAATTTTTGATTAAAGCCCCTTATTGGTGAACCAGTCTTATTACCCAAGAGGATACAACCCGCAAACATCCATGCTTCAGGCGGAATTTGAAATCAGGTCCACTTGGTGAAAGCTTGGAACGCTAACAACTCTACAATGTTGTCTAACGTGGAACTATTACTTACGTAAAAAAGCAAATGAGCACGAGAGTTTGTGGGATTATGAAATTCAGTCAAAATTATCATGTTTTCGACGGTCCTTGTTCTGCGACAATCGGTTCACAAGGCGCGAAAGTTAACTAGAAACTCCATGAGACTTTAGAGTTTATTCCATTCGCTAATAATTCTCGGAGGAGTTTCGCCTGTAGAAGTCAAATCACGGATATATGTATACGTTGTATATCTTCAGTTTTCATTTATCAATAAATTTATTACGAGATTCAAGTTTTTTTTAAGTTACCTTTTAAGTTGCGAAACAAATTCTGGCCTCCTGCTGTCGTAGTCGTCCTCAAATTCGCCCCAAGAAGTCGTTATTACTTCAGAAATCATATCTATTGCCACCTATTTCTTCATCTGTCAAATTGTAATATCCTGGATTATCTTCATCAGCTTCCAGTTATGCTTCAGCATCCCCCAATGTCTATTCTACTGCTAGATGTAGCATCCTAGGAAGCTACCCCCCCCCCCTTTAATTTTTCCCAGTGGAGCAACCATAGGGCTAGAGTTAGGGTCACCTCTCCTACCAAAGAGAAAATAATCAGTAGAAAAAAGGGTATTTTAAAGTTTATTCTCATCCCCTCACCCTCAGAAACGACAATTTCTCCTGGATACTGCCATTAAAAGTAATTCTAGTCTTCCTGCTGGTTTGTACGAATTTAGCGAAGTCAGAATTAATGAGATACAAATTAATGAGGTCTTTCCTGTTCATAAAACTACCCAAATAAATGTAACCATTCGGAAATTGAAGATAATTTTTAATGCAGAGAAATTTTAGTCCACCGTAATCTCTTTATTAGAGAAATAAAATTTTTGGGATTAATTTTAAAAAGGTTTTAGAAAAAAAAATTTTTACCCGAACTCTCATAAAAATATTTCTAGAAATAAATTTTCTCATCAACTTAATTTAATATTTAATCGCATTAAATCATTCAAAATAATCTTTTCAACGTAACTTATTGGGTAAGGGATTTATTAATTTGTTCATAACAGGATAAACTCTCTGTTGGGATTTAAATGGCTTGTCAAGAGCCGCGCGCGTTCATATTTCTCCCCAGAAACTCTTCTAGACCGACGACAGCTGATATGAGAGCGATAAGTCGCCAGTGATGGTGGATAAAACGCAGAATGGGGTGCCAACGCAAAGAGTGGCCGCAACGCGATTATGGAATCCTCCACTTCATAAGATGGGAAGAGAGGTTCGTGATATTTTTGTAATCTCTTCTTGCCGGCTAAAGGCGCGTTTTCTGTTTTCCTTTTCGAAACAATTAAGTTTAAAATGATGAAGGAGAATGAGATTTGCTAGGCATATTGCAGAAATTTAGATTTTCGGATACAGATACTTACTCAAATGGAACGAAAGAGTAAAGTTAATACTTTGCCAACTGGCGACATTTTAAATTTTTAAATTTTTCTTAAATAACTTGTCTTCAACGGTGTTGGATGTGGGTCGTAATATACGTATATTTTAAACTATGAGCAGAATGGAAGGAGTTAAAAAATAAAATAAAATAAATCAGAAACATGCTAACAATATACAGCGGCTTCGACTGTTTATTATTCTGTCGCTATTTATCAATTTATCTATCGACAGAAATTATATATATATATATATATATACACTATATGCAAACATATCTCATCATTATAAATAAATATGAAATATCTATAATTCCTTTACCATGCTTTTCTTAGATAAATTTTACAACTTCGTAGGCAATGTCTATTTTCCCCTTTTTGATACAGAAAAGGTATAAGTTACTTAAAAAAAAAAGAAACGTAATTTCTATCCCGATGGACAACCGCATAAGTGCAATTACATCTAAACCTACAATCTCTTGGTAAAAAATAAAGATAACTCTGTATACGCCAGGCATTTTAAGAGAGGCTTAACGGAGTTAAGAAAACTTGTAAAAAAAAGTCATAGTAGACTCCATATCATCTTTTTAATACTTGCCAGTTTTCGCTGAACTTAAATGCAATTATTCGAAACGTTAAAAAAGGATATATCAATCAACATTGTTTTGTTTGCCAGTTACATTAAAAACTAGAAGCGAATGTTTGGAGAAAAATCAGTTTTGCTAAATATTGCCCTGTTACTATTTTTGAACATAACAAGCACTACATTTTAAATTATTTTGATCGTTCAGTGTCAATAGGAAATTGTCTAATATATTAAGGAGCTGTACTTGCCTACTTTTAGAATATACATGGGAATCATGGAGTGTATGAACTTTAAAACTAACAGGTTTTATTTACTACTATACAGTGCATGCTAAAACTACAATTTTTTTCATAGCAATCAATTTTTTTCCTGGCATTTATCCCTTTGCGTTTTATCGAAACTTCATATTTCACCATAGTTTTCCACCTTCATTGGCCGGACGTTGACCGAATGGTTAAAATCCTCTAAATCGAGCACGCGGGTTCAAACCCTAAGATATGCGCGTGTTTATAGCCATTCGGAATCGGCTTAACCTTTTCCTTACGTGGTGGGATAGCATGAATCCCAAGAATACGGGCCCAAGAATGAAGTATACTAGCTTAAAACCCGCACTTCGCTACGGAGTACATTCAAATTGCATACAATGTACAATGTATGCAATTAATGTAAAAAGAATTATATATATATATATATATATATATATATATATATATATATATATATTTATATAAAAAGTCGTAAGGGATATTTTTATAGACAAAATAATATAGAAGAAAATATTCAAATTAAATCTAATAGCACATACTAAAGAATATAGTATAGTACAGTTCGAGGAACATATCTTTTACTGTATTTTAATATTCTTTTGGATAATGTCCAATCGTCTGCCGCATTAGCAAGAAAATTTTTTTTTGTCTATTCCGTTGTTATGCCCGTGACGATAAATTAATTTAAAGTACCAGAAAGAGAAATCACGTATTCAGCATTTAATAAATTAAATTCTAAAAATGAATCTTTAAAAATTCACCAAAAATCAGAAAATGGAGTAAAGATTCGAAAAAGATTTCATTTTAAAGGAATTTTTATTATTTTTCTCGTGATATAAATTTTATAACCCTAAAATTATTATTTTAAATACAAAATTTAAAGAATGTTACAAAAACAGACTAAACATTTAATTTAAAATAATCTAAGAAGAATTTTTCAAAAGTCTTTCTTAGTGCACCCCTACACTATAAGAAGAATCGCCATGCAAAATTTTAGCCCTTGATGTCAGTTAATATTGTTGTATGTCAGTCAATCAGTTACGAAAATGTTATATATATATATATATATATATATATATATATATATATATATATACTCAAGAGCCAAAACATTATAACCACCTGTCAATAACGAGTTGGCCCACCTTTGGCGCGCAACACAGCTTCAACCCGCCTTGGCATGGATGCCACAAGTCCTTGGTAGATGGCCGGAGACAGATTGTACCAGATGTTTAAGCAACGGTCACGCAAATCCGAGATATTGCGAATTGGTGGTCTTTGAACTCTGAGCTGCCGTCCCATGACATCCCAAATGTGTTCTATCGGATTGAGATCCGGTGACTTAGGCGGCCAGGACATTAACTGGAATTCAGTATCATGTTCCTGGAACCACTCCAACACAATTTTACTCTTGGGACACGGGGCGTTGTACTGTTGGAACATTCCATTTCCAGCTGGAAAAACAGAGGCTATGTAAGGGTGCAACTGGTCCGCAATGATGTTCAGATACCCTGTAGCATTCATGGTCTGCTCTACCACAACCACGGGTCCCAGAGACGCCCAAGAGAACGTCCCCCAAAGCATAATACTGCCACCACCGACCTGTGTATGACCAACTGTACATTGAGGGAGCAACAGTTCGCCTGGAAGACGGCGTATCCTGACACGGCCATAGGCGTGATGAATGACAAACCGTGATTCATCTGACCAGGCAACTCTCTCCCACTGATCCATGGACCAGTCGCGATGTTCCCGGGCCCAGCGCAGGCGCAGTTGGCGATGACGCTTGGTCAGCAAAGGCACACGAGTGGGACGTTTGCTGCGTAGCCCCATATCCAACAGTGTCCGCTGAACAGTGTGCTGCGACACTATTCTACTTGGCCCTGCATTGTATTGGGCTGTCAGCTGAGCCACTGTCTGGCTCCGGTTTTGCTTCACCATGCGAGACAGTCTCCGACGACCTTTTTCTTTGATAGCGTGTGGACGTCCAACACCATGTCGTCTACTGCTGGTTTCACCGTCAGTCATCCACTTTGCATAAGTACTAACAACTGTAGGTCGCGAACAACCCACGAGTCGTGCAGTTTCGGAAATACTTGTTCCGAGCCTTTGAGCCATTACAATCTGCCCTCTATCAAAGTCGCTTAGATCCGCAGCCTTTCCCATCACACACACAAGTAAGTGAAAGAATGATTCTTCAGACTCTCCAGCAGCAGTTAAATACCACTTCCACCTGATCACGTGCCTTCCACGTCATCCAGGCGAATTCATTGCAAAATGTAGGGGTGGTCATAATGTTTTGGCTCTTGAGTGTGTATATATATATATATATATATATATATATATATATATATATATATATATATATATATATATATATATATATATATATATAACCCCCTTAATCGCCGTTCTTACACAAGAGGTATGAAATTACCCGTTCTAAAGAGGGAATCGGAAAATTGGGCCCCGTAAGGAAAAGGTTAAGGCAGTAAGATCTACCTTGCTTATCCTCGTATTCAAAAAGTGATTATAGCTCGTATAAGCCAACTAACCGCACTTTTTATTAATTGCAATTTGGATGTGGATGTTTTATGAGAAATATCTATCGAATTCCAGAGGGAAAGGAATGATAAAAAAATAAGTGATTTATGAATGTTACACACACACCCTACATATATGTATTCCCCAATGCTGTTCGGTAAGTATAGAAACCTTAATAATTTTTATTAATACTAAAGTAGGTTTTTCTGGGTATATTTAAGTGATAATTACTTATGAGTATTGTGTTTCTTACAATGCCACACAATGGGGGTTTTCAGAAATCTCCCATCAACGTATTTCGAACCTGAGACAGAGAGTGGTATACGCTATAATGTAAACGGGGCTTTAATTTCGTCAGCTTTCAGAATGTGACTATAGCCACAAAAAAAAAAAAAAAAAAATTACTTTTCTGCATACGTATTTGAAGTAAAAAAAAGTTCAAATTTTTTCTCCGTTTGCTGAAAAAGCGTGTGCTTCTCTTTCCGATTCGGAGTCTACAGCTTGAGCACGGTATGTATGCTCCGTCACGAAGAATTTTTTTCTATTCAGTCAGATACATAAAGGTGCCTCATTATGTTTAATTATGTCATGCACTAACGCTATTCTACCTGTGGAATCACTTCTAAAACATCTAAAACGCTTGCAATAAATGTTATAGCACACTCTGTTTTCTTAAAACATTTTTAAATGAATGCACCCACTTTGCTCATTGCTTTGCTTTCCTACATACATAGCTTACATAGTAGCTTACATAGCTTAGGTATACTTAATAAGGTTTACATTTTGAATTATCACACACCTTCTTGAATAATAATAATTGTTTTATTATTGTAAAAATACGGCATGATATTTTGCAGAAAGACGATAATTTCTAATTCTAATTTTAAGGAATGGGTAACAATTTTCTCATATTTAACGACTCCATGTTTGAATCTTTTTATATAGAGGGCCAGTTAAATAAGATTTTTTTTGTGCCACATTCACACGCATAACTAACTTTTGTGGTTTAAGAATTAAACGGATTCTAGATCTCAGTTGACAGTCAGGAGATCCGAAGATTTGACTTCTCCTCTGGTCATATAACTCTTTGAATATAAATGTAGAGCTATAATGGCTCACTTATACAGCCCAAGCTTTACTGGGAATTTCTTAAAAATTTATTTTCAAAATATATAATTTTTCTCTTCCTGACTCGATTTTCTTCTCTGTCGTGAACACTCAGCCACTAAATTGTTATGAAAGTTTTCTATGTGTGCTTAAGGAATAGGTGTATGGACTTTGAGATGACTCTGCATTTTAGGGGATTGGTTTCTGATGTATTCATACATAACAAAGCAGATAGAGAAGGACATTCCAAAGGATGACTTTTCTAAAATATGTATGTCGTATTTACAACACATGAAAGTAAAAATATGGAAATTTAAATCAAGATTCTTGTCACTAGTGAAGGAATTGAGGAATTAAATGAGTGAAATTAGTAGTTGCAACTTTCTTTTTTAGAGCTCTAAAAGCTCTTGGTGTAAGTTCAATGTAATTCTAAAGAAGTCCTCGACTAAATGCATTCAACGCTATGAGCACATTGTGTTCATGAAAAAAAGTACATACAAATATACAAACATATAAATATATATAGTTAAAATAAATATATATACAAATATACCAAAATCACTGATTTGGAAGTCAAATGTATCAAGCAATGCTGCACTAGTTGGCTCTTTGCTTTTCAAGATGGAATTTTCTATACCTGCTTATATATTTTCTTGAAAAAAGGCTGAAATCGAAAGATGAAATTATGTACTGGTCATAAATGATATCGTAGTATCGACTCTTGACATTAATGGGTTTAACTTCGAGGATTCGAATAATTACGAGTATGCAACCCATAATTAAACAACATTTATTTTTTTCGAGTTTTGAAATTTACTGCAAAGTTTACTTTTCTTGTGAAATATGGTCTTCAAAGGGATCAAGAGTTAAGGCCAGGAGAGACTTGGAGATATTAACACTAGAGCTACCAACAAGGAAAATGTACCTATTTTTACAAATGTTAAAACCTGTCAATTTGACCAGCTTGTTAGTTCTTCTGTTAATTAATTTCCAATTTAACGGGATTCCTATGATCCTCAACTGTCAAATCTAGAGAGCAGACAGTGATATCTATTGTATGAAAATGTTGTTTGTTTCGGATATGTTTTGCACAGCTTTGGAAAAAAAGTTCGAAAAAGAGAGACATGAAACATATCTAAAATTTTACACAAAGAAACTACCTATAAAATCTTCAAATAAGTATTGAAGACCAATAACTTGAAAGATAAGCTGAGGAAAATATTCTTGTCACAGAGAAAGAAATACTAGAAGTATTAAGTCTAAATGTAGTAAATGAACTCGGTCATGCATTCGCGATATATTTGGATATCTATCCTTTTTTATATTTCCAATAATTTATTTGTATATTGACCATTTAAAGATTCTTCCTCACACTTCCTAAGTTTTTGAATGGAATTTTTTAAAAAACATTCTTAAAGCACTATGTACGTATGAACAGAATTAGCGTTTACTCGTTTACATGATAAAATATAATAAAAGAGTGCTGAAGAAGTGAGCTACACTCTATCATATGTGTGCAAGCAACTCTCTCTATCTCTCTGAAAAATACAAACTCATGCTGAGACTAAAATAAATATAAAATCAACAAATAAAATCTTATTTTAACAATCTCATAAACATAAGTACATTTTAAAAACATCATGTATTTACATATACAATGAAATATCACTCAAGACTCTAATGAGTATCTGAAACAAAAAATTTCTATTCAGATATATTACAATTTTAAAATGTTACAGATACAACTGCCCTAAACTCTCACATTTAATTAGCAAGTCATATGCTTATAAAGGTATGAAAAGTTAAGATGTTTACATTCATTTAAATAATAGCTTCAATGGATTAAATAAGAATCTTTGGACTATAATTGCTTCGACTGAGTTTTATTGACATCACCAGTAGTTATGTATTTTCCAACAGATTTGAGATATGAATATTAATTATAGACAGGCATATGTAAACAATGGTAACATTTTATAGCTTTATAAAGAATTGCTGCTGATTTTTGTGTTGCACAAGTTCTGTTAGTTTATGCATCATACTAAAATTACTCCTGGTCAAAGTTCTACAGAATGGACAATGCCCGAATAGCTAGGGTGCTGTCATCGGTACCAGAGTCTGTAGGTTCGAGTCCCACTCTTGGCATGGACGTTTGTAACAGTCCGGAATCGGCTTTGACAAGAAGGTCCGAGGCTAGACTTAGAAATTCTTTCGGGTAATCTTTCTTCCTCTATGTCCACGTTTTACCTTTTTATGAGTGAATCTGTCTTTATCGGTATATAATATAGTCACTAAAATTAGCTAAATCTCATAAACTGCAACTTAACTCTGTTTTGCTGCAATAGTCTTTATACTGATGTTTCATGTAACAGTCATAAATGAATGAGAAAGAGATCTTATATTTACAAATAATCTCCAAACACTTTTAACACTTCTATAATGTAACGTATTAATTTATTTCTTGCAAATGTAGGGACTGTTTCATCAACCATTTAAAGATATTCGTTAATAACACGGCATGATAAATTTTCTTTGATCTCTTTTTGGTGTTTACATCTTTTTTTTAATCGTGAATCTCGTATGCAGGCCGATAAGATCCATGCGTTCTTTGGCCAAGACTCTTCTTAACTCGTTGATAGAAAGCTGCTTAAGTGGTCATCTTATCGATCGTTGTACTTGTGTAAAAATGCTATAACTTATAAAAATTGGTCGTTAAAAGATCAGAAGAACGCCTTCAATGTTCTCTCTTACGCAGTATGTGAAATCTGCTGAATGGTATCTCAAAGTATCGCAAGCTAAAGTAGCCGTAGTGCAACTACGTAAATTTTCCAGATAAAAAATAAAATACAAAACATTTTTATTTTGAGCATTGTAAATTAAAAATATCAAGACTGTCACTAGTACATTGTTAAATAACAAACCATGAAAACGTCATTATCAATCTACGCTCATAAGTTGCTTTTTTTCCCACGCGGCAGGTTGTGTTGTCCTGGAAAAATTTTCGCACATTCCCAGGGCGATATTTGTTGGATACTTTATTATGGGAGCAGCAAATAGGTGGACCAACATTGCTTCTTCTAAGGTGACATTACTGGAACGTCCAAGCCTTAGCCGAGATCCGAACCCAAGCCCACTCCGCTGAAGCTCTTGATGCTAAACACTATGCCATGTAAGCGGTTTATAAGTTACTCTGGAATTAGGAAGAAAGTTAATAGATTACACCACAGAATAATTTTACATTAATTTTAGTGATGCAACACGATGCGAACACCTTTCCGTCTCAGTTTTAACTATTTTAGTGAATGATTGCTCCCACAGGTCACACCCTTTTCCTACAAGTCGTAAACTCTCAGACTTTCAGACAATAGGACTCAATTTCGTTGCTGTCCGAAGAGTGATAGTGATCTGTAGAGTCCGTAGAGTGCGGAGAGCTGTTGCCTACCAGCTGCATATTTTTATTCGTTGGTAATGAACGCAATTGCATGTTAGTTTCATTGTATATACTTACTTTGTATGTACTTGTCAGGATGGGGCTTTAAAGCATAGGATTTTCTCACATTACTGGAGCGGTCAAGTAGTCAGAACGCTCTGTTTCCGATGCCTACAACAGTAATCTCCAAACTTTTTTGACCGTGTACCCTTATGACGAAAATAATCATAAATTGTACCCCTAATTACATACATATAGACACTCAAGAGCCAAAACATTATGACCACCCCTACATTTTGCAATGAATTCGCCTGGATGACGTGGAAGGCACGTGATCAGGTGGAAGTGGTATTTAACTGCTGCTGGAGAGTCTGAAGAATCATTCTTTCACTTACTTCTGTGTGTGATGGGAAAGGCTGCGGATCTAAGCGACTTTGATAGAGGGCAGATTGTAATGGCTCAAAGGCTCGGAACAAGTATTTCCGAAACTGCACGACTCGTGGGTTGTTCGCGACCTACAGTTGTTAGTACTTATGCAAAGTGGATGAATGACGGTGAAACCAGCAGTAGACGACATGGTGTTGGACGTCCACACGCTATCAAAGAAAAAGGTCGTCGGAGACTGTCTCGCATGGTGAAGCAAAACCGGAGCCAGACAGTGGCTCAGCTGACAGCCCAATACAATGCAGGGCCAAGTAGAATAGTATCGCAGCACACTGTTCGGCGGACACTGTTGGATATGGGGCTACGCAGCAAACATCCCACTCGTGTGCCTTTGCTGACCAAGCGTCATCGCCAACTGCGCCTGCGCTGGGCCCGCGAACATCGCAACTGGTCCATGGATCAGTGGGAGAGAGTTGCCTGGTCAGATGAATCACGGTTTGTCATTCATCACGCCGGTGGCCGTGTCAGGATACGCCGTCTTCCAGGCGAACTGTTGCTCCCTTAATGTACAGTAGGTCATACACAGGCCGGTGGTGGCGGTATTATGCTTTGGGGAACGTTCTCTTGGGCGTCTCTGGGACCCGTGGTTGTGGTAGACCAGACCATGAATGCTACAGGGTATCTGAACATCATTGCGGACCAGTTGCACCCTTACATGGCCTCTGTTTTTCCAGCTGGAAATGGAATTTTCCAACAGGACAACGCCCCGTGTCACAAGGCTAAAATTGTGTTGGAGTGGTTCCAGGAACATGATGCTGAATCCCAGTTAATGTCCTGGCCGCCTAAGTCACCGGATCTCAATCCGATAGAACACATTTGGGATGTCATGGGACGGCAGCTCAGAGTTCAAAGACCACCAATTCGCAATATCTCGGATTTGCGTGACCGTTGCTTAAACATCTGGTACAGTCTGTCTCCGGCCATCTACCAAGGACTTGTGGCATCCATGCCAAGGCTTCTGACAAATTGTGTTGTCATGTACCGATAATGAAGCGAAATTTTCTGAATGTTATCCACTTAATGAATAAAGTTGAATGTTATATCATTTGAACCCCACATCGTCAGTGGTGATACTATTGTAACTCCTTGGAACAGGATAGTGTGCTATGCTTTTAAGACCTTTATTATCTATTGACCATCACTATCGTTCAGTTCATTTTTTGTTGCCCTTTGGGAGAAATTGCGTATATTTTTGGTACAGTGTAGGACCAACCTCTTGTTCGTAAGCAGTAAACTGAAAAGCGTTTCTCTGATTCAAAAAAATCAGTTCATTGATCCAAATGAATTGATCTATCACAAGTTTAGAAACACCACTTTATGGATAATAGATCGTTGCATCTGCATTTTTAATTTCAAATTGAATAGCAGAAATATTTTATAAGCTGGAAATTAAGTTGGAATATGTTGTAGGTAGGGACTATTTTGACCCATTTTTGGCATCCAAGACCTCTTGTAAGGATTTTTCTGGACAGGTGATATTATATTGACCTTTCGTACGTCTCTAACAGAGAATTCCCCCAACAGACGCCATGTAAAACCGATCAATTTTCAGTACGTATCAAATTCAAAAGGACTTAAAGCTGCAGCACACAAACTTTCACATTCATAAAGAATATTTTCAGGGAAAAAATATATAGATACCATAAGTTGAAATGTTGTAATTTTGTACACGGTGGATTGTTACCAAACATCATTCAGTGCTTACACCTTATTTGGCCAGGCTAAAAAATATGCGTAACTCAAGATTTTATTTAGTCCGGCTAGTATAACCATGTGTTCTGTCCAAGATTTCATATTTTAAATAAAAAATTCGAAATAGAAATCTGATTTATTAAAAATGTTGCCTATATTGTAATATCAGAATTTTCTGATTTTAAAAGGCCCATACGCATGGTTTAGTAGATATTTACCAAACCCAATATTAACTTTCCCAGATGTAAATGGAGGAAGACGAAAAATCTTATATTTCTGAACTGATTTTATATAAAGAATACCGATTAATTTTAAAAAAAAGTAAAATACCTCACGGGCTGTAAATTTACATTTGCTAAACATGCAGGTAAATTTAACAATCAGGTTACAGAAGGTCATTCGCACTTTATGGAAACGATTTTGATAGTTAAGTTTTATGTTTAAATGCTGTATTTTTTGCGACGATTTGCTTCTGTCTGATACCCATGGTTCTTGACAATAGCTCTGGCTAGAATTTTCCATGAAAGTAAACTTTTTGTTAGTACTGTCATGTCAATTTTACCCCATTCCTCTTGGACCGCTTTCCAATGTCCGTTCAGTGTTCTTGGATGCCGTTTTCCCAAGTCTCGTTTTAATAAACCGAAAGCGCAAAATTCCATTGGAGAAGCGTCAGGTGATTTTACAGGTATTTCATTAAATAGGATACACTTTATTCCTATATCTGATTCTTTCTTTGCTAAATAAGCGGCAGTTGATTTAGACGTGTGACTAGAGGCTTTGTAAATATGAAGCTCAACTTTATCTATGTCCTTTCCATATAAGGCTGGAATTTTTTCTTCAAAATTTGGTTCTAAAATATTCTGCTGATAGTAGAGTGAATTAATTTTGGCTTTACTTGAGGCTTTTTTGATTTTTAATTTGCCGTTGTAACAAAATCCTGCAACTATCATGAATCCATTTGGGAACTTTTTTGTACACTGACGAAGCCCTTTCGTAGGGTCATTCCCGTCAATTGATCAATAGAAAATTGATCTTTTTTTATTACAGTCACTTAAATACACCCATGCCTCATCGAATGTTACCACAAATTTCTATTTTCAGCAGCTAGGTGTTTTTCATATAATTTTCTACAATTTGTTTTTCTTTCAGCAATATGCTTTGGCAAAAGCAGATGAACTTTAGGTTTAGACATCCTTTTTAACTTCAAATCTTTATGAATGATTTTACTTACATTGCCAGAAGAAATTTCTAGTTTCTGTACAATGGATCTTTGAGTCAGTGGATTTTCTTTTAGGATCAGAGACTTCACTTTATTGATATTTACCTGCGTTTGAACAGTCTTAGGATGAGAATTTGCGGACATGTTTTCATTTTTACTTTCAGTTAGACTTTTTCTTTTAAATTTAATGTATTATAAATACCTTTTTTTGAAATGCCATAACCGTGATTTTTACACCGCGTTATAATTTGTTGATATGAATATTTCTCCCCGGAAAGCGCAGTTACGTAACATTTGAGCCATCTATCAGTTTTAGGAGCCATTTTCAAAATAAATCTTTTATCTTACATTCCAATCAAAACAAAACAGTAGCAGACGATTATTCTGAAGTTGCCAAATTTTTATCTCAAAACGCAAATGACAAAAATAAATTACAAAATCGTTTCCATAAAGAGCGAACGACCTTATGTACTAATGTGGACATACATTCGATCAGAAATTAAAAAAAACTTACAAAAATCAAAGTTTCTAGATTAAATTCTCCAGAAGATAATCATCCTAAAAATCTGAAATGTTTTTCAAAATCAGTAAGGTACAATTTTTCAATTTTTTAAAAAAAAGCGAAAACAGATATTGAATATAATCGTTGCTTCTAGTCCTTGTTGTCCAAAAAGAAAATTCTTCGTTATGAGTTAAATTCCCTCAACTGGTAGCAGAGATCATTTTATTGGATTCTGAACTGAATTTAGATGTTATATGGCTACTCTAAGAGTTAGAAACTCCCCTCAAGTTGGAATAAAAGAATTCAATCATCATTTTCAATTGCGGAAACGGTCCATTCGTTTTAAACTAGTTTCCCCACATTTTTTTTCACTCTCGACTTCTTCCTATTTTAAGGACTCCCGATCGATGAAATATGTTTAGAAACTAACTTACAAAACTTTTGCTTTTAAAAATAAGTTTTATGAGCTGATTTTAAAATATTTAAATTTATCTAAAAAGTCAACCTTACCTTTATAATGTTGTTTTACTTGGCCTAACATTCCTTTTAGTCCGGTAGCTTAGAGCTGTATATTATGATTACCGTTACCTGGCGGATAAAAGCACCAAATTTGGTATGAAGGTACCTTAGAGTGTACTAATAAAAGTTAGCCTAGGAGCCCTCTGGAATTTCTAAAAATTTTCATGTACAGCACTAAAATCCAAAATGGCCGACTACGACCAAATATCACATGTGAATCTTTCTTTTCGAGACACTACTACTGCAAAAACCATAAAAAATGAGATTTGCGATGTTGTGTTGCAGAAGCTGACCATCGCAACACATTCATTAAATAGGGCATGGATGCCATTAGACAAACTATTCAATTCCTTAATCCAGGACCAGTACCAGTCATTAATTTGATCAACCTCTGTTTGCCCCAAGTTTGTACAGTAGAAATGGCCGAACACTCATGGTGAGCGACTTCAAGTGGTTATTCTAGGTGGACTGCACATTAAAATGGCCCTCTGGAATACATTGGGAAATGTCTTGAAAGCATCTGGCTGGACCACTGTCCTTGCAGATGCAGAAGTGTCATCGTTTGGCAAGGCTGAATCTTACTTAAATGCAGCACACTTAACTCGAACTAGGCATGCTCATCAAATCACTCAAATGGCCCTGCACAATCTCCAGTATGAAGCTTTCCTACTCTCTGAGTGCTCCAAAGATGAAGAGTCTGAAATAGACCGGAGAAACGGCATGCAGAAAAGGAGTCCCACTTTCATGCATTGAGACTTGATCATGGAGTATGAAACCCATATACTAATTTTCATTAGAGATCACAGGGAAAAGAACTTTAGTCTGTATGTCGCTGTCTTGCCAGAAATGTTTTGCCAGAGATTGCCAGAATTATCAAACAGTTTGAAGAAGAATACATTCTGGATAATGATGACACAGATAATCCCAAGAATTTCCAACATCATGAGCAGGGACTTTCATCACAGAAGAACTTTCAGCAACAGGTTGTTAGTCTATGTAATGCCATCAATGAAATGGGCAATCCCTTCTTGGATGATATCCCTAATCTAGTAAGTCTTCACAGTCGCAACTGCGCAAGTGAGTCGATGGTTGTAACCTTACGCACCTACAGACATAGGCAAACGGCAGTATCAGGACTCAAGAATGTGCTTGATGAGCGCATTCTCTCTATACATGACCCAATCAAGAAGAATCCTCTTGCACTCTTGAAGAGAATAAAGCATAAAGTAACATCTCATCAAGGGAAGAGGCTGAACGTGCTTCAGAACAATGTGGAAATATTTAGCCAACTATATATATATATATATATATATATATATATATATATATATATATATATATATATATATATATATATATACATATATATATATATATATATCTATGCAGAACCGGGAATCTGATTTGGATGAGTTTTTTGCTCATGAGATATAGTCATTCCCCCCTTCCATTTCAGACTTTGGTAAGCTTCATTTGCCAACCAACAAGGCTAGGATACTGCAATGTCTTGAGCATCCAGGTCAGTCGGAGCCCCCTTCAACCTATGACTCCAAATTTCTGGACGGTGTTATCATCGTTCATTGCCTGCCCACTACTAGTGTAGATACCTTCGATCAGTATGCTGATAAGGTATTTCTACCTTACCTTCTCATAAGCAGCTGGAGCATACCCAAAGGCTAGATGTTGTTTGGGACACCTACATTCCAGACAGTTTAAGGAGTATACCCGGGAAAAAAAGAGGTGAGGGGATTTGAATGAAAGTATCTGGCAACCCCAAACTATTACGCAATTGGATGGACTTTGTCCGTGACTCAACGAACAAGAAGGAATTGTTCAATTTTTTACTTCCAAGGTTGTAGAGTTCAACTGGCCACCAGGCAAAGATGAATGTCACAAGAGGGAATGCAGTTGCACAAATCGGTTAGAACACAACCATGGAAAACTGAAATCATGAATAGGCAGACACGAGGCTTCCTGTTCATGTACTCCATACACTACAGCAAGGGGCAAAGAGTATCCTTGTGCGTACTGTAGACACAGATGTGATTGTCATCATTGCTGGTGCATTCTATGGACTAATAGTGACTCAACCATTTTCAGATATCTGGGTGGCCTTTGGCATGAGCAAGCATTACAAGTTTTACCGCATCAACCCCATCTGTACAAGCTTTGGGGAGCCAAAATCACGAGTACTACCTGTGTTTCACTCTGGTTGCGACACAACCTTCGCCTTCAAAGGTAAGAGTAAGAAGTCCATTTGGGAAGCATGACAAGCATTTCAAGACATCACTAATACATTTGTGTATTTGGCCACTCGTCCATTCCAACTGCTGCAAGCCGACTCACACTTCAAGAAGCTGGAACGACCGACTGTTGTTCATCAAACACCTCCTCTCATCTGTATCAACCAGATAAGAAAGGAGATTTTCTGTCAGAAGAATCAAGCAATGGACAAATTTCCGCCGACTGAGGATGCTCTTCTACAACATGTCCGAAGGGCAGTTTATCAAGCAGGTATTTGGACGACCAGCCCACAAACACAGCAAGTGATTCCTTCTCCGTAGGATTTTGCTTGGTTGGTTTGTTGGTTGGGGTTTAATGGCGCAAAGTCCAGAGAGAACAAGCTGCGCCAGGATTTTGCTTGGAATAAGGTTTCAGAGTCATGGGTACCAGTTTGGATGACAACTCTAGAGGTTTCCCGGTCATGCAGAGCATTGATTAAGCGTTCCTGCAAAGGAGACTGCAACAGCTGTAAATGTGGGAAAGACAATCTGGACTGCTCACCACTTTGCAAGTGCAATTGTAATTTACAAGTGTAATTTATTATAACTGTTTCATACTGAATTCTATTGAATGACTAGCTATAAATATTTTGTTTTGTTTTGGGAACACTTGTTAGCGTTATATTTGTACTTATAAATTACTGTAATAATTATATGGATATATTTTATTGTATTTTATTTAATATGTAGACTACCCTAAGTTTGGTTTGTAGTGTACTTAGTTGGCTTAAAGCTGTAATTGAAAATTAACAGTAAAATAAATTGTGTCAAAAGTGATATTTTGTCGTATTTGTCGGCCATTTTAGATTTTAGTGACATACATGAAAAATTTAAAAAATTTCAGAGGGCTCCTAGGCTTCTATTTATTGGTATGCCCTAAGGTACCTTCTTACCAAATTTGGTGCTATTATCCGCCAGGTCACGGTAATTTCATTAAGCGACCGGACTATTTCTCATGGGAAACGAATTTACAGTTGTCAAGTTAACGCGAACTGTGTCAATATAATATACAACTTCAAAAATAGAAGAGGTGGTATTGTAAGGCAGTTATCACATTCTGATTCTGTCTATTATATTTACGTTGTCAAGGATTTTTTGCTTTATATTACTTGTGTATATCTTTTAACTTTCTTCTGCGAGGCTTCTACTAATAGGGGAACCCGGGGCACAACGGGGTACCGGGGCGGAATGAAGTTCGACGTTTTTCGGTGTCAAGGAGGTAATGCCAACGAGTGGTAATAAGTAGAACTAGACCAACCTTATTACTGCTCAACTAAGGCAGCCATGTTAGTCTAGTTTTCTCAAACGTTAGTAGGTGAATTTTTAGTTGTGTGACTTTTCGCTCCTGTATTGTAACTTCTGATGATTTTGTAACCAACGTAACGTATACATACTTGTTTACATAACAACTATATTTAGTACTTGCTTGAAGTACGTTTAATGGTCTTTAATTTCATATAGTTAAACTTTTTTTTACGTATCTTTATCGGGGGACCTTACCTTCCTAATCTAAATCATGTCCCTGGGGCGGAACGGGTGGGGCCTATATCCAGAAATCTGAAGAGAATTTTGGTCTTTAAGCAATCAAGACATTCAGATGATTATTTACTAAGTACAGATATTTGACATGAGTAAGTACTGTGGTTGAGAGGTACATGTTTGATTATTAGCGTTGTCAGTTTTATTTTGGAACATTATGTGTGACCTGGTGGTACACTGTATTTTGCGGAAAAAGGAAAGAAAGATTAAACTACGAAAAAGTGAATGATACTTAAAGTGAATTCAACCAGATTTCAGCACCAGTACAATAGATGACGAAATGTGAGATTTATTAGAGGAAATCGCAGCGTGACCTAGTTATGTGATTAGCAAAACATTCCCACATGAAAAACAAATGGTTTCGAGTTAAGTTTTCAAGCCATCCAAGTTGTTTTAAAGGTTGTGAGGAAAAGTAATGTAAATAACACTTCCTCACAACAGAGGAATACTTTGATCCATTCTCGCTTATAGAAACCGGTGGTTACAACGGTAGTTTCTACCAGGGAAAAAATGATTCTGAAACATTCGTATAATATATTACAAAAATTCACTTTAGGAACATAAAAAATCAGCGTTGTCGAAAATAAAAAATAAGTACATAAGCAGTAAGTCATTGGAAATAACACTTCCACACAAAGCCTGAGTTTTTCACTTGATAGTATACCGACCTCGAAATTTGGAGACTTGCGCTGGATTCAAATCCCATGCAAATTGTCGTTGCAAGATGATGAAAAAACTTAAAATAGAAAGCATTGAACAGTGTTCATCATTATATTATTTGTGACGCTTATTAAAAATTTAGCACTTTTTCCAGCGTTTAGACAATGATGGTCAAGTACATTCCTGAAGAATATTTTAAACATGGCAAAGTTTTATACATAAGTTTTTTTCCTAAGTATAAATTTATCAGATATTTCTGAGTCTGTAGAGCGCATTCGTTTCCCCACTAAGACATTTAAACAATGGTTAACTAGTGTAATTACAGGATTTTCACTTATTTTCATTTATGTTGAAAGGAAATTGATATATTTTATTATCAAATATTTCTATGTAGCTTAATATTCCAACCACAAATGAAAAAAAAATCTTTCAGAACTGTCATAGACTATTGTCAGCAGTACGAATGAGTTAGAAAGCTATCTTCTACATTCAAGAGAAATTTTGTCGACAGTTCCATTTAACCTCCAAAATATTCTCTCTCCAAAAATTTGCTGAATGTCATAGTAGTAGAAAATAAGTTCAAAAAGATCTAAGAAAACTGAGAAATAGTATATTATACTTTCTATTCAAAATCTCTTAAAGAGTAAAAATCTCGTTAGTCGTTCGTTTTTCCTGATTGCTTTCACAAAGGAATGGTAATAAACTGAAATTTTGGCTAGCCAAAAATAGAAAAATTATGGAATTGAAAAGTATAAAAGCTTTAATCTGAACATTCTCTATTCTAAATCTAACCAAAACTTGGAATTCATAACTAACCTATGAATTACTTATGAAAAAAAATTATGAGACGTTTAAATTCTTTACGTAGCTACTATGCTACCTTAGGATGCATAATTATATCATCCAATGTCAGGGGTTTACAAGTTATTATCTTACCCATTAATTTTCTTTTTTTGAAATACCCACCCAGGACCGCCCAGGACTTTGCTCCAAGACCCCCAACTGCCGGAGAGGCCCAAAAAATTTTTTTAAAAATTGATTTATTTCATTTCATCCGAAAGAAAATTCTGAAACTTGTACTGTACTTCAAAATTCAAAATAATCTCCCGAAAAAAGGGTCCCCCCCCAAAAAAAAAAATAAATAAAAAAAATTATTCGATTGATTAGATTTTTCTTACTCCAAAATAGTCTTCTGAAAAATACGCGATTTAGTTTTAATGGAAAAATAAAGCTGTTTAGTCCTAATTGCTATAAAATTACATTCTCTCTAATAAATTGAAGGCAGTACTAACTGTTAAATATTCTTTAACTGTTGCCAGGAGAGGGCGCAGAAAGCAATCTCTGACTGCTACAAAAGTAGGAGTCACCTGCTGGAACGAGGAGTTCGAATGTTTGTTTCATGTGATGTTTGATAGTAAGGTTCGGCACCTAATAATAGCCACAGTTTAGAAATAAAGTTGATATGTTTCACGAGTCTACAGCATTCTAGTTTCTTCATCAACTGAACCACGAATTCTACAAATTCTTTGGTGCATCGTTCCGGGAACAAGAAATAGTGACAAGAAGGAAGAATAAGAACGTGAATGCAAGACTCGTAAGGATATTGCAGTATGGCTCAAGGTTTGTTGGTTTAACTATAAAATATAAGTGTAGCTAGTGGAACGTACTAAGTCTTGCTATTATTGAAGATATTTCATGTGTACTCAGCTCTAGCATTAAAATGTCGCAAGATCAGAGCAATTTAGAAAGGTTAATTAAAAAACGTAGTACTGTTAGAATGTTAACCACGAAGGTTATTAGTAAATTAGAAAGTTGTTTTCAGTCAACAGAAGAATTAAATTTTGATGAATTGCAAGAATTATATGATATTTTGGTTGAGAAGACTGATAGTTTGAAATTGCTTGATAAGGAAATTCAGGAATTAATTAAATTAGATTTAATAGAAAATGAGGTGGTTTCTAGTGAAGAATATCAAGATAATTGCATAAGATTTTTGAAGAAAATTATTCGTACACTAAAGAAAAGAAGTATTGAGTCTAGACAATCTGAAGAGCAAAACTTTGAAAATTCTAATCAAACTTTAAGTATTTCAAGTTCGATTAAACTTCCAAAGGTGACTATTGAGAAATTTGGAGGCGACCCTAAACGCTTTACCGAATTTTGGAATCACTTTGAAAGTACTATTCATTCAAATGATTCCCTTTCAAAAACTGAAAAATTTGCCTACCTAAAATCGTTTCTTACCGGTCAAGCATCTAATGTTGTTTCTGGGTTTGAGCTTACAGGTCAAAATTATAACTGCGTAAAACTGATAAAGGATAGGTATGGTAGGAAACAGGTTTTAATTAATTCTTTCATGAAAAAAATATTGAACTTAGAAGCTGTTAAAAATTCAGCGAATGTAAGGGCGTTACGTAAATTGTATGATGAATTGGGAATATCTATTAGAAATTTGAAAGGGATGAATGTAACATCTGGTTCTTATGGCCACTTGTTAATCCCTATCTTATTAAAATTATTTCCTACCGCTTTAGTATTAGAATTCAATAGAAGTAAAAGCTCAAAAAGCGATGTCAATATTTCAGAATGGATTGAATTTATCAAAACAGAAATACAGTGCAGGGAAGCATCCTTATTGATTGTTGGTGAAAAGAAGGCTACGCCGGTTGCTTATCCTAATAAACCGCAATATAGTAATTATAAGTCATCTAAGAATACACCTACACTTGCTACATTCAAAACTCAGGTGCAAGAGGCGTGCATCTTCTGTACAGGCAATCATTTATCTATAAAATGCAATAAGGTCTTATGTAATGATAAAATTTCAAGATTGAAATATGAAAATAGATTAGTACGAATGATAGCTGTAATAAGGAAGATAAAGGCTTAGTTTCTGTAATAACCCACTCTGGGATTATTAGGCTATGATCGTGAGGCTAGTAATGTCGCGTTGCGACCAACTCTCTTTCAATCCACAATTAAGTCAGGAGTTACAACTCTCAGTAAATACACTTTGATTACATATATACAATTTATTTTTATACACATATATATATACAGCTTCAACAAATAGCATCATGCTAACTTCTCACCGCAATTTAAACACAGAATCAATCAAGAACATATATATTATTATAATTATAAAATAGTATTTCTACAATTGAACACTGCCGACCCTTGTGGGTTAAGTGGCGAATATGTATTAAGCGTTGGATGTGAATTAAACATTGTTAAAATGCTCACCCTTAGACGGTTGTCACTGTAGTTACGGCTCGTTCCCATCACTTGTAGACAAACGGTCTGATTAGCGTTCGTACTTCACTGTGCACATAGTTCTGTCAACAAAGCTCTATATTACTATAGGGAAAGTTCTGGATATCGTAACACACAGAGTTCGGGCTATCGTAGGTCGATGATCAATCAGAAATACCTCTGTGACGTAAACTGTCCATTAGCGGATCTGTCGGTAGCGGTCTCCGTCATACGCGGGTTCACCTCGGATGCTCACGTAGTTTTTCGTTGTTTCGATACTCTGATTACTCAGCTCCGACGTCTGTAGTATCCTTCATAGATTGGTAGTTATAGGCGGGTAAATACATTCTCGTTTAAGTTGTGGCTAGGCCGCATCAGTCGTCTCTCCATCCTTTCTATTTCGTTTATCACTCGGTTGCACTTCAGCTTGATTTGCGAACCTTCGCTGGGCATTCAATCTTGCGTCAATTTTTTAGAAGTCTCGTAGCCCTTGTAGCAGCTTAGGGTATTTGTCGTTCTTTTTGTAGTAAGGGGATCTCTTGTCGGCCCTGTGGCAGCTTAGTTTTTAGGCATCTTTTTTTTAATAACGGGCTTTCCCAAAATGCTTCACGCCCTGTATATATATGTAGTTTCTTTTTATTGATTGGATCTTGTCTTCTGGCTTGTGATTCGCTCGCTCCGCCTCTTGATTGTGCTGGGGGATGAACCATCATGTTCATAGGTTGGCTCCTGTTTTTATGTCTGCATTTTAATTACACTGGACGCCTCACCTCGTCTGGGAAATTTCTCCACTCCTATGCAGCACTTGTTTCCTAATCTTTGGTTTATAGCTGCTGTCTTCTTAACTTTTATGGTTTTATTGCCTGCATTGATTGCTCGCTTGCGACGCCCCTGTTCCGCGGCGCCTGGCCGCTTGAGAGTCATAAATCCTTCTCACAATTCAGGCTGTGTGGTCCTACTCATCTAGATTGACGCGTATTCACATCTCGCTTATTACAGTTTCAAACTTGATAACCCCATAAAAATCTAATGAAAATGTTTCAGTTTCTCAGTGTAATACTAATGTTAATAGTGTCAGGAATGTTTATTTGCAAACGTCTACAGTTTTTGCTTGTTCAAAAACTAAAACAAAATTAACTAGAATTCTTTTAGATAGTGGTAGTCAAAGAACCTTTATAAATGAAAGATTAGTCAACGATTTAAATTTGAAGCCAATACGGAAAGAAAAATTGTCAGTTTACGCCTTTGGAAGTAAAAATACGCCAGTAAAATCATATCCTGTAGTTGTAGTAGAGTTAAAGGGGAGAAACATTGAAAACAAAATCTCTTTTGAGGCGTTGGTAACCGATGTAATCGCTGCACACCCCATAAATACCGTTAGTGTAGATATACAGCAATTCATGAAGTCAAGTTGGTTAGAACTCGCGGATCCCCTCACAGGAGATGGTTTATTAGATGTAGAGGTACTAGTAGGCGCCGACGTATTCTGGAACATTATGACCAATCTCAGAATTCCCGTAAACAAAAGCTTAAACTCAGTGAGCACTATTTTCGGTTGGGTAATTACTGGAGTTGAGAAAAAAGTGTCAAGTGGAAATGCTGCAATTGTAAATAAAATTAATGTAAGCAATGAGGTAGTACTAAAAGATTTAAGAGTGTTTTGGGAATTAGATTCCTTGGGAATAAAGTCGGAAAGCAACGAGTTATTTAAAAGGGATTAAGAAATCATTAGTCAATTCGAAGAGGATTTGCTGTACAAAAATGGTAGATATGAAACGCGATTAATTTGGAAACAGAATCCTGAAGAATTAGACAATAATTTTGGATTGGCTGAAAGGCGATTTGAAGAGTTAAATGAAAAATTAAAAACAGATCATGAGGTAGGGAACAATATATGGAAATCATTAGGGATCAATTAGAAAATAGAATAGTTGAAGAAGGTAAAAAGGACGAAAATGAAAAGGAGTACTTTATGCCCCATCGAGCCATAGTTAGAGAGGATAAACAAACTTCGCGTGTGCGCATTGTATTTAACTGTAGCTCAAGAAGAAAAGGCAACAAATCTCTTAATGATTATTTAGAGGTAGGACCAAATTTAAACCCCAATATATTGGATATCATTTTGAGATTCAGAGTGCATGAAATCGCTTTTTGTGCAGATATTGAAAAGGCATTTCTAATGATAAGTATTGCTGAGGAACATAGAAAGTATTTAAAATTTTTATGGTTTTCTGAGGACCAGACGACTAAAAATTATAGAATTTTGCAAATGACACGCGTGCCATTTGGGTGCACGATATCCCCCTTCTTATTAGGTGCAACAATTAAACACATATTAAAAATTATGAGAAAGAAAACTTCAAATGTTTTGAAATGTTAAATACTTCCATTTATGTTGATCTATTTTATGGTGCTAAGAGTTTGAAGGACGCATATCAATTGTCTTGCGACGCGGTTAAAATATTTAACCACGCAGGAATGAACTTAAGAAAGTTTGAATCAAATTCGAATGGATTAAAAGCCTTGTGGGTTAAAGATAATGTTTGCAATATAAATAGTGATGTTAACGAAACTAAAATTTTAGGAATTAAGTGGAATCATGATAATGATGTTTTGAAATTAGATGTTAATTCCTTGACAAGTTCGTTAGACCCAAATAAAAGCACCAAAAGATCAATGTTACATACAGTAGCAAAACTGTATGATCCAGTAGGATTTACTTCACCATTTATTGTTAGAATAAAAATTCTATTACAAGAGGTCTGGCATCGAGGTCTAGATTGGGATGACGATCTTTCTAATGATATAAAATGTAAATGGGAAGAATGGTGCTCCGAAATACAGAATTTGAATGAACTCTCTATTAGTAGGAGATATTTTGCAGAACCTTTGGTTTCTAACGTTTCCATTCATGTCTTTTGTGACGCAAATCCTAAAGCGTATGGTGCAGTAGCGTATTTTCGTTACTTAGTGAATGATAAAGTGAAAACTAGCTTTATTCTATCCAAAAGCAGAGTTGCCCCTTTGAAACAAGTAACTTTGCCTCGTCTAGAGCTACTAGGAGCGGTCATTGCCGCAAGAGTTGCGAACTATTTGATAAAATTACTGCCTGAATATTGCCAAACAGTTTTCTTGTGGACGGATTCAACTATAATGCTACACGCCAATAAAGGGCCATCCTAGGAACTGGAAGCCTTTTATTTCCAATCGTGTTTCAGAAATACAATCTATTAGTGATCCCCAAAACTGGAGACACTGCAGTGGAAAGGAAAATCCAGCTGATTTCTTGACGAAGGGTTTAGATTCTTTATCCATTCTAAAGGAAAATCTGTGGTGGAATGGACCGGAATGGCTTACACATTCCATGAAACTGTGGCCAGTACCCGAAAGGATAAATGTTGATGTACAGGATCTAGAATACCGAAGTACTGTTTCAGTAAATGACTGTATAATTGAAGGTAAGGATTTTATGGACATTTCTAAGTACAGTAAACTTTTAAGCCTCTTTAGAATAACGGCTTGGATATATCGATTTAGTATGAGATCGCTCAAATTAACAGCAGATAAGGGTTCTCTTTAAAGTTTTGAATTGAGAAGAGCAGAAGAATTTTGGTTTAGGCGAGTTCAAGAAGTAAGTTTTTGTCATGAAATCAGAGCTCTGAAAATGAACAAGGAAATTTCCCCGAAATCTACGCTATTTACTTTAGTTCCTTTTCTTGATGAAAATAATATATTGAGAATAAAGGGAAGGTTAGAAGCAAGTGATTATAGTTTAGATGAGAAACATCCTATCCTTATCCCAAGAAATCAAAAATTTACGGAATTACTTATTAAACGAGAACATGAAGAAATATTCCATGGAGGAGTTTCAGCCACTTTAGTCAAAATTAAACAGAAATTTTGGATCCCAAAGGGACGCCAAGCAGTTAAACGAGTAATAGGCAAATGCCTAATTTGCAAGAAATATTCAGTAAAACCTCAAATCAACTCACTGGTCAACTGCCGAAGAACCGAATTTCGGAAACGTGTCCGTTCGACGTATGCGGTGTTGACTTTGTTGACCCCAGTATTCGTAAAATGTGGGAAAGAAATTTCTAAATCTTACATTGTTTTGTTCACTTGTGCTATAACAAGAGCAATACATTTGGAATTAGTATCAAATATGACCACTAAATCGTTTTTGTTTGCATTTCGAAGGTTTATGTCACGACGTGGTACTTGCAGTGTCATATATTCAGATAATGCCAAATCCTTCAAAAGTGCTAATAAAGAACTACAGCTGTTCAAAAGGGTTCTTAAAGATCAACAGATTTTGGACTTTATCGCTATTAAAGGCATAACTTGGAAATTCATCATCGAAAGAGCTCCATGGTGGGGAGGATTTTACGAACGATTAGTAAAATCCATTAAAGACCCGCTTCGAAAAATCCTTGGTCGAGCTCAATTAAGTTTCGAAGAATTAACAACTATACTATCGGAAATTGAAATGATAAATTTGCGACCTTTAACGTATGTATATGACGACTTTAATGAACCATTCCCATTAACACCCGCTCAGTTTTTAAATTTCGGTAAAAGGAAAACTAAATACCCGATCCACTTCCTTGAATTAGAAAATAAATTGTCTACTAAGGAATCTCTGATCAAAAGGAAAGCTTATCAAATGAAGTTAATTCAGCAGTTATGGTTCAAATGGAAAACCCAATATTTAATGAACTTAAAATCTCATTACAATTTTACAGTTCCAGTCAAACATCGAAATCTACAAGTCGGAGACGTTATGCTAGTTGAAGGAATTGAAAAATCCAAATTTTTTTGGGACTTGGGTATAATCACAGAAATTATACAAGGCATAAACGGACTTACTCGAGCATGTTTTGTAAAAACTTCAAAAGGTGTTTTAAGGAAGCCTGTTCAACTCTTATATAATTTAGAGATTACTGAATGAGTATACTCTTTTATTTTAACTTTTGAATGTTCATTTAGTTAATGATCGATTGTTTGTTTAATTGAAATTGCATTTCATAACAGTTCTTTTTCTATGATATTTATGTATGTATAAAGTTTATTATAGTATTCTAATTTATTTGGCAATTTAACCAAAATTATGAATCTTATTTGAATATATTAATTTTTTATTATTGCTTTAATTTCATGTAATAAGTGAACTTTCCAAGTTCAGGTGAGGAGGATGTTAAATATTCTTTAACTGTTGCCAGGAGAGGGCGCAGAAAGCAATCTCTGACTGCTACAAAAGTAGGAGTCACCTGCTGGAACGAGGAGTTCGAATGTTTGTTTCATGTGATGTTTGATAGTAAGGTTCGGCACCTAATAATAGCCACAGTTTAGAAATAAAGTTGTTATATTTCACGAGTCTACAGCATTCTAGTTTCTTCATCAACTGAACCACGAATTCTACAAAACTAACTACTAAAATAGATAGCAAAAAAGCTTCGTGGATGAAAGCTATTAGAAAGATAGTTTTATCTTTATGAAGATGTAAAAATTAAATTTATGCCTCCTTTAGTAAGTCCCAAAACATACGTAAAAGTCAACGCCACTCTCGCTCATCTCGTAATAGTACGACTGGCAGTCGTCTGCAGAGCTTCCTTTGTTTATGTTAGATTAGAAATTATATTGTCATTTATTAAGACATTCAGCGGTCTCGTATAATGTTACCAGAGAACGTCATGTCAACCTCAGAGAATCACCAGGATATTCCATCAGTTTTCAAGGAAACTGGATTGATTAGTAATAGTGGGTCTCAAGAAGTGGATTGTTCAGCTCATGGAGGTGAAAATCGGAGAACGGAATCAAGTAAAATTCATACATCGGAAGACTAACAATGTTTAATCATGTCTCCTTCTGACCTAGAAGAAAATTCCAAAGGAACGGAACGTTTTGAAGTGAGTACTGATCCAGCCACATAGGTTAGACTTGATAATAAATCTAGAGATATGATAGTCCTAAAGGGGCCACCTAGTAAGCCAAGGTATATGCCTCGAGACAGCGGTGGTAGGCCTTTCCCGATGACTGTCTTTTAAAAAAAAATTAAGTAATGGGGAATCGGATGACAGAGACTGGATGGTTTGGAGAAAGAAAAAAGGAGTTATTTTGCTTCCCTTCCTGTTTATTTGAATCTGAAGATATTAGTAAACAATAATCAAAATTTATGCAGTGCGGATTAAATGACCATTGGAAAAAGATATATGACAAGATAAAAATCCATGAATCAAATCCAAACCACATTAATAACTATGTAAAATGGAAAGAACTTCTCAATGTACTTAAAGGTGGAAAATCTGCAATTGATGGAGCTTTGGTGAAATGTATTTTAGAAGAAGAGACGAAATGGAAAAGGATTTTAACAGCTGTGTTAGATGTTGTTTTATTCCTAGCAGAAAGAAATCTTCCTTTTAGAGGTAGTAGCACTACGGTAGAGCAGGACGATTGTGGCCATGTCTTGTCCATATTGAAACTGATAGGACGTTACAATCCAGACATCAGAGATCATTTGGAAACAATTTCAAGTGCCAAAGAGCCCAGAAAAAGACTGCAAGCTCGCTACCTATCGTGGAGGACACAAAACGAATTTTTGGAAGTGTGTAGTAACAAATCGGAAAGTTACATCATAGAATATATTAAAGAATCCCTTTACTATAGCATCATAGTTGATGGGACGCCAGATGCTTCACACAAAGAGAAACTAGTTTTTGTAATAAGATACATTCTTCAAAGAAAAAAAGGCTTGTGGGATGTTTTTGAAAGGTTTGTTAAGCTTACTGACTTTGACCAAAAGACTGAAGCTGTTTCTGAGAATATGAAGACCGTGTTGCAAAACTGTGGATTGGACCTCCAGCTATGCAGAGGTCAAGCATACGACAACGCATCAAATACGTCAGGGATGTTTAAGGGAGTAAAAATCAGAATTCTCGCTGAAAACCCCCCAAGCATATTTTTCTCCCTATGGTGCACACACTTTGAATCTGTGTGGGATTCATGCTATGGAAAGAAACATAGAAGTCTAATCATACTTTGGGAACGTCCAAAAACTTTACAAACTTTTTGCATTGAGTCCAAGTAGGTAGAAAATTTTAGTCAACAGCAAATATTTTACTTCATTCAGTGTCAAGTACAAGATGGAGAGCAAGGGTTGATGCTGTACGACCTCTTGTCACGATACTCCGAGATTTTGGTTGCCATACACAATATAGATGAAGAAATTAATCTTCCATCCAGTGGCGTAGCGAGCATAACTGGCGCCCGGGGCAGGATACCTTTTTGGCGCCCCCCCCCATATAAAAATTGAAATTTTCCGGAATCTCTTATTCGTCTTGGGGATCATTTGGCACCCCTCTGCGAGTGGCGCCCGGGGCATGATAGACCCCTTTGCCCCCCTGTCGCAACGCCACTGCTTCCATCTGAGAAGCAGGCTGATCTTGATGCGCGGTGGTCGAAGTCCTTTGAGTTTATTTTATTAACGATAGTTTGGTTCAAGATTCTGCAGACGATTGATGAAAGAAACAAGGTTTTACAAAGTCCAAAACTATCTCTTAAAGACTGAAATTGTAATGAAAAGTTTAGTTTAGACATTGAAACCATTAGAAATAGTTGGGATACTCTATTTAAAGAAGCCGAATTAGTAGCTGCTAACTTTGGAATAGTAACAGATTTAAAAACCACAAGAGAAAGAAAAAAGAAACATTTCTATGAGGATTCAGGAATAGAAGAGCCAGATTATACAGTCGAACCTCCATATATCGAACTTCCCCATATCGAAATTTTCTATATAGTATCGAACTCTTAGCAAATCTCCATGTTCATTACATAGAAAAACTGCTTCTATATATCGAAAAAATCTCTATATATCGAAATTTTTTTTCACGACATATTGGGAGATCTCATTCCACTTTAGACTAAAGTCTCCTAATTTTTAGCGTTTGAAACAATCGGTCGTGAACTTCAATTCGCAGAAAATGTCCCTGATATGAACTTTCCGCAAAACTGGCTGTTCAGCAAGATATTCGTAGTTTTTTTTTTAAGAATGTAGCTGAGATCACTGTAACCACTGTCTGGATTATTGTTTTTTTTAAAGGTATATAGTACTCAATAAATCTTTCATATTAATTCATTTTTTAGTTATTAAATTTCATTTAATGTCATTCGCATATAAATTAGAAATGGAGTTTCGTATACAAAAATTAGCTTTAATTTTAATGTTTTAGGAGAATTATGATAAAACTAAGATCAATTCTATATATCGAAATTTCTATATATCGAATTTTTTCCGACATTTTGCTACTTCGATATATGGAGGTTCGACTGTATATGTGAATCTAAAGAATTACATTTTAATATGAATGTATTTTTTCCCTGCTTAGACTTGTTGATTTTCGAAATAAGATCAATGGCAGACCGAATGGACGAGTATGGTTAGTTAAATAATTGTCCCCCCCCCTTATTTGCTCATAATTACGTCATTGCATTAAATACAATGGTTGTATATGAAAATCAAGAGTTATGTTTTACGTAAGCATTAAGGGGGGTTCAAGTTTTGCTTATTTTTGATGACAGTGGGGCAAAAAGCAGTGAGCAATGCTTACGTATGACAGAAAATATGCCCTCAAGAGACTGCTCTGCGATGTGCTCCTGACTATACCAACTCCCCTATTAACTAGTACCGAACATTAACTGTTCTACTTTAACTTTTAAGGATTTAATATCTATACATTTTAATTTAGGAAAGTACAATAGCATTATTGATTGAAAATAATCTTTTGGCCTATAAAACAGCGACAAGAATTTTGCCAAATCTTACTTAAGCAAAAGGGAGGGTAGGGGGGGAGGGTTGGACGTCTGTTTATTTTTTCTTACAAGGGGAGGGAGGGGTTTTAAAATGACTAAAAATGTACTTTCGTGATACTTGAACGGCCCCTTAGTAACTCGAAATAAAATCTTTTGGGTGTCAAAATAAAAATTATTCCCCTTCATAGGCGAGGAAATTCTCGACGGATCATTTTCTTTCCAGGGTATCCGAATAGAAGGGAGAAAAAAAAAGAAAACTGGTGTTTGCTTCTTTTCTGAACTATGGATTTTAAAATGATTAACATAATATCCTGATGAGTATAATATAGTTTCACGCAGTGATCTGAGTTAGTTTATTTCATACTAGTTAGCAAGACTTTGCCGTATCTTCCATACATGTTAAAGGCGTTGGCTGTGCATGGGTAATTAGAGACATCTGTGATATACTCCAGTGAGTGAAAAACATACGAATTAATGAAGACAGAGTACGTGACTTAAGCTGGTTAAAATGTTACACATGAAATACTTTCCAAATAATTTTAAACATATCCAGTATTTATGAGGGAGAGGCCTATATCTTAACAGAGAACTAGGCTTTCGTCTTTTTCTAAGATAAGACATCCAACTATTTTTAGGGTGAATCTGTTTGTAATTTATGTAAGATTATTTTCACGTATGATTTGTTTTCAAATGAGACAATATAGATATTACGTTTATCTTGCAAATTTTTTCAATATCTATCTTACTTTAAAAATAAGACAATATTTCTTAGAGTTTGCTTAGTATATTTTTATTTAATGTATCCATGTAAGGACACCTGTACATCTTGTATATCAATACACGAAATAGACAAATGATGCTTGTACTGCTGATAGTTATGACTACTCATTTTATAAGAGCAATAAATTTAAGGCAGGAATAACTCACACTAGAAACTACCACTTATTAATAATATCGTTTCTGATTAGCATATTTAGAAGTGCTTATTTTTCTCTTAAAGTTCAAAGCATATTTATTGCTTCCATAGTCTTCGTATTTTGTTATAAGCGAAATTTAGTTGCACCTATGCTGCAAATATTACTTTGGTTCGTTTCCCATAAAAGTTGACTTGTGGAAAGACATAAGATGTCAATTTTTTTTATTCATTGCACATTTTTTGTGTGTGATTGTTTTCCACCTGCTGCTTGTTAAAGTAAATACTATATGTTTAATAATTATCTTATTACCAAGCTAATGACAGTGGGATCTTCAAAATAAGGGATTCACAACATTTTTATGTTTACGACACCCTTGGGAATGAGATAAGTAACTTTAGGCACTCTTGGTAGAATTTTAGTTTTACCTCAATTTTTCAAGTATTAAATCAGAGCGGAATATATATCAGGAACATATTCAATTTATGTTCAAATAAATACTTACCCAAATGTTGATTTTGATTATTTATTGAAAGATATATGTTGTCCTTTCTCGATCTTTGTCTGATTGACGACGTTATCGGTAACAAACTAAGCACCACTTGAGTGAATATTAAAATATTTTATTTCGACGACTAACAAACACAATGCTAAAACTTATTCACAGAACTTATTTACAATGTTTACATTCACTAATCTCTACCTTAGCCTTCTGACTCTGACTGAGAGCAAACAAAAACCCAGGGCGTCTTCGAGGTCATACTCCTAAGCACACTCTCTCCAACTTAGGGATGCGACATCGATTACAAAATCGATGTTCTGAAACATCGATATTCAATATTAAAACATCGATGCTAATAAAGCATCGCCCCAAAACCATCGATGTTTTTAAACATCGATGTTTTAGAAGATCCATTTTTTAAAACTGGTTTTGTAACCTCTAACATTAATGTTACTTCGGTTAGTCGTGGAGGGGGGGGGGGGAGAGATTTAATTTTACTCTCTGATTGGGCTGACAGAAATGATAAAAACTTGGTTGCTTTTGCCTTGGGCTACATTGATGACTCAAAATTTTCGTTGTAAATATCGCCATGCTTTGCCTTCAAATGTCCAGATAAATTCTTGGTATTGCCAGAAGTTTTCAGGGACGTATGGCAAATATTGCATTTCGCCAATTTGCCAGAGGTTTTGCAAAAGTATTTCCAAACGGTACTTTTGGGAAGCATCTTACTAATAATATTTACGTCAACTTATATAAAACAGAACAAAACAAAAACTTAAATGGTTGCTCTCGGGTATATACTATTTATAAAATAAAACCCCATGGAAGGTTCTGGAGTGTCAGGAACATTCCAAGCGCTCTGATTGGTTCATTGGTTGTTGATTGACATTTGTCTCTTTGCTAAGGAATCGTTCCCCCTTTTGTATTTGTCCTTTTCAGAACTCAGACTTACATTTACTGTGTGTGAAAATTATGCTACGCGGTAAATTTTTTTACTATGGTACTTTTTCATTAAAAAAAACATCGAGACACGTAAAACATCGAGCACAAAACATCGATGTTAAAAAAACATCGGCTTCAATAAATCGATGTTTAGAACATCGATGTTTTTATCAAAGCATCGATGTTTTGAAAATATCGACATCGATGTCGCATCCCTACTCCAACTCCCCAATACAGACTGACCAACGTGGGTTTTCCCCTCATAGGACCCCCACGTCGTTGTCGCCTGTTAGCAATATGAACCAATATGACGATTCATTAATTACTTGCCTTTCCGAAGTTTGACGTCATATTCTGCATTTCCATTTTTAAGCCGATTCAAGTTAAAGGCGATTCAATTAAACCGAATCAACGACGTAAGTTTCGTTTAGATTACGTCATGTCTGGCAATCTGCCATACGTCATAATTAAACACAAATCTTCAGTTACCAGCCGATAGCATTTTTCAAGTGAAGTGATGTAAATCAACACGATATTTGAATATCGGTTTTTGTTAAGTGTATATAAGCGGCGAACACTTTCGAGAAAAGGCATCACGACATCGGGCATCACGACATTATCGTAAGCGTCTTGAGCTGATTGGAATGAAGTATCAAGCCTGTCTAGAGTAAGACGTTTTGTATTAGTTATATATTAATTTTTGTGATAGTCCATCACAGTATGATAAAATATAATGTTTGTTTTAAAACTGATTTAAAGAAAACCCCAGTATTATTAGTAAGAAGAAAGATGTGATATTGTTGTTTTTATCTAATTCTTAACCAGTTTTTCAAATGAATAAACTTTTAGTTATTGTTAAAAAGTCTTGTCGTCTATACATGATTTTGAACAACTTTAATGGTTTTAGCGTATACCTTTTTTTAACATAGCTTTCACTGCACATTTTAAACTCTGCTATTTAAATATAAATTATAAGAATTGTTGACGTGCATGTTTTTAACATGTACGCTAACAATAAATGGTTATGGGCTAGCGGAGTTATTGAAGGAATACGACCATGAAAAATACTGAATAAAAGCCTGAAATGTTTTTTGAACTTTTAAAGATTGTATTTTGAAAAGTAGTTGAGTATACCAGTGGCCCCGAAGATGGGGGGGGGGCATTAAATTTAGTATTAATGATAGTAAATATAGGCGAAAAGTGAAGTTTTTTTTATTAATGTGTATTTTGTGAAGATAATTGAAAATGCAGGCCCAGATAGAAAAACTCAATGCAAATAATTACGGCAATTGGGTCGAAGATATGAAGTACATCCTTATGGAAAGGGGATGCTGGGGTATAGTAGCAGGTACTGAGCTATCACGTATAATAAAAACTGAGCATGAAAAGATAGTTGCAGCAAGTAAAGATGCCGATAGCGTTAAATGTGTATTTGGCAAAGATGCCGATGCCGTGAAAAGTTTAGTTACACAGGCAGGGTATTCTGGCTCTGAAATCACGTATCGCGATATTAGAGATTATAATCTCCGTGCTGGAGCAGCGGTTTCCTTGATTTATTTGAATATTTCTCCTGAATTTCGGAAAGTTATAGAAGGAATAGAAAATGCTCGTAAGGCATGGCTTAAGTTAAAATTATTTTTCGAACCTGACAATAGGTCACGACATATGCAGCTGATCTCAGAGTTATTTTCAAGCCGAATTCAATCGCATGAAAAAATCAGCCCTTTTGCAGCACGTTTAACAAGAATTGTTGAAAAATTACGTGGAATAAATCACCCTATTAATGAACTTTACGTCAGTTTTCAGTTGCTACGCTACTTACCAGAAGAATATGACAGTATATCACAGTCCATATTACTGTAGCCAGATGAAAAGTTTAAATTTAAGGATATTCTTGTGGAGTTAGTGGCAGAGGAAGATAGATTAACCGTACGAGAACAAGACCGTAGTAAAGCACATGAGGTTAAGGCATACTCTGCAGTAACACGCAACAACATGTTTCAGAAGGGTGTGATATGTTATAGGTGTAATCAAGTGGGACACATTAAGAAAAATTGTTCTGTTAAAGATCCAGTTCCTGTGTACCAACCTAGACAACTTGTTTCGACAGGGAATACGACACATTACCAGAAAAGTACGCCAATTCGAAGTCGGTCTCCCGCACGTGGTATGAGTCCTGTACGTTTTAAGTCACGATCAAAACGACCTTTTAAGAAGGTGACTTCTAGTCTTCAGTCAGCTAATTTCGTGCAAGCCTATGTCAGCTATTTCGAAGAGTCTTCAAACTTGTGGACTTTCGATACTGCAGCTAGTCATCATTTCTGCAAGGTAAAGCAATGGTTCAAGAACTTTGAGGAAATACAAGACGATAAATTATCCGTAGCTATCGAAGGTGTGACTTTCCCGATCATTGGTAAAGGGACTATTCAGCTTCAGTTTGGTTCCAGAATTTTTCATTTATATAATGTTATGTACTCACCTAACCTTAAATTGAATTTGATTTCAGGTTCTGTTTTGGACAGCCAAGGTCTTAGATTCGAAGGTGGTCAGAGTGGTGTAAGAGTTAAAAACCGGTATGGAAAAACTATTTTTTGTGCTAAATTAAAAAATGGTTTGTATCAAGTTTGTCCTAAAAATCCCCGGATAGCTAGCCAGAAGGAAAATTGCAGATCATGTGTGTCAAGAAAAGTTGACGATGAGTTAATACATCGAAGGTTGGCACATATTAGTCCATATGTAATCAGAGACACAATTAGGAAACATGCCATAAAGGGTTTGGAAAGATTTGAGGGGCATAATTTCGTCTGCGAAACCTGTACACAATAAATTTAAGAGGGTAAGTTTTAAACCTATAAATTTTAGACGTTCTAAACACCCCAATGATTTGATTTATATGGATGTTTGGGGTCCTTGCAGTAAGTAGTATTGGTCGGAACGGTGAAAAGTATTTTTTATAAATTATAGATGATTTTTCGGGTAAATCCTCTGTCTACCCTATGCGTGAAAATTCTGAGGTATTTAGAATCTTTAGAAATCATGTTGCTCGTGCAGAGAGGTTCCTAGGACGGAAGGTGAAATGTATCCGTACGGATAATGGAACAGAATTCATAAACAACAATTTCACAGCGTTTTGCAATGAACATGGTGTAAAACACGAGCTTACGAACACATATACGCCAGAGCAGAATTGTACGGCAGATAGATATAATCAAACGGTATCAAATGGGGCAAAATGCTTGTTAGCAGATAGTGGATTAGAAACAAAATTTTGGCCTGATGCAGTTTTAAGTTTCACATATGTCTGGAACAGGGTCGTCCATAAAGGTTTAGGGAAAACTCCCTTTGAACTATTTGGTGGATATAAACCATCAGTAAACCACTTGAAGCCGTTTGGGTCCATCGCATATGTTGGTGTACCAAGACAGCATAGAGCAAAGTTGGACGCCAAGGCGAGAAAGGGGGTTATGATAGGATATGCCTTTAACACCAAAGGTTATAGGATATGGTTCCCTGACACCGACAATGTGATAGAAACCATAAACGTCAGATTTTATGAAGATCCGCAATGTGCAGATAGCGACAGTGGAGCATCGATGGGCCCCAGTGAGAATTTCAACACTGAACCACATTCCGAAGATAAGGGAGAAAAGAATATTTCTATTATTCCGTTAGATCATAACCTACCCCTTGAGAGTGATGATGAGGATTTGGTGGAAAGGAATGTTTCTGGGGAAACCCACAGTGATAAAATTGAAAGCCCCTTATCAGCCGAAGATCTAAAACGCGTCGATTGGGAAAGAAAAGTGGTCCCACGAACAACGAATAAACGTATAGATGTATACTATTATGAAGTAGGTTCCAACATTAGACTTAGGTCAAGAAATGATGCCTTTAAGTATTGTAAGGATAATGGTATAAAATACACGGAACACATTTTTGATTTTTCCGGTGAAAATCCGTATCAAGGAATAATTTCAGATAAACCAGTTACCGCCTCCACAAGCTATGCCAGTTCCTGACTAGATGAAATCCATATTCCCAACACTTATAAACAAGCATTGAGCTCCCCACAACACAAGCAATGGGTAGAGGCCATGGGAGAAGAAATGAAAATCATGGCAGAAAGACATGTATGGCACCTTGTTAAGTTACCGCCAGATACTGATGTCATCGGATGCCGGTGGGTTTTCACATTGAAAAGAGACGAAAAAGGCAAAGTGGCCAGGTATAAGGCAAGACTAGTGGCACAGGGTTTTAAACAAGTAAAAGGAGTGAGTTACGAAGAAACTTTTAGCCCAGTCATTAATTTCAGTCTACTTCGTTTCTTCTTTTCCCTTTTAGTAGTTTTACAGGGTTGGACCCACAGACAGTGTGACGTAAAAGGAGCTTATCTATACGCGCCATTAAAAGATAACATTTACATGTCTCAACCACCCGGTTTTGCTGTGAAAGGTAAGGAGACTTTAGTTTGTAAGTTGGATAGAGCTATTTATGGACTACACCAGAGTGGTCGAGAATGGTTTTTCGAGATTCATAAAGTATTGACAGAACTTGGTTTTAGCAAATTGAATTGGTGTAATTGTGCATATGACTTTAATTGTGCGTTGATTTTGCTTTTGTATGTTGATGACATAGTTTTGTTTGGAAAGGACGAGAAAGTAATAGAAAAGGCCATTGGATTGTTGGAAAAACATTTTGACTTAAAAATTTTGGGCAAGACTAAAAAGCTGTTGGGGGTTGAGTTTGAGGAAAAGGGAGGTGAAGTTTTGTTGAGCCAGTCGATTTATATTGACGATATTTGTAAAAGGTTTACTAGCTTCTTCATACCTGTTTCTCCACTTCCAATCAGCAAAGGTACAGTCTTCTCAAAGAAACAATGTCCACAATCAGATATTGAAATAGAGGAAATGTCACATTTTCCTTATAGGAATTTATTGGGCTGTCTATCTTTTCTTGCTAGTAGAACCAGGCCCGACATAAGTTACGCCGTTAACATCTTTAGCCAGTACCAGAGTAATCCTGGTAGGTTTCACTGGGACGGTCTAATAAAACTTTTGGGCTATGTGATACACACACGCAATTATAAACTTAAACTTGCATGCAATGAACCTAGTATAGTAGTTTACACTGATGCGGACTTTGCTGCCAATAAAGATGACAGGACATCTATGGGGGGACAGATAGTTTTTTTTGGAAAAGCTCCAGTCATGTGGAGGACTTTTAAGGAGAAGTGCGTGTCGTTGTCAACTATGGAGAGTGAATTCTATGCTATGACAGAGGCCACGAAGGAACTGATGTGGTTTGATAGAATCCTAGATGAATGTTACGACAGAAAGTTAGTTTTTGGTAAGAAATTGAAGTCGATCCTATATGTTGATAACACGGCTTGCATAGATTTTGTCAAATCCCCAGTTGAAAACCATAGGAGTAAACATATTGATGTCCGGTTGTTTTTTGTCCGAGACTTGGTTTATCAAAACATTTTTGACATAAAATATATAAAGAGTAAGAAAAATTTAGCTGATCCATTCACCAAACCTCTGACCAGGTTCGAAGTGAGACATTTATGTGATGAAATTTTTTCATGAATCTCTGGAGTTGTATGATCACATTGTTACACTTTGAAGTGTTTTGAATTTTGAAAGTGAAGTGTTTTTAATGTAAACTTGTTTAATGAATTTTGTTTAAACTAATCAAGTAAATTTGTTTATTGTAAACTTAATGGATACTCAGTATCTATTTGTTTGAATTCTTTTATTTGATGAATATACAATGCAGTATTACTTTATGATATTTTGAACTTAAATATTTTAAAAGAAAATTTTAAGAATTTGAATATGATATACATTAATTATATTTTTCTCTTAATGAGAAACCAATTTGTTTTATGTGTATGAATGAGCTTGTATGAGTGGGCGCCCACGCATGTATTGATATATGATCATGATTGAATGTAGTGTTGTCTTAGTAATTATGTGTTTTAACCTTTTCTTGTAGTTTGTAATATGTAGAATTGTGTATATTGGTTTTTTTTTAGATAGCAATTGTAAATACAGAAGCAAGCAGTTTTTTTTATAACTTGAAAACCTGATTTGTAAACTGTGATGGATTTATCTTATTCTGTTGCTTATTTTGTGTCGAAAAGACAAGTGGGGGGGGGGCATTTGTTAGCAATATAAACCAATATGAAGATTCATTAATTACTTGCCTTTCCGAAGTTTGACGTCATATTCTGCATTTCCATTTTTAAGCCGATTCAAGTTAAAGGCGATTCAATTAAACCGAATCAACGACGTAAGTTTCGTTTAGATTACGTCATGTCTGGCCATCTGCCATACGTCATAATTAAACACAAATCTTCAGTTACCAGCCGATAGCATTTTTTAAGTGAAGTGATGTAAATCAACACGATATTTGAATATCGGTTTTTGTTAAGTGTATATAAGCGGCGAACACTTTCGAGAAAAGGCATCACGACATCGGGCATCACGACATTATCGTAAGCGTCTTGAGCTGGTTGGAATGAAGTATCAAGCCTGTCTAGAGTAAGACGTTTTGTATTAGTTATATATTAATTTTTGTGATAGTCCATCACAGTATGATAAAATATAATGTTTGTTTTAAAACTGATTTAAAGAAAACCCCAGTATTATTAGTAAGAAGAAAGATGTGATATTGTTGTTTTTATCTAATTCTTAACCAGTTTTTCAAATGAATAAACTTTTAGTTATTGATAAAAAGTCTTGTCGTCTATACATGATTTTGAACAACTTTAATGGTTTTAGCGTATACCTTTTTTTAACATAGCTTTTACTGCACGTTTTAAACTCTGCTATTTAAATATAAATTATAAGAATTGTTGACGTGCATGTTTTTAACATGTACTCTAACATCGCCATCTTTCGCAAAGAGCGCTAGGTCCGACAATATAAGTAACAAACACCAGAATAGACTATATTGAAACAGTTTGAAAATTAACCATGGTATTCAGTATAGTACAGAGTGTCCCAGAAAACTTGACACATTTTAAAAATTTATGCAAAAAAAAAAGTATACAAGGTAAGAACTGGAATTTCACAGATGTGTTACCGTATATATTAAAGATTTTTTCTATGTCGAAAAAGTTGAACAGATGGACCTAGTTGTTCCGTAAGAGCGAAAGTTGTAAAATGGCTACTCCATCAAATGGCTACTCCATACCAGAAAGCAATATGTGTCGGTTGGTATTTCAAAACGGAATCTCTTACGCAAGTGCAACGAAATTTGGAAAAGATCCTCCAAGTCGTAACAGCATCTTATCTTGGTATAAAATGTTTCTGGAAAAGGAAAGTGTACTTGATTATCGGATTACTAAATAGATGTTCTCCGTGCCACAAAAGTTGCACATATTGAAATTCATTGACTATACTTAAAAAAACTAATATATAAGGTAACACATATGTGAATTTCTAGTTCCCACCTAGTGTACTTTTTTTGTATAAATTTTTAAAATGTGTCAAGGTTTTTTGAGATATCCTGTATTACACTAAAGAACAACAAAGGAAATTACTAAAAATAATTTTGTTTTGTTAATGTGAGACTTGCGATTGGTGCTTAGGGCACAAATATTTGATATCAAATTAATATTATTTATTTTAAGTAAGCTTTACTAATATTTTTTTGTTCATCACCAAAAAAAATTTCGCGGCACCCTGAAGTGCCGCTGCACATCGGTTGGGAATCACTGTTTAAAGTAAATATTAAAGAAAATGCATTTTGACTACAATTAAATGCAAAAGCCTTCTCTCACACACATTCGTTTGAAAATATACAACTAGCTTAGTAAAGTTAAGTTTTTGTTTAAAATTAAAATATATTTAGAAGATCCAGTATTTTCTAAGCTTCCATCATTTTTATGAATTTTTAAATGAGTCAAGGTTTAAAACACAAAGTATGTCTTTAATACATCATTTATTTTAACCAAAATTTAAAATAAACAAAATTTTATAAGCTCAAAACTACCAGGTAACTACAGAAACATAGGCATCACCCTTATCTTACATTCTGAACATCGAAATTAACTTTTTTTAGCGTCGAATATAAAGCCGAATTTCGACTACTTATGTAAAAGTCATTATCATTTAACACGTTTTTCGTAAAATCTTGCTTGAGGGACATAATGAGTTTTGTAAGTAGACTACTCGATATCCCTTTGTGTCTAACAGCCTTTTCTTCATGTTACATTTAGGGTATTCATTAAAATTAATGTAACATATTAAATGACTCGAGCTTATCATTTATTTAACGAAAGCGATATTTTTAAAAAGGTAACGTTGAAGTACATGCATTATCGAAGCATGAATATAAATGACATGTTACTCGATTTCCTTAGAGCTTGAAAAAATTGTTAGACGGACGTAATTTGGGTTTTTAATTTTACTTCAGTTTTTATAGCTTAATGACGGCCGTAAGAAAATCTGATTCTCCCCCATAAATAAAATGGAATCATTATTACTTGGCTAATTGCAAAATTTTCTCGTGTTTACATGCATTTATATTAAGGGAATTTACTTTTATTCGGCCACAAAAATGTAGAAAAGACAGAAAAAAAAAATTATTTAAGCTTTTAATTCAGTTTAAATACATGTATGATACAGTGTTTTGGGTACTATTTTTAACCAATTACTGATTATAGGCACATTTTTATACAAGTTTCAATGAAGAATAACTGGAAAGTTCTGCGAAAACTTAAGAAAATGTTTAAACTAATTCGATTAATCGAAAACACAAAATTTTCAGTCAAGATATTTTCAGAAAATGTGTGCATAAAACTTGTTATTTAATGTGACTTTTGCTACAATAGGGTTAATCAATTATAGAACATTTTCGTGTTTCAAGGCTCCTTCCAAGCAATAAGTTCTTTGGCAGAGTGTGCAAAGTTTGAATAACAACATGTGCCAGAAAATTTAGACCTATGCTGCCACGATTGCTCACTAATCAGGAAATGACCAGTCGCGTCACTTCTTGGTATTCATCGCACCACCCTCACTGCTTTAGATAAACTTTTTAATATAAACTGATTTCCATTGGGTAATTTAATCGAAATCAAATGAAATTATGTGATAACGCTTCAGAGGCCATATATGAGCATCCACATCATAATTTTTGAAAGACTGAATAAAGAAGCTTCTTGATTACTTGGAGAATTTTCTGAACATCCGAAAGTGCAGTCAGTACACTCATCACAGACTACATTACTTCTTAATATCTATAAATGTACATCGAACTTTACATAAATGTTTGTCTTCTGATACAAGAAAAAGAGGGGAAAATATGCGAATAGATTGATTAGGTAAAATTCTGGAAGGTTACAGTAACTGAATGAATCTAATTCTTTGTCAATTTCGACAGTAAAAAAATTATATATATTTATATCTATCTAAGTCTCTCTCTTTCTGTATATATATATATATATATATATATATATATATATATATATATATATATATATATATATATATATATATATATATATATACACATACAGATTCTGAAACGATTAGGAGTAAAATTTCGCTACTGTTCAGTCGAACCACTTCAAGCTTTTGGAAAGGTACTTACGAAGGCCGGTAATCCTTCAGCAAAGGAGAAGAAAAAGAGGAAAAAGTACAGGAAGGAATCCTTTGCTATCTACAAAGATCTGAAACAAGTTCATCCCGATCCCGGCATCTCCAGTAAAGCTATGTCGATCATGAACTCTTTCGAATCATTCCATCTCATTCACAACAAGCGATCGACTACAGGGAAATCTAAATCGCCGTTCGTCTCTTGTTGCCCGGCGACTTGGCTAACCATGCCGTTTCAGAAGGAACCAAAGCTGTCGTCAGGTAAAGCATATTATAAATGAAAAAAAAATTAGAATGATGCAGGAACATTATATAATATAAAAAAATTATGCATAAAAAAATAGATCATTGTATTAAATGAGTATGTAAAATAAAACTTAGTTGGAAATTTTAGCGTCCTAGTTCCCGTTAGGCAGAAATTTTTCTGCCTTTTGAATTTCGTCCCTTGCTTTATATGGCTCTTGCTTTATATCGTTCTTGCTTTATATGGATCGTCTCTTTTTAAAATCAATCAGTAGTTTGCCATCATGCGCTTATTGCATTTACCTTAGTATTGCATTTCCACCCCTATTCTATCTTAATGAAACCTTACCTCTTGTTCCTCCCCTACTGTCCCCAGCTTTCACGTTGCAGACAAGAGCACTTCAATCTCTTCAAACGTATTTTCTCTACAGCTTGTAATTTGGGTCTCTTTTGCTTTATAAAAAAATGTCAATTTTTTAAAGCTTATTCATGCTTCCATTTCCCAGTTATTGATCTGTGTCTCATACTTGTTATCCAACATCAGGTTTGAACTCGTGGTCTGGTGTGAGTTCCTTCTTTAATCTCTTCATCGATTTTAGCAGGAAATTTGCTACAAAAAAGCTTGAGGTAGTAACCATACCAATGACTTTCAAGTCACGCCAGATTATCCATAGAAGTTCTTTACAAATAACCTCATTTAATAAATATGCAATATTTTTATAGGATTCTCTTAAATACATGAAGTGGGCTTATTGGAGAGATAGATACTTATCTTATTTGTGCAGTAAAAAACCTTTTAGCTTAAACCTTTCTAATAAACTTCTTTTTTAGAAATATTTTAACATTCTCCATTCATAAAAGTTAATATAATTAGTATAAACATCTAATTTCTTTGTATAAATATTGTTTTATGATTTGCAATAAAAAACATCATTATTTCATTCACATTGTTGCTATGCACAAACTATTCTTTTGAGAAAAAAACTAAAATTAATTCTTCCTCGTGAAATCTATACAAAAAAGTGTCTCATTAATAAAAAAAAATAATTTAAGTCGAGAGACGCTTTGTTTTGGACATTTTAAATTCTGTGCTAAACCACCGAGTTCTTGTCGATCAAACTAAATCATCATATCCTTTTTTTTCAGGTCACCTATAAAAATATCCAGTTCTTCAGTAGTTGATTCTTCATCGGCTTAATTTTCTAAGACAGGCCTGCGCAGCTAGAAATGGGATGAAGGCCATAGATCTTTATGGAAAACTACTGCAGGCCACAAAAAATAGGATAGATGGGAAAGCGAAACATATTTTATGTGAAAAAATTAATTACTGGTTGTAATGAAGCGCCTGAGAACTGAGTGAGTGGCACAATTTTATTGTTTAGATCAGTCCCCTTTTTGTTTTGGTTTTTTTTAATAGGTTGTTTACGGTTAGAGTAGGAGTAATTTATATAAGAGTTAGAGTTGAATAAGTATTTTGAGTTTTGGTTATTTGTCGTGCGCTCCCTATTTTCCTCGTCAAGTAAATTTTGAATGTTAAATTTCGATATAATGATAAACTGATTTTGGTATGTGGATAAGTGTGCCAATAAAAGGTATGATTAAAATAATGTGTACAAACAATGTATAATAATTTGTAAATAAATTTAAGTTTAAGTTAAATTTAAATCTCTCTGTTTTATTTGTTCTTCAATATTTTAGTTCCCTTGTTCGTCAATTGCTAGTTACGTCCTGAACTACGGGTTATTAACAAAATTATTTTAAAACACAACGCACCCAACTACCCCTTTATAAATAAATTAATGTACTACCTAACTAATTCACGCCCGATAAGATAACTTTGGACGAGCAATACGACACTGGTTATTTGAAAAAATTATAAATATTAATATTCATTGTTTATATATTCCTTTCGTATGAGATGAGGGCTATACATCTTTTTGGAAAACTGCTGCAGGCCACAAAAAATAGGATAGATGGGAAAGCGAAACATATTTTATCTAACAAAAATAAATTACTGGTTATTTAAATAATTAATAAATATTAATATTCATTTTTTATATATACCTTTCGTATGAGATGAGAGCCATACATCTTTATGGAAAACTGCTGCGGGCCACAAAAAATAGGATAGATGGGAAAGTGAAACATTTTATCTAACAAAAATAAATTACTGGTTATTTAAAAAAATTAATAAATATTAATATTCTTTGTTTATATATTCCTTTCGTAAGATTATAAATATAAAAATAATATTATGTATCTTTTAGATATATAATTTTATGCGTCCTTTTAAAAGGCTTCGCGTGCCACAGAGTGTGTGATGACGGGCCACATATTTTGTCCTGTTCAAAGACATTCAGTGTATAGAAGGAGAATGAGGTAATGAAAAGCTTTCAGTGGAAGGTAAGTTCTTAAAGAAGAGCATTTTGTAAGGTTACAAAAAACTTCTTAATTTTTGACCATGTATCTTCTAACATCCATTAAATTTGCTAACATTATGATGATTATTTGAATCCTCACTATCGATATAGAGAAAAGCCTACTACCAAGGATCAACTACACTTTGATAAAATATCGAAAATTTTCTATGGCTTACTATGAGGTAACATCTATTAATCTTTGTAATATCATTTGATCCCTACATCCACTGAAAGTGCAGTTTTAATAAAATATAAATTTATCTGACTTTACTTTAAGATAAAGGATCTCCATAAGAGTTTACCAAATTTGTAGACACCATTTACATAATTTATTGAAGCTATTTTTCATGCAACAGTGATATAATACGATAAACAAGGACACAACATTTAGTCAAGCAGTACTAAAACTAAATTTATACAGGATAGATAATTTTTGTTGTTGTTATTGAAGAGGAAATATAGAATTTTCAACCAGTTACGTGCTAAAAATATGACTCCACCTTACAAAAAAAATAAATAAGAGATTACAGAAAAAATAAATATACGAGAAAATGGCATTATGAAAGTTAAAAGGAAAAAACTATTTACATTTTTGAAATCAGCTTAGTAAGTTATTTTAGAAACAACATTTACTTTGCAAACATTTAAAGACAAGGCATTTCTTCTATTCGTTAGTTGATAGTTGCATATTTAAAACAAAAACAAGTTTGAATTATGTCTCAAGAAACTTTACTTTGACACTCTTAGTATGGAGATGAAATAGCTATTTTTATCCGTTTGCTTCATGAAGTGGAATAAATGTCATAAAGTGCAGTGGGAATGATTATTTTAGAGATTTACCCTCTATATGTCTATTGTTAGGTTAGTTTCTTTATTACAAACATATAAAAATTTAAGACTGTAGAATAAAGGCAGATTTGAAGTAAATTCCCCGTTCTTCAAATAAATCAAACTAAATCTACAAAAACATGGATAAGAAAACGACATCGAAATTTTAAAATTTTCACTATAATGCATTCCTTAACTGCATATTACTTCTGAATCACAAAAGTTTTAATAGTTGAAATAGGTATATTTCTTAAGATGATCTGTCTAATAGAGTTTAAAGTTGTAAGGAGGTAAGTAAATTTTACGTTACTAATATTTATCATTTTTGTAATATTTTCCCCTTCATTTCATTCTTCTATATGCTAGACATAGAATTTATAGTTGAATGACATAGAACATATTTTATAATAAATAAATAAATATTACCGGACAGGAATACTATGTAGATACACAATTTGTGTTTCGAATTTTGAACAAAACTAGATCCGACAAAAATAAGAAAAGTTATATATATATATATATATATATATATATATATATATATATATATATATATATATATATATATATATATATTTATTTATTTATTTATTTATTTATACTGCTGAATACTCAATGAAACTGCAACACCAACAGACTCAGAGTTACAGCAATGAAATTTATTTGAGCGATGGCACGTGGTACAGTCTTTAAATGAAATTACAAATCTGTGAGTCAAAGGAACATACTAAAGTCCGTATTCTGTGTGTCCACCTGTAGCATAACTGCTTGCATACGGCGTGGCACCGAGCGATAAAGATTCTTTATGACTGTCTGTGTCAACATGCATCCATAATTCTTCGTTTGCGACTGCGAGTGATGACATGCGGAACAATTTTCAAGCAGTCGCACACCCAACTTGTGTTTAGAGAGTAACAAATCGGACAACTGAACAGACCAGGGAAGAAGCGGTACCTGTTAGTCACAGAAGCAGTGTTGGACAATTCGGGGGTCATGGGGACGAGTCCTGTTAAAAGATAGCACCAGGGAGGATCTGTAAGGGAAGTAGGACTTCTGATTTCAAAACCTCTAATCTATCGCCGACCGTTGAAAGTACCAGAGATACATATAGCGAGAGTGTGAAGGAAACGATATAGCACCCAAAACAATTACGTTTGGAATAGGACCAATATCAAACTCTATTATGCACCCTTCTAGATGGGGTTTTCCACTGTATACGCAAAAAAGGATCCAGGCGTCATACTTCTGGAGTTTGAACCTAGACTCGTCAGAAAAAATGATTCTCTCAATTTTAGGTTTCCATTATTTTCACTTTTCGTACCAGTGAAGCCTCTAACGCATATGGTATAGATTAAAGGAAGTCGCAGTAATGGACGCCAAACTACGATCATTCTCTACAGCAATCGTTGGCGAACAGTGCTGGTATACATGACGTGATAATCCTCCAGTTCCATGCTAGCTTTCTGTATGTGGCTATACGATTCGTCACTTACATGCGTAACAAGTGCTTATCGTCTCTTTCTGATGTAGCCATATGTGCTCCAGATCCATTACGGCGATGCATGAAACTTCTTTGTGTCCATTGTCTTTAAGTACGCATATCTGTACAACTATTTCGCCCAAAGCGCATCGGAATATTATGATACGACAAACCACCATCTCTGAACCCAATAATTTCTCCTCTCTCAAACTATGGGAACTGTTCATAATGCAGTCTCGTTTTGCGACGAGGCATGTTTATGTACTTGCAGAGCAATACAAATCGAATTCAGCGGCACAATATTTGGGATTTGCTTTCTGAAGCCTTCTTTTATATCCTCCAATTTACATTTCAGCCTGTTATATGCGAGCATCATATTTGCATAAGTAGATGAGATTTTAATCATTTGCATTTGCCGTCATAAACTACCTATCTGCCAAAATTCAGGTGAATCCAACAACAGATATCTATATCTATCTATTTATCGTATCTATTCATCTCTCTCTCTCTCTCATATATATATATATATATATATATATATATATATATATATATATATATATATATATATATGTCAGAATTTAAGTGGGAAAAGAATGATTACCTTAAAATTAAAGGGGGCTTGGGAATTAAATTATATTCGTGGCGTAATTCGCCTCTAATTGTTCGTATTTCAAGACGCGAATTGGGAAAGGGAAATTCCCCTTTTTATTATGTAATCTTGGCGCGCCTGTGGGTTCTGCGGTCGAGGAGGAAATATTACATTTATCCTTGAAAGATGTCTGGTTTGGGCTCTGCGCATGTGCAGGGAGAGTTGACGCGCGGAGATGCCCGCGAATTTTTGTGAGAACGCGGGATTTAATCGTTGCTAGTGGACGCGTGTCAGCTGGGTCCACAATTTGAAAATGGCGAGCTCTCAAATATGCACTACTTGGATCAGTGGTTGCTGGAAGGTGAAATAAATTGACTTGATTTCGCTGGAACTGTGCTTGTTTATTGGATTTAGACTACTTACTACTCGCCACCTGTATTAAGATGATGCATGCAAATTAATGTGAGAACAGGCAAACCACACGCCTGTCATATATATATATATATATATATATATATATATATATATATATATATATAATCTAATCTGTTAGCAAGAAGATGTTATATAGTTAATTTAGTGCGTTTTACTCAATATGTTTAAGAGTAAGAGAATCTCCAGATAGACAATCGGATAAACGGAAGGACAGCTGAACTAGTTTATTCAAATATTGTAGAACCAAAAACACCAAACTGAAGAAAAAAAAATTTTTCGAATTTCGAATTGATTGCAAATCATCAATTATACTACTTAATATGTAAGAGTAAATGAATGATCGTGACAAATGAATGACATTTTCCAATCATTTTAATCATGGGCTGCCATTGTATTGATCGATATTACTTTAAATGAGTGTATTAAAGTATACAGCACTTTATGAAGTTGGCTCAAATACACTGCTAGCCACTGTAAATGCAACACCCTGAAGGAAACATGCAAATAACATGAAATTTACAACATGCATTAGCGGAGGTAAGATATGCAAATGATTAGAATTTCAGCGCAGACGCACATCACGCGCGCCTATGGCGCCACTTCAAAGCGCTATTTAAGGCTTGGAAATTTCGACGATTTCAAGTTCGGCAATTGTGTTTTTCTTGTGGTTTTTTAAAAAAAAACGATCAATTATGCCTCGTCGAAAACAGCGATCATCTTTTGATCAAGTATCCGAGTTCGACAGAGGAAGGATAGTGGCCTACCGAAATTGTGGATTATCTTTCAGGGAAATCGGTAGTCGTGTTGGACGAAACCAAACAACTGTAATGCGGATATGTGATCGTTGGATGCAGGAGGGTACAACGGACCGGCGTGTTCGATCGCATCCACCTCAGCGCACCACTTTACGTGATGACAGGCAAATTGTGCGCATGGCAGTGACGAATCGCTCAGTCACATCACGAACCATAGCACAGCACATGCAGTCTGTAACGCATCATCCAGTGTCTGCGCGTACCATTCGACGCCGTTTACAGCAGAGTGGTCTGTCCGGAAGACGTCCATTGCTTTGTCTACCCTTGACGCAGAACCACAGACGTCTCCGCCGCCAATGGTGCGATGACAGAAGGATGTGGACGGCAGAATAGAATGAAATTGTCTTTACTGACGAGTCACGCTTCTGTCTGCAACACCACGATGGTCGCATTCGAGTCTGGAGACACCGTGAAGAGAGGATACTGAACAGCTGCGTTATGCACCACCAAACTGGTCCTGCACCGGGCATTATGGTATGGGGCGGTATTGGATATCACTCTCGCACACCTCTAGTAAGCATTGCCGGTACTTTAAACAGCCAGCGCTACATCTCCGAGGTGTTGGAGCCATTTGTCCTTCCTTACCTTCAGGGCTTGCCTACAGCCATATTTCAACAGGATAATGCGCGACCACACGGGGCACGCATTGTCCAACGGTTCTTCGTCAATCACCAGATTGAATTGCTTCCCTGGCCGCCTCGCTCTCCGGATCTTTCGCCGATAGAAAACATTTGGTCCATGGTTGCTTTACTATTGACCCAGATTCCATCCCCAGCTGCAATAGCAGATCAACTTTGGCAACGTGTGGAAGCTGCATGGTCTGCTGTACCCCAAGAACTCATCCAAAGTCTCTTTGAATCAATGTCGAGGCGTGTGGCAGCGGTATTCTCCAACAATGGCGGCTACTCTGGCTACTAATTTTGGCAGGAACCACTCTTCACAGAAGTCTATAAATTTAATCATTTGATACTTGGTGAACATGTTATCTACAAAATAAATTTTGTTGTGATATCTCTTGTCTTTCATGGTGTTGCAATTTGGGTGGCCAGCAGTGTAGATCGGCTAATGGCTTGGAGATATAAAAATCAGCATATCTGACTAAAGGTTCTGGGCTCGAATTCTGGGCTTGCCAAGTCGTTTTACAAGTGTTTGATGAAAGTGTTTAAAGTATGAGGCTTAGTCATGACCGATACAGCATACTGTAATGGAAATTGTACTTTTTTTCATAAACATTTGTTAAGTTAATTCTATTTTCAGTAGAAACTTCACTCCTTTTTTTACTGTGTTAGAAAGTACCTAACTCTATATAAACTGAAAATTTTCGTTTTATGTAGCTTTTATAACACATTATTTCAATTACTTTGTTTCGAAGATTATTGAAACACAGATTTTTGCAGTCAAACGCATTCCCTTTAGTGTCAATCTGTCTGATAGCTTTTGAAAAGACCAATGTCCTATAAAATTTTGCTGTTGTTGTTGCTTCTTATGCCCCCTGGTTGGGGGTTTCAGGCCATGTCTATATAGGCTTCGGGCTGAAGTCTGCGGCTCCGGTTTAATTAGTACCACAAGGGTCGGAGTCCATCATAGCTAGTTGCCACCGCAATTTTGACTGAGCAGTCCCAAGGGCGACATCTGGGGGAATCGTACCCTCTCCCACCCTCACTGACCTTCATAGAGGGACTTTTCGGTATACGGATTTAATGGGCCCATATCTGGCCTAGACACGGAGGTATTTTTATGGCGCGTGCCGGGATTCGATCCGAGCATAAAAGATAATTTACTTTGACAAACATAATAGAGGAGACAATAGGGACATGTCTTACAGCATTCGCTTTATTTCGTTGTTTAAAATCTGTTTTCGATAAAATATTATAATACATTACAAAACCTTAGATTCTGTTGTTTTAAAAGTTTCGAAACAGGATTTTCTTAGTAACATTTGAAACTTAGTTCGTGACAATCGCAGTATTTCTCCAGCTCAGTATGAGTGCAGATTTTTTTTTTTTTTTTACTTTTGATATATAAAGCATTTTTTTAAAACTTTTTTCTTACTTAATTTGTGAGTGTAAAATTTAGTATGCTTCTAGGGGGAAAAATAACAAAACCGTCATTTCCATTGTTCTACTTTACGAATGTTCAAATATGAGATGGTAAAGGTTACAAAATATTGTTCACCCAAAAAGTACTTAAGGGTCTTGAGCCTTACTTTCTTGCGTAAAATTGAAACTTCTTTCCTGAACGATCACACTATTTTCCTTATATTACATATCGAAAATGTAAAAAAGCTGACTTCTTTTCTCTTCTTGAATAATCTAAGTGTGTCAGACATCAAAGTAGCGAATCAGAGTTTACCCAAGCGTCAAAAATAATGTTCTTGTTTCTTGATATATTTTTAGTATTACTCCTGAACTTGTTTCCTTGATGCGTATGCACTGAATTCTTTTGAGATATACCAAATGCAAACTGGATTAAATCAAGTTAAATTATAGAAAGTGTCGAAAAAGCACTTAAGAACTACCTACTGTCAAAAAAAATTCCTCTCGGAGTTTTAATATTATTGAGATATTTTAAAATTTTAATTTCTTTTATTTTTCTCTTTTAAATATTTTCTGTATAAATTTAGAATTGCAGAATTTACTTTTATGAAAAATTGTAATTGAAACTCCTTTAGATTTGCTCTTCTACATGCTAATAGAACTGATTACTTTACAAATCATGCGCGCTCCCTTTTTAAAAGCCGTTTTAAGAAACAGCAGAGCAACAGTCTTTTAAGAGACATTTTAAAAGACTGTTACTCTGCTTTTTTTTTAAATGTAGTAATACGCATGAATAGAGCAGATTAAGTTTGCTTCAGTTTGATGTGCTGGTTTCGTAAATTCAATCAACATTTAAGTATCAGTTTCGAACGTTTTATAAGACACTAAGTGCAAATTGCTCGGCTTCATATACAGGGTGATTTTTGTTAAACTGACACTACTCAGAGCCATCTATTGCACTATCTATCAACCGAAATTCGACCGAAATTGATAGAGGGACTAAGGACGACGTGGGAAAAAGTCTCAGTGAAAAAAAAAAGTTTCAAAAGTCGCCAATAGGGGAAGATATGGCGCTGTTGTTGTCGACGCACCCGAGAATTTGCGCAAAACGCAAGTGAAACATCAAAATGCAAATTCACAACTACGTAGTCAACAGCAGCGCCAGTATTTTTTGCTATAAAGATAAGGGGTGAATACCGAAAAATGTGTAATAAGCAGACAAATGAATAACAAAAATATTTCACTGCAACACCACTTTATGCAGCACATTCACTTCTCCCTCCTTCAATGTGACCACCATCGTGGTGGACGACTTATTGCATCCTGAACACTACGTACTCAACGGCCGAGCGTAACATGTTATCAGGAATGTTCATCACAGTCCGGGATATGTTGGCCTTTAGGGCCGCCAAGTTAGAGACTTCACCGAGGTACACCTTGGACTTTAAATAACCCCACAGAAAGAAGTCCCATGGGTTAGGTCCGGGGAGCGAGGTGGCCATGCAAGTCGAAAAAAGCGACTGATTATCCTTTCTTCTGCGAGCAATGGCGCAACAGGTTACACGCCGATCTTTATAGCTCAAAATATTGGCTCTGTTCTCGACTACGTAGTCATGAAGTTGCATTTTGATGTTTTACTTGCGTTTTATGCAAATTCTCGGGTGCGCCGACGACAAAAACAGCGCCATATCTCCCCCTATTGGAACATTTTTTTTTCATGGAAACTGTTTCCCATGTCATCCTTAGTCCCTCTATCAATTTTGGTGGAATTCCGTCAGATAGATCGCGCTACAAGTGGCTCTAAGTAGTGTCAGTTTAATAAAAATCACCCTGCAGTATAAAAAAAGTATGTTAAATGACTTTTTACTCTATAATACCATTTCCTTAAAAGACGTGTTTTTAAGAATTTTAAAACACAATTAACTTCTCGGTAAATTGATATTTTTTAAAACGCTTAAACTATGAAAGTATAAAATGTTCAAAAATCTAACTTCATATTCTGTCTGAATATCGCAATATTTCTAAATGTTTGTCACATTTGCAAGACATTAAAATTGCATAATTAAACAAGCCCTGCTTAGTTGGTGATCTGAAATGACATTTAAAAAATTCCCTACGATGGGAAATGAGGTTCGAGGAAATAGTGAATAAAATATTAAAAGAAACATTTCACGACCGTAAAGAAATCACTATATTTACCCATTTAAATATTTCTAAAGACAGTAAGAGAGGACTAGATATCATCCTTTGATACAGATTGCTTCAGAACAGTAATTTACGTATTTAACGAATAGAGAACATTTCATGGTATCAAATCGCACATGTCATCATTTTCATTACATATCACATCTCGTTCCACCTTTTTAAAAAGTGGAATACATGATTCAATCTCGACTTTCAACATACTTTCAACGAGAGCTTTTATAAATGAATTCTTCCCTTTTAAGAAATGTATTCACTGTAGATTTTATGTAGACAATTCTGAAGTCATTTATAATGACCTCAAATAGCAAACAGCAAAAAAATGATATACCTCCATCTCTGTACAGTAGTATATAATCGCTTAGTAACTCGAAATCGATACTCTATGTATTCGAAATGATAAAGTAGTCTTTTTCTAGAAAGCTATTCAGTTAACCTTATTATAATTTCGTCTATGCATCCTGTTTTTTGTTTGTTTTAAATTTCGGAAATCCTTTTAGGTAGTCCTTCGCTATATGACACTCTTTTATTTATTGCATTAACTAGCGATAACAAAAAAAATGCATATAAATAATAAATGATATATTACAGTGAAAATGCAAATTAGTCACAGTAACTTTTTCATTTTTAGTTTATTCTTAATCATTTCTATTCTATCTAAATTAGTTCTCTCTCTTTCTCTCTCTCTCTCTATACATATATATATATATATAAATATATATATATATATATAAATATATATATATATATAAATAAATAAATAAAAACAGTTCCGTGACTGACTGACTGACTGACTGACAGATAACGCACAGATCAAACCGCTGGACCTAAAGGGCTGAAATTTTGCAGGGCGATTCTTCTTATAGTGTAGGGGTGCACAAGAAAGATTTTTGAAAAATTCTTAGACTTTTTTAAATTAAATTTTTAAACTGTTTTGTGAATTTTTTTTCAAGTTTGCATTTAAAATAGAATTTAATTTTTTAGAATTTAATTTATTAAATGCTGATCACGTGGTTTCTTTTATTTTTGTGATACTTTAAATTAATTTTGCGCCACGTGCATAACAACGAAATAAATTGACAAAAAAAATATTAAAATACCGTAAAAGATAAAATTTAACCACTAGACTAATTGAGATGGAAGTTTGTTGAGAATTTAATTCAAATTAGTATGTTTTATGGATATTAAACATACAAATTAATTGCATACATTGACCATTGTATTTAATTTGAATATTTTCTTCTACATTATTTTGTCTATAAAAATATCCGTTACGATTTTTTCATATATATATATATATATATATATATATATATATATATATATATATATATATACAGTAACCACCGCTTATAGTGATCACTGGTTATAAGAATCAACCGTTTATAAGAATCAATATCGCGAAAACAAAAACAAATGTATTATTTCCATGTTAAAATTTTCGCTTTAAAGAATCAATCCACCGGTTTTAAGAATCAGTTTACACTCTTCGCTTTCCTTTCATTTTTCCAAAAAAGCTACTTAAACCCTCAAAAGGCATGAAGTTCTTTCTTTTTTTTTAAAGAAAGATTGATAAAATGGGATGGAATTTAGTCGTAAAATTCACCCCTTTCTTTATTAGACATAACATAATAGTTTCCCCTTAAACGCTTTACCACAACACTGTCCTATTAGCTTGATCCGGGGGCATCTTTACCGGTCCGAGTCTGATTTCACTTTTCTTCACTGACAAACAAAAATAGGGACTCTTTTTTCCCACCTCCCACATCCTGGTTGCGGCTCGCTGGACCCTAAAACACACTAATCTTCGGCGAAGTGTCCACTATCATTCAGGCAAACGTGACATTAGTGGATTCAGCACGTTATCAAACCGAGAAACGTAAGCTAGAAGGTGAAACTTCGTCTGAGACTATAAGTATTGAAAGAGGTATAAACTGCCTCCTGAAAAATTCATTACATCAAACTACCGTAGAAAATTTTTTCTTGCTCCCTTCCTGTAGTTGAAACGTTAAAACTGTTAAGCAGGTATGCTGTAACAAATATTGCATTTTTTTCTTCTTTTACTATAATCATGTGTATCTACTTATAGGTCTAAAAATTAAGTTGTATTTTTAAAACTATAAAATATAATCTTAATAAAAGATAATTAATGTAAATTAAAGAGTATTTTATGGTAAATTATCTAATATATGTATATATAGGTGTGTGTGTTCCTGTTCAAAAATCTAAATTTCGGCTATAAGAATCAACCGCTTATAAGAATCAAAAACAGTAATAACAAGCGTGATTCTTATAAGCGGAAACACTGTATATATATATATATATATATATATATATATATATATATATATATATATATACGTATATATGTGTGTGTATTAAAGAAAACTATAATTTCTCTAGTTAATTTATATAAATAGAACAATAAAAGCACCTAAGTAAATCTACTCATACATTAACTAGCCTGTTAATTATAGTTTTGTTCGTGCGTAACAAATTACTCTTAATCTGCTCTTCACATTCCCCTACTTCGGATTCAAAACTGGCGATCTCTGAATTTCTTGGCTCTGTTTTAGGCGCGCTTTCGCCAGCGATTGTCCTGCTCTGGTGGAATTTCGAATTGTAGTAGTCCTTGCTTTCACCGATCACAACTGCTGTGGAGATGATGGGGAGAGTAGACTGAGGGAGATTTTTCTGCAATTTCACGTCAAAGAGAACAATTTACACTTACAAAATTATTTTTCTAGCAGAATTTACAATATTTCAGTGAGTGTATGGGCATGTTTCGTACGTACAAATGTACAGTGTTGCAGTATTTGCTATTTGAACAATATAACTAGCTATGAATCTTCATCTTAAGATGTGCAAAGCCTGATTGTCGGACAGGGATTATCAGATGTTTTCTCTTGGATAATAATAAGAAAATATATTCAAAGGTAGGTCCTAATTTACTGTGCACAAGATTAAAAATTCTCGAAAAAAATATCCCAAAGCGTAAAATTTATGCGAGAAGTATAGAGGAGGTAAAAAAAAAAAAGGTTAGGAATGATTGTTCTAAATTTAGCAATTTTGTACTGTCTGGTGTTGCAGAAAGTACATAATAAATGCATGAAGCAACACGATTGCTTATATAGCCTTGGTTTTAATAAATATTTTAAAAATCACTGATGAATTCAAGCTTTCACATAATGCATGTTTATTTCTAACTTTAGTGGGGAAGTTTATTTCTGTAAAAATGCATACTTAGATATTTTTTAGGAGAAACTTATCTATTAAAAATTTCAGGTCTACATCTAGTAAAATTAAATTGACATAATTTATTTGACAGTTATGTATTAATTAGTGTTACATTTATGCATTGTGAGAGGAAACGATTATTAAAATCACTTCACATTTAGTTTCTCTGAGATTACATATAAGTAAACAGTACGTTTGTGTTAACAAAATGACTAAATAATTTGTTTATCATGTAGGACTCTTTATAATGGTACAGAAATTCAGTCTAACAAATATAGCAAGCAAGCGGGAAAAACAAAGCATAATGCCTTAAAACAAACTTTCTTTTCCATATAATACATAAAATAGTCATATAGCATTATAACTGCAGTTCTAATTCTTCATCCTCAAAATAGTGACAGAAATGATTATGAATTAAAGTAACATTTTTCAAGAATTCATTCTTTTCTTATAACGTAAGAGCATGTCCAGAAGAAAAATAAATAAACTGTATGATGAATAAGAAATGTATCATTATAAATCACAGTACGTATTGAATTTTCCCACAGAAGTTATGAGCCTATTTAATGGTATAAATATCATATATAGTTGCAGTTATGCTTATTGGGAATTTACTTCACTGCACCTTATGAGACACTCATTTTTGCTACATATATACTATTTGTGAGAAGTTTTCGTTTTTTATCTGTGCATACTGATAACTTGAGAAAAATAAATAGTTGTTTAATTCATGGAAATTTCTCCTATAAGTATTACCAAAATTGCATGAGATATACGACATAGCTCAATATTGTACTGCATTTTACGGTGAAAATTCCGCATAATAGTTGAAAGCATATTACTTGCATATGTCTCACTAGAATTTATATTTTCCCCAGTCCGTAAAAAGTAAAAACAAAATATGTATGTAAAGTATTTTAACGTTTTACGTGCAAGAATATCAAAAAAGGGAGAATGTAAATCAAGAGATAACCTGTTCGTTCCAAGTCTCCCACCGGAGTGATATGCTTGATCAGATTTTGCATTTCTTTTTTTAAATCATACCTTCTTTTCTCTTTTACTCGATTGAATGTAATTCCTACCTGTCCTTCCTCATATTGCATGCATGAAAATTAGAACTTTCAAAACATTATATACCAAAATAATAAAATATCGATTAAGAAATAAACTGCTTTTGATTGTTAGCTAATTATTAGTGTACCATTAGCTATTTATGGTTGCATGAATTTTTTCTTTTGTTAAATGCTTTGCACACTCTTTTACACCTGTGAGTTAGCCTATTAATAATAATGTTGGTTACTTTTACAGGTTTTATCCTCATTTGTGTCATGTTAATTTTATATTCATATCGTATGCTAAAACAATCATGCGTTTATAAAAGCGGAGTATATTATATCAAGTGCTTTATATGTGGTTGAAAATCATTTCTTTTCTGTTACATCATTATCATTAAATTCTCTGACTGAAGAACATTAACTTATAACGATGACTTGCCACGACCGGGCTACGAACCTGGGTCTTCAAACGAAGAGCTGATATTCTAGCAACTAAACTAGCCAAACGATGTAAGGAAGTGTAAATTTCAAAATTTTCTCTAACAAACTGCCCTCTAGTTTCGCTTCAGATACTTAACATATCATATTCTTGATTCCTTAAAATTCTCAAATATCTGCGTAACCACTTATAAAACAGCACATTTTTATTCAGTAGTCATTGATTTCTGAGTTATGTTCATATATTCGATTGAAATAAGAAAATAACATCTCTAAATGAAAAAAAAAACACTTTCTGTTACTGTAAACGTTAGTGTATAACCATGGTATTTTAAAATAAAATTATATTTACAAAATGCACTTAAATTATCCAAGACAATATCTGTGTTGAATATTAAACGAAGCCTTCAGGTATCTGTCCACTTCCGTGCTTTTCCCGCCATCTGATTGTAGTGAGCTGGGTGATCGATTTTTGTGCCAACCTAAGTGACGATAGGGTAAAAATTTACGACCACCAGCACGTTCACTGATGCGAATGACAGTCTTGAAGTAGCACTTTCAATTTATTAGAAATGAAAAATTTTTAAAAACTTGTCACCTAGTGTTTAAAAAAAACCGCATAAAGACTTGATGAAAAATATTTGAACTTCGTTTCCTCATTTCTTTCTTTTTTTAATTGTATTTCTTTACTAAATACACATATTTTTCTTTATCATCCCTTTATATTGACTTAAGGCGATTTTTGTTTTGGTATCAGTGTTTGCTCAGAATTGCGACATCTGAAATTTTTGATTCATCATTTCTTTGGTCAAGGTGATATGAGAGCTGTTGAAGAAGACATTGTCTCTGTTTTAAAATTTTCATTTTGTTCGAAATATAATTCAATATTTTTTTGTAATTAATCCCTTTACTTCATTTACTACGCTACTTTTTACAGATGGTATGAAAAATAATGTGTTGAGAGGGGATATAAGTCCATTTTGAGGAAGAAAATTTGCTTGAGTATTATTTCGTTCATTTGCTAGTCAGTACGATCACTGTAAATTAGTGGTCCCCAACCGGTGGTCCGCGAGAGCCTTGAGTGCGGTCCGGCACTACATATAAAAAAGTTGTCAAATAAATGGGGCTTTTGAAAGCAATGTTCCTTGAACTAGATGGGCCGAATATATCCGATGACTATCAGGTGTTGAATTAAAATTTCTTAAAAGTAAAAATAATTATTTTATTATTAGAATATGATACTTTAGAATGAGAGTACGTTAATCCTGTTTCCCTTTTGCCTGAGGGATATTTTGTACCCCCAGAAGGTTCCTCCCTCAAGTCGTTAGAGGGTGGTGGTGGTCCACAAATGGTCCAGTTTCTGGCTTAGTGGTCCACAGATTTCTACAAGTTGGGTACCACTAATGTAAAGGAATAAAAATTAGCTTCATAAAGTTGGCTTAATAGTAGGGATGGGTAAAAATCTATTGTTTTATTGCTAAACAAAATTAAATAAATTTAACTAGGAGCAAGTTTAATAGTTTGAACACTGGGAAAATGCTGAAATTTAAAATTACTATAGAAACAATTTTTAAAAATCCTTATCTAGGGAGGAGAAAAATCTAAATCAGCCAATTATAAGGTACGTTTTGCATAAAACTAAGTATGGTGAAGTTCTTTCTCTGAAAATTTAATACTATGATTTTCGCCCAAAATTAGGAATTTTAACAAATTTCGTAAAGCTACTACGACTATATATCCAACTTACTTTTATGCTTTTGACACAAGTTTATATATTGATTAAGGATAGAGGAATTGGAAAAATGAGAACATCACCAGGACAATTTAGTCCATTATTTTAATTGCCTTGAGGTTATGAGAATTTCGGTCGTAGCAGATAGTCGTTAGCTGGGTCCAGAACCTAAAAAAAAGAGCTATTATGGATTGTTAGTCAAACAAGTGGGAAAAATTCATGCGATATGAGTATTGTCGGGGAAAAACAAAAATCAATAAATGGAAAAATATGTACAGGCCAACATCTTGTGTCTTTGACCTTAAAACGAAATATTTGAGGAATGGAACTCGGAAAAATGGAAGTTCCTCACGTAGTGGGGTAGTTCAGATGGTGGAATACCGGCCCGAGTTAAAAGACTGTGTTGGAATCCCAGTTCGGACTAACAGTCTTAATAACAGTTCGAAACCCTGCGTCCATAACGGAGTTGAGTTTCGAAACTTCCTATCAGATTTTTCATGCTTTTACAGATTTAATGGAGTAATGTGATAGACCCAATAAAATCTTGCACTCCTTCGTAGTCTATATATATAAAACAGTTCCGTAACTGACTCACTGACTGACTGACTGACATACAACGCACAGACCAAACCGCTGGACCTAAAGGGCTGAAATTTTGCATGGCGATTCTTCTTATAGTGTAGGGGTGCACTAAGAAAGCTTTTTGAAAAATTCTTATTAGATTATTAAAAATTAAATTTTTAATCTGTTTAGTAACTATTTTTAGGTTTGCATTTAAAATAATAATTTGAGGGTTATGAAATTTATATCACGAGAAATATTATAAAAATTCCTTTAAAATGAAATCTTTTTCGAATCTTTACCTCCATTTTCTGATTTTTGGTTAATTTTTAAAGATTAATTTTTAGAATTTAATTTATTAAATGCTGATCACGTGATTTCTTTTACTGTTACTTTAAATAAATTTATCGTCACGTGCATAACAACTAAATAGACAAAAAGATTTTTATTTTCTTGCTAATGCGGCAGACGACCTGACATTATCCAAAAAAATATTAAAATACAGTAAAAGATATGATCCTCAAACTGTACTATATTAACTGTACTATATTCTAAAGTATGTTCTATTAGCTTTAATTTGAATATTTCCTTCTACATTATTTTGTCTATAAAAATATCCTTTACGATTTTTTAATAAATATATTTTTGTGTTTTTTTTACATCAATTGCATGCATTGGTCGTTGTATTTATTATAAATATATATATACATATTTATTTATTTTTTTGGCATTAATTGCATACATTGACCGTTGTATTTAATTTGAATGTACTCCGTAGCGAAGTACGGGTTTTCAGCTAGTCTACTATATTATAATCAGTATAAATACAGCCATATTCTTTTTAAAAAAATGGAGTATTAATTGGAGAAAAGGCATCGGGAATATGAAACTTGAACTAATATTTTCTATTTTTATCAAAATGACTCTGTAGCATCAAGAGGTATTAATAATCAGAAACTGGTTTCATAATCCTCATTTTAAAGAATTTTTTACAACTGCAGACAAAACAAAAACACTCTTCAACGAAACTCTGAGAAAAGAATTAAAGCTTCTTAAACGAAAAGCTTTTGAACACTTCCAATTAATTGTATAATTAGCTGCTTCTTTAGGACTTACAGGAGTAACCCTGCTGTAGGCTGGTGAGATCAAGTTACCATCCAAAAGCTACTTCCTACTGATAAACTTTATTGTGGTTTTTAAAAAGCTTTCGTTGCAATTTAACATCAGAATGCTTTATATAATCAGGTGTTATAAACATATAGGATAAAGAGGAGTTTTCATTTATAGAACAAGTTGATATAAATATCAAATGAAGGCGACTTTGAAAAGGCTTCATTCTGACTCTTAACGGGAAATATATTTTTTAAATTTACACATAGAAAAATTTTACTTGCCATCCAGAAATTCGATTGATTGATTTTCTATTTCTGAATTTATTATTTGGAAGTTTTGCAGAATACATTCTTTCTTTTTATCAATGACACATTGAATATTCCTTTATTTTCATAGTAAAAGAGCACTTATAAGCTTTGCCGTCTGATCTTTAAATTTGAACTCAGAATTTCAAATTCCCATGTATTTATGGACATGATTTTGATTATGAACCCCAAATTCCAAAAAAAAATTTCAAAATTGTATTTGTGTAGATAAAGATTGCGTGTAATGGAATTCGAAAACTAATGAATTACTTTCATTACCAAGACTATACCAGCAGACAGAATACCAGCCTTGAAATAAAAAAAGAGATGTGTTCAATTACCGAATAGTCGTTACAGTGGTGCCAGACTGTTCAAAGGACAGATAAAGGAACGTACAGAAAAATCGCCTTAAGGATGAAAAATTCATCCGTTAAAAAATCAACAAATTCATAAAAGGAGAGTTCCTCACATCGTCGGAATAGTTAAATAAATAGATCGGTCACGAGGCTTGAAAACGCAGGTTTTATTTCTTATCCTTGCAGACGGTTAGTGCAAGTTTATTTCTGCTTTAATGTTTAAAAATAAGAGACGTTAGAACATCCCGCCGTCTCAGCACAAAAATATAATTTATTTTCCTCTAGGTATAATTGACTTCACCCGATTACTTACACACACACACACACACACACACATATATATATATATATATATATATATATATATATATATATATATATACATGTATACATATACATATATATATACATATATACACTCAAGAGCCAAAACATTATGACCACCTGTCAATAACGAGTTGGCCCACCTTTGGCGCGCAACACAGCTTCAACCCGCCTTGGCATGGATGCCACAAGTCCTTGGTAGATGGCCGGAGTCAGATTGTACCAGATGTTTAAGCAACGATCACGCAAATCAGAGATATTACGAATAGATGGTCTTTGAACTCTGAGCTGCCGTCCCATGACATCCCAAATGTGTTCTATCGGATTGAGATCCGGTGAGTTAGGCGACCAGGACATTAATTGGAATTCAGCATCATGTTCCTGGAACCACTCCAACACAATTTTAGCCTTGTGACACGGGGCGTTGTTCTGTTGGAACATTCAATTTCCAGCTGGAAAAACAGAGGCCATGTAAGGGTGCAACTGGTCCGCAATGATGTTCAGATACCCTGTAGCATTCATGGTCTGCTCTACCACAACCACGGGTCCCAGAGACGCCCAAGAGAACGTCCCCTTAAGCATAATACCGCCACCACCGGCCTGTGTATGACCTACTGCACATTGAGGGAGCAACAGTTCGCCTGGAAGACGGAGTATCCTGACACGGCCATCGGCGTGATGAATGACAAACCGTGATTCATCTGACCATGCAACTCTCTCCCACTGATCCATGGACCAGCCACGATGTTCCCGGGCCCAGCGCAGGCGCAGTTGGCGATGACGCTTGGTCAGCAAAGGCACACGAGTGGGACGTTTGCTGCGTAGCCCCATATCCAACAGTGTCCGCTGAACAGTGTGCTGCGATACTATTCTACTTGGCCCTGCATTGTATTGGGCTGTCAGCTGATCCACTGTCTGGTTCCGGTTTTGCTTCACCATGCGAGACAGTCTCCGACGACCTTTTTCTTTGATAGCATGTGGACGTCCAACACCATGTCGTCTACTGCTGGTTTCACCGTTATTCATCCACTTTGCATAAGTACTAACAACTGTAGGTCACGAACAACCCACGAGTCGTGCAGTTTCGGAAATACTTGTTCCGAGCCTTTGAGCCATTACAATCTGCCCTCTATCAAAGTCGCTTAGATCCGCAGCCTTTCCCATCACACACAGAAGTAACTGCTGCTGGAGAGATTCTTCAGACTCTCCAGCAGCAGTTAAATACCACTCCCACCTGATCACGTGCCTTCCACGTCATCCAGGCGAATTCATTGCAAAATGTAGGGGTGGTCATAATGTTTTGGCTCTTGAGTGTATATATATATATATATATATATATATATATATATATATATATACACATATATATATATATAAACATATACATACATACATACATTATATATACATAATACCTTTACACACCATGAATTGGTTGGCTGTTTTATTATGGGATAACCGTACAGGTGGGCGTAAATTACTCCCTGTGAAGAGGGAAAAAGTTCAAAAACGCCCCTCCCTTAGCCAGGATACAAACCCGAGCCTAACTTTGCGGATTTCGCGTCGCTAACTTCTGTAGCATGTGGGTGGATAAGGAAAAATATAATAAATAAATGGAAATAAACACAGATGGGCCATAATCTGCATCGTTAGCCCCAAGAAAGGAACGGAAATACGTGTGAAAGGGAATTTACATAATGAGAATTCCTCATATCGTCAGTATAGTTCAATTGATGCAATTCCTGTCGAAGATAAGAAAGTGAGTCCCAAACCACGAGTCTGTATACGGTCTTTACAAAGTCCTTCCAGTAAGGATTCCTCAAATGAATTGAGCAACTTGATTCGTAAGAATCTCTCTCTGTAGTTCGTAAGATCCGAGGTCTGAGTTCCTACAGGTAGATGTTATATTCTACAATAGCTTCCCTATTTAGATTCTTCGGTTATAACAACTTTATTAAACAAAACTTAAATAAATGGCGTGAAATAAATATTTTCAAATTACGGTGTAGCTTTTATTGGCGTCTTTCAGAGACCAACAATAGTTCAATCCCAAATTAGTGTGGTTACTTAAAGGAATAAATTTTATATGGTTATTTTCAGGGTACGATCCTTATTACGTTATTGATTTAATTATTTTAGGGGTCATGGTGTTACAGAGAATTTTCCTTGTACTATTCGGAAAAAAATACTTTAAGTATCTGGTACTTCAAAATTTAGGAAACATAAAGGAATTTCTGTCAGAGACCGTCGATAATATACCATCAATGCTGGCAGCATCAACGATCATTAAGTCCATCGATATTTTTGACGTATTGATTTTCAATTTCATGTCTTAGTACTCTCCTACAGAAATGCAAGGGGAAAATTACCATGAATGGGAAGTAAGGTTTTTACCAAAGGAATTTCAAGAGTTTAACATATCTTTTCATAATGTTTCATTTTGTTGTATGGTAATTGTAGTTGTTGGAATACAACATTCATTGAAATGGGATGATCAATAGTTTTACGCGTAAGTAGTCTAATTCGTTAAAAAAGGATTGACCTACATAAAAAGAATCATTTCCAGTTTTTTCGGATGCCAATTCTTACTGATGCGTTAGAACATTACTTAAGAAATAATAACGACACAATTTACATTTTATTTCTCATGCTTTGGAAATTTTCTTATTATTTATCAAGAGGACATTTCCATATTTTAGCTCTAGGTGGCTTAATTGGAAAAAAAAATCTGAAAAGGAAAGCTTTTGAACGCTTTTAAAAATTTCTCTTTTGTCTGAAGTGTATTTATCAAAAAGTGAAACATTGAACGCATTTTTTAAAACTCTTGCATGATGAAATTTTGAAAGCTTCTCTCCCCTCTACTTGAAACGGCATCAACTGGTAAAAAAACGGCTAAACCGAGGAGGATCCTCTTATTCTTCCTACAGAAAAGTAATGAAAGAGACTATCTCAGTACCTCTCATTTTGATGAAAAACTACAAAAATACGGAATTTCAGGTTTTCAATCCAGAATATAGGTATCTAGAATATTCTGTACAAATATCTTGATAGCTGTGTTATTCACTAGAATAAAATTAGAAATGGATAAAATGTCAAGCAAATTAAAAGAGAATACAAAAGAAATAAAAATAGAAATTAATTAAATAATATCAAGCAAACTAGAAGGAAATATAAGAAAAATAGAAAATAATAGAAAAAAAATAGAAATAATAATAATAATAATATGCCAGCAAATGCAATCTTTAAATTCGTTTTCCTTGATTCGTGATTTATGTAATCAAAATTCTATGAATTCAACAATTGTTGCCCCAATTATATGAAGCTTTTTTTTCATACGAATCGTTACACTTTAGGCAAAGCTGGATTTTTATTTTCTTTGAAATTGATTACTTTTTTACTCGTAACGAACAACCCAATCAAGGAATATTTTTATGCGTCCTTTCTTTATACATCCGTTATCATATTTTTCATTTTTTTTCCTGTTGATCTAATATCTGTATCCAAAATCAGATAACCAGCTTGGTAGAATAAGGTATTCTGAATATACATAATAAAATCGATGTCCGAAATCTAAATTGAGTTTTAAAACGACTAAACTGAAAAAAGGGATTTTTGCAATGTTAGCAAAATATTGCCTTCTTAAACTTTTTATTTTATATTTTATGATTATATCTTTATTGATACCTCACTCTAAAAACTTTAAGTAGGTTTTATAAGCAAATCATTTTTGAAAATGAAAAGCTGTCGCTTTAATATTGAATTGATTTAACCTTGTGACACTAGAACGTAAGTTCAGGCGAATTTTACGGCGTGGCTCAAGTTTGATGTACCATTTTAAAACAAAGACATTTAACACGATTCATATCAGAACTTTGTGCAAATCGGTTATGCCGTTCAGTATACTTTTAATTAATCTATTTAAGCATGGATTTCGTTTTGTGAATGAGAACACTCATTGTTCATATTGTTTCTGTAAAAAGTGTTCTGTTTTTTATAGTAATTGCGGGATTACATATTTGTCTAGAATCTCAAGAGCGTAAAGGACTTTCTGTCAATGGCACTATGCAGTCGAGTCTGTCACATCTAAAATTTCTCCTTCTTCCTGGGAGATTGCTCCTTAACTACTGTTCATTACAGTTGAAGATGTAAAGTTTCTCAAAAATTTCTCTGCACAAAATTAATCAATCGACTTACCAAATAGTAAAGCTTGAATCTTCATTTCGCTGGAAATAGTTACGTCCAGGCGATTGACATTGAAATTTTCAAGATCATAGGGTGCCATGTTTTAGAAACAAGATGGTGGTAACTAATGTGGCATCATATTATATTTCGCAAAAAAATTACTGGCCTCTGGCTTTCTACTTAAAGTCCCGTAACCCTACCCTAATTAATCTCAGTTCTCAAAATTCATTTGTTTTGATCCTTTAGCCTTCAGTCCTCGCAGCAGTGTTTTGTGCTTCCATTACATGATTTAGGAAAACTTATTATACACATACCATCGATAACTTGAACTGTCCAGCAACTTAACACCTAAACAATATCCTCTCCCAACATCCAGTGGCTGTAAACATTCAGCCACTGGTTAAATCTTCTTATACATTCTTTAAACTTTTGATTTTCGACTGTCTATCGCCGGACGATGGTCGAATGGCTGGAACACTGGCCTTTCGAATTGGTTCTGTGAATTCTTGTTTCCGATCAGAATCGTCTTCAAGGTGTAGGTTCCGGGTATTTTAATCCTCTTGTTACAAAAGATTACCAAAACACTCCAAACCAAGCATCTTCCACGTCTCTTTCTCTCGCCGATCAAGAAAGTGATAAAAAATTTAAGTACCAATATTGCACAATCTGAAAACTATTTTATCCTCATATTTTAAAGAGAAAAGTAGCTTCATGAAATTTTCGCCTCAAGCTATTCTAACTCCAAATCACACCCTACATAATAGCTGATTAACATGCTTAAAATCGATCAAATTCCTCATTTCCAAAATTAAGTTAAATAATCTTTCCACTCTTGGCGTTATCTTATCTTAATTGCAGTTGAATGTCTTTATGCATCAAGAGTGAAAATGCAGTGAAAACGAACTTCAGCGAGATCAAGATGCATCGAAAATGGAGACGAACTTTCTTGTCTCTCGTTAATGCATTTTTTGTTGTTGTTTTGTTTAGTTGGAGAAATGTCTGCTTCATTAAGAGTTATAACTTTTCGAGGGAACACTCTGTATTTCCTTTGAAATAAGCTGATCATGCTTTAATAATGTAATGATGAAAATGGAGTTTTAAAGTGTTGGTATTACAGAACATAGATATTTGTATCCTTAGAGTTAATTCTCAAAAACATTTAAAATCAATGCTATGGAACTATTACGAATAATGTATGTTTTCTGTCATTACAGGACTCGAAATGTGTTGTTATATCTAAAACTTTTCAGTTGTATATTAAACGAAAGAAATTTATTTACAATATGCATGCTTATTTCGGGAAAGAAATTAATAATTTGCTTAATTTGAGCTGCATAATGCCGTAATATTTTAAAGAAAATTAAAACTTTTATTATTGGGGGAAAAATTGAAAAAAATCTTTATAGAAAATTCTTTTTTTGCTATTTTAAAACAATTTTTTTAACTAACAAGAATTTAGTAACAGAAATTTTTTCCTCGTGTTATTAATTTACTTTCCCTCCCTTTCATTGTTTAGGTTCATTCTGATTGCTTTTTCTTATGTTATTTTTATAGTATAACGGCAAGAATTTGAATTAAATTACAGTCGTCTTGCATTTCACTGTTATATCTAACACTATTTATTGAACATATTTGTGTATTATTGCACTTGAGATAAATCATACATGCCGTCATAAAAGCGCAGTAAAAGTTACAATTTTATACCCGAATTTTATTCTCTTCTATTTCGTACAATTTGTACACTTATAAAAATATAACCCTAATTTAATTTTTTTGATGAGAAGTTAATGATCACTGGAATGGGTTAACAATAAAACAAATTAAAAATACAGGCTACATAACAAAGAGAACATGAGGAAGATTGTGTAAGTATGATGATTTGTTTGATATTTCTATTAAAGTTCAGAGTGTAAAAATGTAAGCAAAACATCATCCTTCACCCACCTAATTTAAAAGTTTTGTTATATGAACATAGAAAAGCCAGTAAACCTTCCTGTTGAAGATGCTTACATTGTAAATTTTAAGGACATTTCAACATAGATTAACTAAGTCATAAAATTGATACACATATTAATGTAGTTATCAAAATATTATTTCAATATTGTTCAAATAATGAATGCTAAGCTAGGAAATTTTATCAGTCAATGTGGAATTAATTTGGAACCCTTTTTTACTTGATGAAGATGCTTACATTGTCAATCTAAAGGACATTTGAACATAGATTAACTTAAGTCATAAAATTGACACACATATTAATGTAGTTATCAAAATATTATTTCAATATTGTTCAAATAATGAATGCTAAGCTAGGAAATTTTATCAGTCAATGTGGAATTAATTTGAAACCTTTTTTTACTTGCTGAAGATGCTTACATTGTCAATTTTAAGAGCATTTCAACATAGATTAACTAAGTCATAAAATTGACACACATATTAATGTAGTTATCAAAATATTATTTCAATATTGTTCAAATAATGAATGCTAAGCTAGGAAATTTTATCAGTCAATGTGGAATTAATTTGGAACCTTTTTCTATTTGCTGATGATTAATAGTCTTATGTGTACATCGCTGTGTTCGTCCGAAAAGCTAACTCATTCAAGTTTTACTAGTTCGGGAAGAAAATCACAATGACTCAAATGTTGACGCTCGCTCTGTATTCAACACGCATTCAGTAGTCTTTCGAAACTTTTATTTGTTTGACTCAGTACATATCAAACATTTACAGTATATTATAACATCGCATTAGTACGTCATGAACAGAACAGAACAGTGCAGAATAGTGCAACATTATACTATATCAACACCTTATTTAGCGTAATGCGCGGGGTGCGAGGCCGCTACATGTAACTGAATTCGAAATTCAGTATTGTCAAAACTTACTGAATTAAGATAATGTTTACTTTCGCACGGATAACTTTAGCCACTAAAGTATCTTGACAAGAATAAAGTTTACTTTTCTCTTCTAGAAATGTGAAATTTGACATTTAAAGTTAACCAGTCACTTTTTGGATGAGAAAACTGAACTATATTGCACAGAGAATGTCTGTATGCCTGCTTTTTTTAACTCATGATTATTTCAGGATATTTTTTCCAGATTGGTAACAAAGGCTAATTAAAACCTTAAAATAATAAATTAAGTGAGAATATGAGAGCTTTCTTTATTATAAATCTACCTGTAAGTGGACGATTAGACCATATGCTTAATCCATATGCTTAGACCATATGCCATCCGAGCCTTTGAAGCAGCCAAAGTTCTTGGAAAAAATCTATCTTTTATTAAGGATTTGTATGCTCTCTTAATAAAGATGGAGGTCAACATTTTGACTAAATCATTTGAGTTTTATTTATTTAATTCCAATAGTAATCGTTTCATCCATTTTCGTCTAATTTCCCTATTTGCTACTGTTTTGAGATTTAACTATGATAAGAATTTTTCTATTGCTTGTTCTTTTATTAGATTTTTTAGACGGTAGTAAAAAAACTTCCTATTTCCCTTTCTAGACTGACTTATAGAGGCGATGATCTTGTGGTAAGAAAATATAACAAAAAAAATAACAAACTGGAGTTTATTGTCCATGACGAGCTTACAAATAAAAATAAAGGAAATGTACAAAATAAAAAAGATATACTCCTACTCGGAGCCCACTTCACCTAATGTTACTTTTCCCAACTTTTATCTTACGCTCAAACTTTCACTTATAAATTCCTTCTCTTTTCACTAAACCTTCATCTTTATTGGTTGTAGTCCTTCATTGGCTTGACTTATTCCGTAGAAGTCATCGTCAACGTTTTGAGTTCAGCTGCTTTACTTGTAGGATGGGAAAAATGTCACATCTTTCGGCTCACCACTTTTTCGCATAGGTAGTTCATAACGTGAGCATATAATTCTCCCTGATTAACCTTTGACGTGCAGGTTTATTGCATTCTAAAAATAGAGTGGAAGTTTTATCAAAGCATTGGCGAATGTAGAATTTAGCAGATGGGAAAAGAAACTTAAGATTTTTTTTTCAATGGAATCAACCCTTTCCGCCTCAAGCAGTATGTCTAACCTAATTTTTAGTCTTTCTTAAAATTTGATCAAGTGCTTATATTAACGTAAGGTTTTGAGAAAACGAGGAAGGGGAGGTGTCTGTTCGTACCTAAGCCCCCAAGTTCGTACATTTCGTTTTTGATAATCTTTTGGTTTCTGGCTATAAAAAGATCAAAACAATAATTTACAATTAGACAGTAAAATGGTAATTTAATTTAAGTTCTCATTCATCGATCAATGAAAGTTATCAAGTTAAAAATCATTTAATAAATAAAGATTCTATCAAGAAATTCAGGGAAGTACAAATGAAATCAACTACGGTGGTTCCTTGATTTACTAATAACCATTTAACACATTAGTCAATGCATGGAGATTTTTGTTTGTCCAGTCTGGAATGCTGGAGACTTTCGGCTGTTTTTCTCTATCCTACAAATACCCATATTAGCCAATGATTCTGTCATAAAAAGCTTTTTATTTAAAATCATTTAAAAAAAATTATTAGTGTGTTTGCTTCGTACCTAAAACCACAACAGCATGATCAAGTACATTAAAATTGACGTTGGATACAGAACAATCTCAAACTTGACTAACAGCGCTTATAAAATGGCACTCGCTGAAAGTAAACAAAGGGCCGCAGAATTTACTGCAATTAATACACTCATGCAAATATAGGAGTTTTGTAAAATTAACCTTTTACAAGCCCCAAATCATTGTCTCGATATTTCACTGAGCGTTGACACTTTTAGAGACTCACCAACATTCGTAGAGAACACCTTGCGCTCACCGACATGGTCGGATAAATCTGATCGTTCGCGTCATTTTTATGCCGCTATTGGATCAGGTTAAAATGTTAACCGCTGATGATCTACCGCTCTCATTTATAAGCTGAGAGTAACGCGTCTTTGTTCAGAGCTGAACGAATCATAATCTGGGAAAAGATTAACATAAAAACTAAAGAGACATTAATTCAAAGAGATAACAAAAAATAAAACTCAGTTACATCACACGCTCAAATATTTAAGTTGACTAATTCTCGATTTTAAAGAAAAGCTTCTGCAGTTTTATCAATGACAACATCTCTCATGATATTTGTAAGGATTTTGAAATTTTGTGACATATTGCTCAGTGGCTTTAAGAACTAGATATTCAATAACGAACATGTCGCTTCGACAATTAGTTGGTTTTCTTAATTTAAAAATAAAATAAAATAAAATAAAGAAAAATGCATGTTTGCCATGAAATGTAAGTATAATATAATATTTATTAATGAAGATATCGGTTCATTTTTAAATTATTAAAGAGAGAATTCCGATTAAACTAATCCCCTGATATAAGGAATACTTTTGCTAGTTCCTTGATACTCCTTGAGTCAATATTTTTCATAAAAAGTCTTCTTAACAATTTTAAATAACATTATCAGAATTTAATATCATAGTGATGATATTAGAAATTTCCCAATATTTCGAATTTTTTTTCTTCTAGCATAACATATAAATAATGTTTTTTTAGAAAATTCACTGCTGTCATATGCATCTACCTCCACCCCCTTACCGCAGATAAAAATCTTCGCATGTGCTCCGAATTCTGACACAAATCAGGACCTGTTTGTATTGTGAAAATTCTCATGGTGTAGGGCCAGGCTTAGACTGGACCCAGTAGGAGTCTTTTTTTTTAAATTATTATCATTAACCTTTTCCTTACGGGGTGGGATAGCATGTATCCCAAGAATACGGGCCCAAAAATGAATATATATATATATACATATATGTATGTTATACACACACACACACACATATACACTCAAGTACCACTGAATTAGGGATAGCAAAGCCTATGCAAATTGTGTAGCGCTGCGCATCATGTATGCGCAAGTGAGGGCGCTATGGTAACTGCATATATAGCGCGTACTGTGGTTGTTCTGAATTAGTTTTTGGAATTGCCAGTATGGGTAAACTGCCTGATTTAGACGCCTTCGATCGCGGACAAATCGTAGGTGCGCGACGCATGGGCCATTCAATTTCCGAAATCGTCAGACAGCTAGGATTTTCAAGGTCGACAGTGCCAAGAGTATACCAAGAATACATGGATGGTGGAAAAAAAACTAGCGATCGGGCAAACTGCAAAGGACAATTAGCCTTGACAGTGCGTGGTGAGAGACGGCTCAGGCGTATTGTACGTCGCCAGCGAAGCCAAACATTAGCTCAAATTACCACCCAGTTTAATGACGGTGCCAGTCGTACAGTCAGTAAACGGACTGTGCAACGCTCGCTTCACAGTATGGGTTTCGGGAGCCGTCGACCTACGAGAGTACCATTGCTCTATACTCGCCATCGGGCTGCACGTCTTGCCTGGGCAAGACAGCACAGAGACTGGAGTGTAGAGGACTGGAAACGAGTAGCATGGAGTGATGAGTCTCGATTCCGACTACTTAACGCCGACGGGAGGCTGAGAATATGGCGTCAGGCTCATGAAGCCATGGATCCTGCATGCCTGGCTGGAACTGTACAAGGGCATGGTGGCTCAATCATGGTCTGGGGTGCTTTTTCGTGGCACAGTTTGGGATCTTTGGTGCGTGTACCAACCTCCCTCAATGCAATTCGGTACGTAGAGTTGCTGGGTGATCACCTCCATCCGTTTATGCTGTTCTGTTATCCGCACGGTAATGGAGTTTTCCAGCAAGACAACTGTACCTCTCACAAGTCCCGGTTGGCTACTGGCTGGTTGGATGAGCATTCCTCTGACTTCTCTGTCATGAATTGGCCACCTAGAAGCCCAGACTTAAATCCTATTGAGCATCTTTGGGATGTTTTGGAACAAGGCGCGAAAGGCCATCACATAGCACCAAAGAACCTTACTGAATTATGGAAAGCTTTAGCCAATATTTGGCAAGCCATTCCCGTGGAACGTTTCCAGAAACTTGTTGAATCTATGCCTCGTCGTGTGGCAGCCGTTATCAAGGCCAGAGGAGGCCCAACTCGTTACTAGGTAGGTATCCCTAATTCAGTGGTACTTCAGTGTATGTATATATATATATATATATATATATATATATATATATATATATATATATATATATATATATATATGTATGTATGTATGTATGTATATATATATATACACATACATATATACATATATACATATATATATATATATATATATATATATATATATATATATATATATATATATATATATAACACCCCCTTAATTGCCGTTCTTACAAAGGGGTATGAAATGTCCCGTTCTACAGAAAGAATCGGAAAAAAGGACCCCGTAAGCGCCCCGTAAGCTAAAGGTTAAAATTGTAGACTCGCATACAAGGTGTGTAGAACCTTAATCTTACTGGTATAAAACTAGGGCCTGATCATCGCATAGACAAATGAGACAAATGTCTACGTCCCGGTTTTGCACGGTCAAACTGTCTATTTTGAAAAGATATGTAAATAAAATAGTTTACTAGAAAACAGAATGAAAGATAGTTTACTAGAAAACAGAATTTTTAAATAAAGTTTATTCATATTTATATACTTACTTTTGTCAGACATTTAATAAAATGAATTTCAATTTTTTTTTATTTATAAACAAAGTATTCAAACTTTTCTAGAAAAATTAAAATTTATTGTTGTATATTAAATATTTTTTATTAATAAAACTTTAAGATTTGTTTTAGTTTTTCACATTATTTAGTTTTGTTTTATTTATTGCTTTATATTTTGTGTGTGCTCTATTTCTTGTGGGAGAGGGAGGAGGCCCGATAAGAAGGAAATGTCTAGGGCCCCAAAGTGAGTTAATCCGACCCTATATAAAACCTTAGGAACCTGAATCTTATAGGTAAAAATAGAAAGTGTATAGCCTTAGAGGCATATTATAGGCTACTAGTTGATATCCGCCAAAACATGACGGCTAAATAGTAAATCAATGTACTAATACACAAATTATACTCAACACATCATTGCCAAATATTGAAAATCATAATAATGCGCAGACACAAATTAATGTGTTTAAGCGGCCTCGTGATTAGTGAGTATCTAAAGCCAGATTTAAAAATGTCACTGAGCATGCGCAGAAAGCAATTTTTTTTTAATTGTAAATTATCGCTCATTAAATATAGTGAAAAAAACAATTTCCATGAGGTTTAATATTATATTTCACAAACATAATTATCATAAAAATAAAAATGGCAGAGAATAATCTAGAGAGACTCCTCGGAATAAACATGTTTATCATTAAAGCATGTCACTGAGCATGCACAGAAACAGTGAGTTTCTAAAGACAGATAAAACATGCCACTGAGCATGCGCAGAAATCAATTTTTAATTGTAAATTATCGCTAATTAATAGAAATTGCGGTTACAAAAACCAAATTTTACAAATCTACAGATTACGATCTTTCGTTTAAGATCAAAATGAAGTAAATTGATGCAGTAGTTTTCTCTCACGGACTGCCCAAAAAGTCGGCTTAGCAACTTAAATATATAGATATCTGTGAGAAGGTTGAAGGAAATTTACTCTGGAATTACATTTTTTTAATGGCCCTGGGGTGAGGGGAGAACTCTTCGCATGTTATCCAAATTCATGTTCTCAAATCAGGACCTGTTTGTATTCTGAAAAGTCTCATGGGCGGGGCCAGGCTTAGGAACTGCTGGACCCAGTGGGATTCTTTTTTTTCTTCTTAATGTAGGATTAAGTTCCTCCATAACGGTCCTCCGGAAAAGAAAATTTTAGACGCTAAAACCGTCCGTCCGTACCTCGCGAGTTATAATTTTGACACCGCGCCAAACCCAGTCTGTATCGCTTGGACAAGCAGTAAACAGTTAAACAGAAAAGTACCAAAATGCGTCAAAATTTTGACATACATATATGTATATATATACATACGTACATATACAGTGGAATCTGGATCTATCGTTTTTGAAGTGACCGACTGAAATGAACGATAAATGCGGGAAAACGATAGATGCGGAAACATAACAAAGTAATAGGATCGTTGGGACTGGATAAAATGAACGACACATACGGAAAAACGATGGATCCGAAAACGATCGATCGAGATTCCACTGTATATAGATACATATATACATAACACATACATACATATATACATACAAAAGAGGTAAGGAACGAAAACTAATCCTACGTTAATAACCCGCGGTAGTTTCGTTAGAAGAGACTACCTGAATTCTTTCTTCTTTATTGAAATTGTAGACTAGCATCCAAGGTGTGTTGAACCTTAATCTTACAGGTATAAAACTTAGGAACCCGAATCTTATAGGTATAAATAGAAGGTGTGTAGAACCTTAGAGGTACATTACAGACTATCTCTGAGATGGTTGAAGGAAGTTTACTCTGGAATTACATTTTTTATGGCCCTGAGAAGGGGGGGGGAGGAAGAGGTTTTACCCCAAATCTCTCCTGTGGATCACAGTGTTAGTTATCGATTTTTTTTTATATATGTAAAATTTTATTTTATAAGATGAACGAAAATCTGTCGTAGCACGAACAATTGATATTCGATATAGTTTCTTCCACAAATATTATTTTTCTTTTTTTGGAAGAGATATTGTGAAAGAGCCCTGATTTTATGAGAATTTGTTCTAATTATTTGGAATTCATCATTTCAAAGCTCTACGTTTTATACTTTTTTTAAAATTCTATTTACAGTTGTCGAGGGAAGAATTAAGTTACTATCAATTATTAATTCCTTGATGCAAATAGGTTATATCGAAGCAATATAAATGACTAAAATTCAGCAAAATGAAATGTTTCTAGCGAATCCACTATAATACAGTAAATATGCATGCAGTCATATGTATTATCAAGAATTTTATTTGAATACATTATAAGAACTTCCATGGTACCTGTAAAATATTTAATAAAATCTCACTCTTTTTTTTAAATTCTCAAATTTATTTTTCAGTATTTTCTCTTTTAAATCCTTTAATAAATTCACAACAGTTGCAGTAATATCCAAACAGTTTGTTGTGTGACTATTTTTTCTCTGTTACATTTCTCAATGTTGTCACTAGATGGCAGTACTTCCTATTCTATCTATCTCTCCCTCTCCGATGAAGTCTTTCTGAGGTCGGCAACCTATTTTTACCATTGCGTGCTGAAGTCTCTTAGAGCAGTTAGAGCAGAGTAGACAGCGCGTGCCACCGAGTGCTTAAATCAAGATATTTTGTTTACCAGTCACCCTTCTTTGATCCTCATTTTGTATCTCCCTTAGAAAGGAAGCATTTTGAAGTAAATAAATGGTTTTTAAGTTTAGAGATTCTGGGGAAGATGCATTAACATCCTTCTACGAAGATCATGTTCTGTAGTGCATACGATGTCGAATCTAACGATTGCAGATCTTACCTCAGGTTTGCCTTAGGAGCTGTGAGGTTCAATTGGAAACATTTTTCTTTTGGCAATTTCAGGTTCACAACAAAAGTCTGTAGAAATTTAGAACTATAAATAGAGTTTATTACAGGTATAAATAACGTTTAAATCTCTGTAGTAGAATGATAAGCAATCAAAACGTGTGTTTTAAGGCTGCTATGTACTGAGAAAAAAAAATCGTATTTCCCTTTTCCTCTTCTTGCAGACTCTTGGGTTGGGAGTAGTCCAGTTGACAGTTCGAGAATTCCACCCCCCTTAGGATTGACATTTTGAGGGATTGTAATGGCTTGCTCTCTATAGGGGGGGGGGGGGAGTGTTAAGCGCTGCTCCCAAATTTTTTATTTAAAATATATTTTTGTCAACTATTTACAGGTACAAAAATGCTGATAATCAAATAAAATTGGTATTGTCAGATAGCCTGAACTTTTCTGCAAAGCGCTACAGGATTCCTTTTATAAATTTCGTCCACCGAAGGAATTTATAAGGGTTTAAAACACACTATACCAGATTTTCCCCCGAATAATTTAAATTTTAAAATATTAATTGCATTAAAAAAAAAAGAAAAATGTACACAAATGTAAAATTTCTTTCTCTATAATGGAGTACAATTTAAAAAAAAAAATCTTTGAATCCAAGTCGGCAATCAGTGGACAAATTTTCTCCATAGGTTAACATTGAGGTGAGCGAATCCAATGGAGTTAGTACATAGCAGCCTTAAAGGTGCATGTGAATTAATGTACCAAACAGATTCAAGAAGACTTTTAATTCGAAACTGCAAATATGCCACCCTTATAAAAAAATTATTGTATTATAGAATTAGGTGTAAGTTACATTATGTTGTTGTGCGTACGTGACAAGACTAAAGTAAGTTACTGTAGAACAGGGTCCAGGTGGGACTATTTTGAACAGGGACGTATGCTGGTGGAATAAGGGTTGCAGCTCCTCCCCGCCCTACCAAAATTCTGGTTTTCCATTTATTATAACTATTGAATTAACCTAAAACGACCTCTTTCCTCTTTTTCCGAATTGAACCAATCGGCTTAGAGCTGACACGGCATTTCAAACGGACAATTTCATATTTTAAAAGGGCAAAATTGTTTTGTCGGTAGCTTTTTAAATAAATTTGCCTTTACGGGTTAGAAATTTAGAAATCCTTTCGGCCTTCTAAAAGAGAACTGCAGAGATGATTTCAGACAACAATAAAGCTCTGTTAAGGCATAGTCTTGACCAGTGGCGCACCCAGGGGGCCCTGCCCCCCCCAAAAAAAAACAAAGAAGTAGAAATATTGATTTTGCATTATAAATATTTGTATTCGTTCATCTCGCCCCCCCCAATGCATTATAAATATTTTTATCCATTCATCTCGCCCCCCCCCCCAAGAAAAAATCCTGGGTGAGAAACTGGTTCTGGCACTGTAAGGATTACATAAGACGAGAAGTGTAAGCATGAAGGAAAAGACGAAAACATGAGATCAGCTCATCAATCGAGAAGGCTTCGAGCTTCATCTCCAAATGTCTGTATGAAGCTTTTATATATTCTGTTATTTAGAGTCGCTTCACCCTCCCTCTAAACAAATAAAAAAGGAAATATAAAGGATGCTAAAGGGGTTACTGATTATTTTCATAAGAAATTGGCATGTGGTCGAAAGCTGGGATCATCAAACAGTCTATTAATGGAGGGTTTAACTGATGGTCTTCCTCCAAATCTTCAGCAGTTGATGGCGCTTAGTCCTCCTGCTACCCCAACAGCATGGCTCACTTTAATTTATAAATTGCTTAAAAGTCAAGAGACACATGCTGAATCTAACAGTCCCAGACCTCAACAAGCAAATAATTTTTTCAGTCCTAGAACTCCACAAAATGGCAGATTTAATTTTAGACCTGGATTTCAACGACCACCATACTATCGAAATTTCAACAGTCGCAATCCAAATAATTTCAATAACCCATCTCCAAGATTTCAACCACCAAGAACTTAATATAATAATGTCCATTCCCAAACTCAACTGTCTCCATCTCCATGTAGAGAATGTACAGGGAGAGGAATACTGAATGCATATCATTGGGTGCAGACGTGCCCCTTTAGAAATGCACTTAATAATCCTATGGCAAGTAGTGGAAAACACTGAGAGTCAGATACCTAACCTTAATGATAACAACCAGATTTGACAGTTGAACGTATCCGGATACATAAATAAGAGACCAATTCCTTGTGTGATAGATACTGGCAGCTCCTTGTCTATCATCCCCTCGACTTTGAAAACCCAGCATAGACAAAAAACACAGACGTCTGAAAGACTTTTAGTAAAACAAGCAAAAGGCCTTCTCCAATTAAAGAGATCATGTTTAATTAACTTATGCATAGGAAATGTAACTAAAAAGGTAAAAATGTATGTTATAGACAATGATTTACCTTATATAATCCTGGTATTACCAGAATGTGAACAATTTCAAATAAATATTGATTGTAATTCTATGCAAATTTATCAAAATGGTCAAATAATTCCACGTAATAAAAGGTTTATGTGTACACCAATGTCATTTCATATTAATAATAGTGAGTCCAAATATGTAAATCTTAAACCAAATGAAAATCAAAATGTAAACAATGTAGGTACTGAGTTGGTTCACATTCCTCTGACCTCTGAAAACAATTCTGAAAATTTCCAGACTTTCAATAGAGAGATTGGTGAACTCAATTCTTTACTGTATAACTACTCGCATATATTTTCTAAGGACAAATATGATATAGGGTTAATTAGGGTTGAACCCCAGGGTATTAGACTTACGTCTGAGCTTCCTGTGTCCTTAAGACCTTATCGTACTTCTCCTAAAGAAGAAGAGGAAATTAAAAACCAAGTTGAGAAATTGTTACAAGCAGGTATTATAAGAGAAAGTAGCAGCTCATACTCGACTCCCCGTCACTTTGGCTTTTAAGCGTGACGAACAGGGCCCGACTTAGCCTAATTGGGGCCCGGGGCAAAAACTTCTTTGGGGGCCCCCTCTGCTTCACTACTTCAGTAATGAAGAACTTAATACTTATTACTAAACTTTCTATTCGATTTGGGGGCCCCCCTCTGATGTGGGGGCCCGGGGCAACTGCCCCGTATGCCCCTGCCTTAGTCAGGCTCTGGTGACGAAGGCAAGCGTACAAGATTGTGTATAGATTTTAGAAAATTAAATGCAATTACCAAAACAGATGCTGAGCGTTTACCCCGAATAGATTGCCCATTAGACAAATTAAGTCAAGCTAAAATATTTTCAACACTAGATTTAACTTCAGGCTACTGGCATATTCCAATTCAACCTCAGGATATTGAAAAACTTGCCTTTGCAACAAGTTTCGGATTATTTGAATGGCTTCGTCTACCTTTTGGCTTAAAAAATGCCCCAGGAATCTTTAACAGAACCATTCGTAGAATTTTGGCTAAATATAAGATTAACTTTGCTTATAACTATTTCGATGATATTATTATTTTTTCTTCATCTGAAGAGGAACATTGGCAACACTTGCAACAAATTTTTAAAATCTGTAAGAAAGAAAACATTAAACTTAGATTATCTAAATGTGTGTCCGCCAAAGACAAAATTAATTTTCTTGGTTATGAAGTTCAACAAGGAAAAATTACTCCAGATAATACCAACATTGATAGTATTCAGAAGTTATAACCTCCTAAGAACATAAAGGAGTTGCAACGTTTCTTAGGATCTATCAATGTATATAATAAATTTATTCCTAAGTATGCTCAAATTCGGTATCCATTAAATAGACTTTTGAAAAAAAATGTTAAGTGGAATTGGACAGAAGAATGCCAGAGTGCATTCGAAAAATTAAAACATGAGTTAATTTCTAAACCTGTTCTTCAATTATATGATCCTAAATTACCATGTCATGTATATGTTGATGCCTCAAAAAATGCAGTTGGAGCTGTGTTGAAACAGCCTGATGCCTCTAATATATTACATCCTGTTGCATATAATTCAATGACTTTACGTAATTATGAAAAAAATTATGCTATCACAAAATTGGAATGTTTGTCGATTGTGGATGCTTTAGACAAATTCTACTATTATCTCCATGGCCAAAAATTTGTCATTCATACTGACCATGCGGCTCTTGTTTGGCTCAAAAATGTAAAAAATCTAAGAGGTCGGTTATTCCGCTGGTCCTTAAAACTCAGTATGTTTGATTATGAAATCAAATACCAAAAAGGCTCCACAAATGTCGAAGCTGATATGCTCTCAAGGCATCCTGTTTCCCAACATCTTCAACATACTGTACATTTATTAGACCTGGATGAAATTAAAACACAACAGAAAAATGACAACCTTCATGATCCAAAGTAGCAAGAGATAAATGATGTAATCATATTAAAAAAATCTATATAAAATTATTGTTCCTATGTCTCTACGTTTAAATTTGTTGCAAAAGTGTCACGATCAATTTGGTTATCCTGGTGTACAAAAAATGCTAAATTTGATTACCCCTCAGTATTATTGGCCTCATATAACTGAGGATATTGCAAAGTTTGTCAAACACTGTGCAACATGCCAATTTAACAAGAAATCAAAATTAAAAAAATTTGGACTTATGCAAATTGTACCTCCAACAGATAAACCTTTTGAATGTATTTCTGTTGATACTGTCGGTGGCTTTAACTACTATAATTCTACAAAAAATATCTCCACATTGCCATAGACCATGCAACAAGATATGTGTGGGCATTTCCCTCTAAAAGTGTCACCACAGAAACTTATGACAACTGCCTTAAGCAAATATTCCAAATTCAGATACCAGAAAAAATTCTAACGGATAGGAATGCAGCCTTTACTTCATCACGATTCGGGAGATTCCTTCAAAATTATAATGTGAAACAGCTTTTGACTTCCGCACATCATCCTCAGACCAACTGTAAAGTGGAGCGAGTGAATCAATCAATAGTAAGTAGGCTAAAATGTAAAGTCAATTCTTCGTCCACTAAAGTTCCTTGGACACGTTTGTTGGAACAAGTCATTACCGAATATAACAACAGTCCCCATTCAGTTACAGAATTCACCCCTGCATACTTAATGTTTGGCAAGCAGCCTTATGACTCCCCTATAAATCAAACTAATTACCCTCCAGTGGATGAAGCTTGAAAACTAACAAAACAAAGGACAATAGATTATCATAATAAAAACAAAATTAGGTATGATGCTCGCTATGCACCCTCTAAATTTAAACCTGGTGATGCTGTAATCTTAGAAGAATTTTCATATCCAAATACCCGTAAACTTTCAGCCCCTTATTCTGGCCCTTACAAAATTTTAAAACAGTGTTCTGAAGTGACTTATGAAATAGATAAGCCAAATCAATATAAAACAGGTCTACTGAAATTGTACATGCATCCAAGTTGAGATATTACAATCCACCTGCCGAATTTAAATTATACCATGAATGAGTCAACCCTAATACTTTAATCTTTCGTAATTCTCTCCTTCTCTAAGCACTTTCCTGTCGTCCCATTAATTTAAATATGAAGAAGTCCCGGTTGAGTGTAAGAGAAACTCGCCAATATAGAAAAATTTTCGTCTATATTTTGCGTTTTAATACTTCATTTTTAAATAAAGCTACTTGAGTCTTAACTAACTTCGGGACTTCCACTCAAGGTCCTCCCTTCTCTCAGTTCTCTGTTATCTCATGTTTTTCACCCATTGGAATTCATGAGCGAACAGATTGCTCTACCTCTTGGTTTGGTTTGGCTTTTATACCATTTCCTTTTCACGAAGTCATTGATGACAAATTGAATTCATTTGAGCCTAGCCAATCTTGAGATTCAGTTTCGTGCACTATACGCACCCATTTATTTTTTCTATAATCTATCCTTTGCTAGGTTATAGTTTTGACACACACACACTTTTTATAATACCTATATTAAACTTGTGTGTTAATATATTGTATTTCATATTAACATATTATATTTTGTATTACCATTTTGAGAGTTATTTGAATTTGAATATTGAAGTACTATTATTACCACTTCAAAATATTGAATTAGTTGTATATCAGGTATTCTATTTTTGTATTCCAGTTCTTCATATTACTTTACATTTTGAAATCTCTTAAGGTTTTTCCATGTTCTTAAAGTCTGAAGCGTCATGTGTAATATATTCCAAGGACTTTTAAGAGAAATATTGATATGTTGTGTATTATTTTTTGTTAAATTTTGTGTATTGATTAACAGTATTAGCAGCTATGTTCTCAAATTATATACATGTGTTTTTCAAATAATGTTGGTTATTGTATATGTACAGTAAGGCTCCACGGACAGTATGCGGACATCGAGGTCAAGATTTAGATAAACTCATCCCTTTAACTTGTAACCTTCTTTTCTAAATTTAGTAAATGTTCTCACCTGAAGGGAAGCCTTGCTCGAGGAGCTAGGGCCCGGCCCCTCTCGCAAGTCTTTTTCCGGAAGGGGGATATTGTGATAATAACGGCCCACCATTATATAGCTAAAGCGTATTTAAAATTATCCTGTTAATAAAGCACGACCCCTTTTCTAAAATTGCAACCTAAAAGTAAAATAAGATAATTTATATTAGCCCTGCAGATCATTATACAGACATGTGAAGTAGCTGAACTCAATAACATCCCCAGATATGAGTGTAGGAAGTTTATGAGATTCCGAATGTCAGTGTAATGTCAAAAATCTTGAAGAACCCTCGAACCACTCTGGATTTATGGGTTCTGTAGCGCCAAAACCACACTTTACAAGAACTTTATGGCCACTTATCCTGCACCCAGGTCAATAGTTCGCGGTTCTAACAAGCGCAGGATCTAGCAGTAAAGTCCCCGGGCAAAACTTAAGTGGACACGTGGACTCCACGAATCTAAAGACGCCCAATTAAAATATTAAGTAGTTTAGGCCCTCTGGCGTCAATATCGCCAAACATCCATTTAATATTGCATGAACAGAAGATTTCTGTCTCTTCGTGTCTAACTCTCGTTGCTGTCGGACCTGCTGTCCGATATGATGTAAAATCTGCGTTCTGAATGCGCCCCGGCAGGGCCCGGTGGCGTTGCTATTGTGTGTGTCCAATTGTCAAGATACCTGTGTTTTGCTGAATAATGTTTGTCTACATTAGAATCCGGAATAAATTAATATGCGTCGCATCTCTGTTCTGTGTGTCCCTTCAATGCCTTGCATCTCTATGTGGGTTTCTTCCCCGATGTGTCAACAGCTCTCGTGAAATGGTCTTCATCTCCTGACACTCCGGCTACGTATACAACATGTTTGTGTTTCATCTCCGCTACATAGTGTAAAGTTAAAGTTTATCGTGCGCGTATGCCGAGCTCACCATATATATATATATATATATATATATATATATATATATATATATATATATATATATATATATATATATATATATATATATATTTATTTATTTATTTATTTATTTATTTATGTATGTATATCTTTATGAAATTCAGGTTATCATTTATTCAATTAGGTTATCAATTTTGTCTTCCTTTAACTACATCTTTTTGCATCGTTTACAACGGTGCATTTTGCGCCCTAATTTAAAAGTAATTTTTATTTTACCATAACAATCTTGCTAGTGTTTTTGTTGAGTCTTTCTAGTTTTTAATATTTTTTGGAAATATTTTTTGATTGTTATCTTCATTATACATACTTATATCTATATCTTCGAATGCGGAACTGTCTAAAGAGATAATGCACGTACATTTATTTTAGGCCATAGATGCATGAAACTGCCATTTTGAGTGCCACTTCAACATACAAAACCTGCTTTGTTCAATAATATACATATAACGTTTCTTAAATTATGTCTATTATTTTTTTTAAGTTTGTCATTCTTATTTGCCGACTTTAAGTCTGTCATGCGTTATAGCTGCGTACATGGTCCTGATCGTTATTAATTCGCACAGAAAACGATAACGATTTTACTCTGATAAAGAGTAAAGAATGCAAAATTAACCTCAAATTAGAATAAATGAAATCGAGAATAAAATTACTGTTTTATTTCTACCAGAACCAGAGTATGTGGATTCGAGTCCTTCGGCTGACATTAGTGCATGTAGCTATTTGTTTATCGCATTGAAACTATACGTCGAGCCCTATGTAGTCCTGGTGTTGCCAGGTGTAGTGTAACTCTGGAAGTTTGTATAAAATCAAAAGCATGAAGAATTTACTTAAATAAAGCGATAGTCAGTTACTCATTAGAGGGTACTTTTGAAAATTTTATTATAAAAATTATTTATTTATTTTATAAAAGTTGACTCTAGGTTTCAACTTACGGACGATACGCTACAAACAATAGTCTAAATTTTTGAATACTCTGAATGAGCCAATAGTTAATTTTCCAGATTATCCGTGCATCGCATAAGAGAGAGGTTTCATAGAAATGCAAATTTTGAGAACAATGACAACATAGCTCGTAAACAAAGGGATATAACAAATTTTTGCAGATGAAAAAGTGTAAGACTCGCCATTTTTTTAAAATTAAATTCTACTTCAATCACTATGTAGAGTAAATTTAAAACCTTCGAATAGTTAATTTTTTCCCTCCAGTTTTTAAAGCCATTTTTGCATTATCTGTATTTTTTAGTTTCCCGTGAACATTTGTGCATCAATTAGCACGAATAATCGGAAGTTCCGTGTATTTCAATTATTAATATTCACCTTTCCGTTTGTTCCTTTAGATATTGCCTAAAAATAGATCACTTACTACTCTCATGCATTTCAGCTTCCGTTCACTGCATTTTATATTAAAACAATCGGCTATTGTTCATTCTCCTACCTACCCTATCTTTATACAAGCTTACACAAACACAATAGAACGTTATACAACCACGCTGTTTGAGTAAAGAATGGGAGTTTTGGCGAACTGTTATATATCCACACACACACATACATTAAAACTGCTTTTTGCGTGTATGTAATTTTTAATTTTTGTTTTCTTTCTTGTTTTGCTCTGTTCTTCTCGAGCGAGAGCTTTTAAATTTCATCGGATTCGTGGGACCGGGGAAATGCATTTTTGAGATAATTTGAATTTTGGCCCAACTATTTATCTTACCTTAACAAACCTTAGAATGTATTAGTATCTTCATCCCCAAGCAGGAAACACATTTATGCTCCCTTTCAGACTTTGGGTCGATAACTGGAATTACTCCTTTTGATTCGAAGACTGGCAGTGCTGTCGAAACTTGATTTGTGGTACGGGCATTTGCGGTGGCGTCAGCAGAGGAGCAGTTTTAGGGCTGCAGTTCTCTCGAGAGCATCCTGATAGCAGATTAAAAATGATATGCCGGAAAACTATTTCGTTGGGAATTTGTTCAGACCAAAGTTCAACCTCAAAAGAGGAAAAAGTACAAATTTGAAGGAATTTACTTGTAATCAGTGTTTTGGGTTTGATGCAGCTAAATATTCTGTGGACTGTATCATATGCGCTATGTATTTGCTCTACCGAAAATAAATTGTATGTGCAAAAAATTTTCGTTTACATTTCAATCTACGCATCTGACATGACGCACACGAGAGATGAAGTAAGCTGAGGCGAAAAATTCGTTATTAACAAAATTTACTTCTTACTTAATCCCAATCTCTCAATAATTTATATATTCCGTAAAAAGGTGGAAAATTCATCTAAAATTTCGGAGGATAAATTTCAATGTATATTTAAAAAGGCACTATAGTTTATATATAATTGGGGATACGTAAATTTCGCAACAAAAAATACAATATATAGAATTTCGCATTTATTCGCAAAAAAATATAAATATTTAAAAATTTCGCATTTATTTTTAAAAAATTTACAATTTTACTTACTTGGATAAATAAGTATCAAAATTCTTAGTTAAAAGCTAAAATTGTAGTAGTCTCCACATTATGTTCCTAAGTCTTTGCTTTCTGTCATTTGTTACTACGTTGTACAAACTAAAATATCTCAGCATCTACTCTGATAACGAGACTATAGAGGCTTTGTATAGCTGTTTTTGTAAAGTTAAGGTAGCAGCATTTCGTTGAAATTAATATCTGTATAACATCAACAGGGGTATCTTGGTTGACTTCTGTTAAGTAGTTGAAATAACCTTGACTTTGGCGCTCAAGAGACGTTCCTAAATCTACGAAATTGTGCCACAAGACTTGATGGTTGATTTTTACAGTTAGATTTTTAGGTTCGACTCCAGTACGGGCAAACTGTCCGGGTGAAATTCGGAGCAAGTCTGAAGGAAAGTGAGATTTCTCAGTTAAAGACCGCGGATTGTCTTAGTTAAGCAATTATATTATTACTATTATTACCTAATTTCGCTTAAAAAGCCGTTTATCACCAAATTTTTGCCGAAAAGTAGTAAAAAAATAATTTTCGCATTTATTCGCATCTATTTCTTAAATACGAAAATTACGTACCCCTGTATATAATCAATCTCCCTAATCTTGAAATTTAAGAACCGAAGTAAAAATAGCGAAATTATTTGTTCGAGAGACAGCAGATCCGAATCCCACGACTGTTATGAGTGTTTTTAGTCGCTGGGAGTCGACTTCAGACTGCTTGCAACCTGTTAGCCGCCTTCGCGTAACAAAGGATGATTTTAACTCCTCAAAATATTTAACTAACAAATTAAGTTCCAAGAATAAACTACATATAAACAACTCTACATAGAGTTGTGGGAAAGAGTATTGTTATTGGCACTCAGCCGATTCTAAAGTTATTGAATAAATTTAAATGTAAAGCAGAATTTGAAAGCTAATAAACTTTTTGCACACTAATTAAATGTCTTTTGTCTCGTAATATCTCAAACCTAAAATATTATTTACATGCTTTTAGCTCTTGAAAACACAACAGGTATTTGACAAGACATGATGTACATGCCCGTAATGGAGTCGAACCTAAAAATCTAACTGTAAAAATCAACCATCAAGTCTTGTGGCACATGTTTGTAGATTTAGGAACGTCTCTTGAGAGCCAAAGTCAAGGTTATTTCAAGTACTTAACAGTAGCCAACCAAGATACTCCTGTTGATGTTATACAGATATTAATTTCAACGAAATGCTACCTTAACTTTACAGAGACAGCCATACAAAGCCTCTATTCGAAAGGACAAAAATATTAGCACAGTGGATGCCACATTTGTATATGTGGCATCCACATTGATACGTGGCAATCATTTGCATACGTGGCGCATGCAAATGAATTTAGTTTACATCGTTTTTCTTTTTGAATGCAATGGTATATGAATTTCAACGTTTTTCTTTTTGAATGCAATGGTATATGAATTTCAACGTTTTTCGATTCTTTTCCGGGGTGAGCATTATCTTTAGGGACACAAAACCTTAATTATCGTGATAAATAACACAATTAACTATATTAGACCATTTTGTCTGCCGTGGTTTACTGTGTAGGCGTTCTCTTACTCTGTTCCTGAAGAAAGTGGCTGAAGTTCCTTTAGAAATTCAAATTGAGCTTAATTTACTGTCATTTGTAGGGAATATATTAAGGTTTTTCTTTTTCTTGATTTACTAGTTTTAGTGCTAATTTTCCTGAGATTATTGATAGTTCGGCTACTTTGCTGTTAATAACAAAATAGATAGTACAGAAGTTGACACAAAATCAGGACCCCCCCCCCAAAAAAAATATCTTACACAGTTTTATTAACCCTTCAGAGGACGCGCCCGTGTATAAATTGCAACATTTTCATAATTTTGAATGGTTTGTTTTTACAAGTAAGGTTTGCATGTTCTAAGTAGTCTCTATTTATAGCTACACCCTTTCTAATGCTGGTCTGATTTTCTGACCCGTGTATTTCTTTCCATTGATTGTTAGTCGTGATTTAACCGTGGCAAATCAGCGATTATACTGGATTACAATACGACAAAATTAGGTGTTGATGTAGTAGATCAAATGTGCAGCTATTACACGGTACCCCGCATATCACGAAGATGGGCAATCTCATTATTTTTTAGGATTTTGGACATAATAGGAATCGATTTGCAAGTTGTCCTTAGATGCATTAAACCGGACAGTTTTGAAATAAGGCGATTGCATCTGCATTCTTTGACCTTTAATTATAAATATATTTCAATTTTATCAACATTTTATATCTTGTCATAAAACGCAGAATTATTATTTTCAATTTGAAAAAAAAAAGTTTATTACAAAATGAATATTCAAGCTTGAAAGAGACGTTGCACTTTATGCAACGCGCGCGTGCTGGTGTTTCAAAAATTGGCGCGCCCGCTGAAGGGTTAAATAAAGTTCAGAAATCCTAAAAATATTTTTAAAAGTCGATTTACTCTAAGAAATGTAATTTAGCGTTTTAAATCGAGCCTCAACTTAGAAAATAAACCAAGGTGTAGCAGCTTGAGATTGACCCTTAAAAAAATTGGAAGCAGTTCATTCAGTCAAGAAAAATCCAAACTCTCTTCAACTGGATTGAAAGAGTTTTCAAAGATTTGAAGGAAATGGTTCATCCAAAAACTGATATATAAACTTTCCATTGTACTAGTTGTAGAGCGATAGCACCTAGAGGCCTTCTTCTAGGTCAGTGCTTCTTAATCCTACCGTACTGATTCAGAATTATAGAACTATAAAAATAGAAAAACTCTTACCTAAATAAAATTGTTTTATTCTGTTAGTGGAAATACAACATTATTTCCAAAAGGGACAACATAGACTGATGAAAGACAAATGGAAGTTTAGAATTTGTGTACTGAACGTAGTAAATAACGGCGATTTTCCTTTACCATCTGATAAAGGCGGTAGATTTCAAACGAACTGGGTTTGCTCTTAAAACGTTCAAGATAACTAAATATTTACAATTTTTTTCTTTTGGAGAATTCTCTAAAAATTTATTGTAATTGAATAAAATCGTCGCCACCTCCCAGAAAACACTTCGCGACCCATAGGCTAGGAACCCCTGTTCTAGATACTATCTGTCCAGTATCTAGGCTTTTTCTGGATCTTCCCAATCAGCGACGACCCTTGTGATTTCTGCAGCTGAATTCATTCATAGCTTTGCCCCTTGATTTGAGCTTGATAACTGAAGCTCAAGTCATAGGGTTAATTTCTGCATCGCTAGATAAGATATAAGATAGATTATTTCACCGAATAATGCAAACGTTAGTCGTTTATTTCAACTGATTAACACAAGTAGGGAACTTTATTTCATAAAAGTTTTCTATTATAAGAGAATTTTTTTGTTAATGAAATCATAGACAGTAATTATTATCTCTAAAACATATTTGTGTGGGCTACTTTCCAAATACTTCTCAAACAAACCCACTTAATAATTATTTTCATAAAACAAGTTAAAAGGTAGGTTGGCTGGGAGTGGCTACCGATATTTTTTACAACCCGAGGGCTGAACAGACCAGGTTCGCTTCCGGAAGGCCACGAGCATCATGACTAACGCGGGATACGGACCCGCAAACACTGGCCCTGAATATTGATATCCTGCCAATTAGCTATCATACGGCTGTAACATAAAAAATGATGAGTAATTACGCTTAGGATACTAGTCAGATGCAAAAAAGTTTAAATTTATATAGGTATGTTATATCTATATCAATCAATATCTCTCGCTCTCTCTCTCTTGTTGTCTTCACAAAATCACAGCACTATTCATCTGGTTTAAATATTTAATTATAACATAACAGTTCATACATTTCAGGCACCCAGTACCTCCATCTAAATCTAAATAAAAAGCAAGTCGACAACGCGAGTCCCTGACATAACTCAACTAACTTTACCAGCTGCAATCTGTGTGATGTCTACGCCCACATCAAAGTCTTCCTCATAGTTACCATTAACTTGTCAAAGTTACAATTGCAGTCAGATAAAAAAGAAAACGTGACTGCCTAGTCTCTCTCTATATATACACACACATACATACATACATATATACATATATATATATATATATATATATATATATATATATATATATATATATATATATATATATATATATATATATATATATATATATATATATATATATATATATATACACTCAAGAGCCAAAACATTATGACCACCTGTCAATAACGAGTTGGCCCACCTTTGGCGCGCAACACAGCTTCAACCCGCCTTGGCATGGATGCCACAAGTCCTTGGTAGATGGCCGGAGACAGATTGTACCAGATGTTTAAGCAACGGTCACGCAAATCCGAGATATTGCAAATTGGTGGTCTTTGAACTCTGAGCTGCCGTCCCATGACATCCCAAATGTGTTCTATTGGATTGAGATCCGGTGACTTAGGCGGCCAGGACATTAGCTGGAATTCAGCATCATGTTCCTGGAACCACTCCAACACAATTTTAGCCTTGTGACACGGGGCGTTGTCCTGTTGGAACATTCCATTTCCAGCTGGAAAAACAGAGGCCATGTACGGGTGCAACTGGTCGTCAATGATGTTCAGATACCCTGTAGCATTCATGGTCTGCTCTACCACAACCACGGGTCCCAGAGACGCCCAAGAGAACGTTCCCCAAAGCATAATACTGCCACCACCGGCCTGTGTATGACCTACTGTACATTGAGGGAGCAACAGTTCGCCTGGAAGACGGCGTATCCTGACACGGCCATCGGCGTGATGAATGACAAACCGTGATTCATCTGACCAGGCAACTCTCTCCCACTGATCCATGGACCAGTCGCGATGTTCCCGGGCCCAGCGCAGGCTCAGTTGGCGATGACGCTTGGTCAGCAAAGGCACACGAGTGGGACGTTTGCTGCGTAGCCCCATATTCAACAGTGTCCGCTGAACAGTGTGCTGCGATACTATTCTACTTGGCCCTGCATTGTATTGGGCTGTCAGCTGAGCCACTGTCTGGCTCCGGTTTTGCTTCACCATGCGAGACAGTCTCCGACGACCTTTTTCTTTGATAGCGTGTGGACGTCCAACACCATGTCGTCTACTGCTGGTTTCACCGTCATTCATCCACTTTGCATAAGTACTAACAACTGTAGGTCGCGAACAACCCACGAGTCGTGCAGTTTCGGAAATACTTGTTCCGAGCCTTCGAGCCATTACAATCTGCCCTCTATCAAAGTCGCTTAGATCCGCAGCCTTTCCCATCACACACAGAAGTAAGTGAAAGAATGATTCTTCAGACTCTCCAGCAGCAGTTAAATACCACTTCCACCTGATCACGTGCCTTCCACGTCATCCAGGCGAATTCATTGCAAAATGTAGGGGTGGTCATAATGTTTTGGCTCTTGAGTGTATATATATATATATATATATATATATATATATATATATATACAGTCGGACCTCTATTTAACGAAATCGCTAAATCCCGAAAAAAAGTTCGTTATATGGAAAATTCATTAGAGATTTACCTTTTAAAATACTTTAAACTACACAAGACAGATTTTAAATTCATAAACACTAAATATTATTAATAAAAGTAATTACTCACACCTTTATTTTTTTAATTAATGTCTATTTGTTTTATATATCTTACCCATCAAGAAGAAATCTCCAAGGAAAACAAGAATAAAGCAAAACATTGTCCGGGAATACACTGTATTTTCAATTAAAAAAAATTATATTAAAATTAATGAATTTTAATGACATTATCGCATTTATTATAACAAGTAATTTTAAGCGTACATTACCACATGCGTCCTTAAATTTATTTATTGGTAAAGTTTGTTAATTTTGTCTGAGTTTTTTTTTAAAAAAGTGCTTTATCTCATAATACGTCTCGCATCTTTGCAATGCACAAAAACCCCTTAAGTCGTATTTTTTTCAAACTGTAATCCACGTCGGAATGTGTTAAAAGAAAGTTAATACGTTAAATATGTTAACAGAAAGAATTAGTTTAAAATGTTTAGAAATATTTTGTGAAATATGGAGAAAAAAATAATGAATCACAAGAAAAAGTTCGTTAAATAGAGAATGCACTTCACTATTTGGAGGTTATTTTACGAAGAAATTCGCAAAACGTTCTTGGTTCCAAGGAAAAGTTCGCAAAATAGAGGTCCGACTGTATATATATATATATATATACATATTGATATTGGGCCGTATCATACGTCCTTGGGGCGAATCATAGGGTAAGATCTAATAAGTTAGGGGTAGTCAATGATTAATCATTTCAGTTACAAAGTATGGTCTCGTGTCACAGATTTGAACTGTAGTGTCAGACTTCAGGAAGACAACATTATCCATTTTTTTTTCTCTCTTTTTTTTTTTACGTTAAAGGGGAAGTAACAGCTCCTGAAACTAAAAATTATAAATAATTCTACGGTGAAGCGTATCTTATTAAAAAAAATTTTAAAAATTGTAACGACTATGAATCAAGAGTGTCAAGAGTGAGGGTCAGACTTCTGCCTCTGGAAAATGTAACCATCGATCTAATCACTATAGCATTCCGGAATATACAGAGATCTCATCGTCTGACTAACTTCTTTTACATTCTCCCTCATTTTATTTTTGCTACCAATGAATAAGACACTTTTTTTTTAATTTCATCCACCCTGGGCATTTGCTCTGCATTCATTTTATTACACTTTTTGAGACTATAATTTCCTTTTTTTCTTCTTCCTAATCGTTCAAAAATGTTCATTTTACAGTTTTAAAGCGCCACTGTAAAGACCGTTTGCCAGAAGCGAGAACTGAACTCGAGCTTCTGATCATCGAAGCCAGAGTCCTGGCCACTAGACCATTCCACTATCTAAGGAAATCTCAGTTTAAGAATACCAGCCTTTACATACTGGCAAATCAAAATAACTATAAATATACTAGTAATGGCAAAAGAGATCCCAATCCAGACGAAGTTTTATTGAAAATACCCATCTTAACAATGATAATTTTTAGGCATACATTAAAAAACTTATTTCACCTGACGTATTCGTAATCCCCAAAATGCCAAGGCCTTTAGATTAATCCTCCTTTGGCCAGATCTTAACGCAACGCAATACTCTACTTAAAATAAAATACAACCAAGCAACCTTGCAATTGGGGTAAGTTTTACCCTCATGTAACAAAGCGCTCCACAAGCCAACCAACCAACCAATCTGAAAATTAGATTAGCTTAACCCTCAAACGGTACAGTGGGGGTCGGATTCGACACAAGGGTGTGTCTTCCCCCTACCGTACTCTCCCTCTCATTGCAAGAGATCGAGTTGACAAGGAACGCTACCAGATAGACCTACTAGACCACCCTACTAGATATAGGAATAAGTAAATACGAGTGTCTTTGTTGAAAAACATTATTCATGATCACCAGTCATTTTATTTTTAATTTTAGATTTTTTAAATTTTTAATTTCGATTTTAAAGGCCAAAAATGTCAGTATATATTATGTTTTGCATTTTTGAGCTCGGAAAGTTGGTTTCACTAATTTCTAAAACTAGGTAGACTAAATTACATATTAGACCTAATATATACAACATTCTATGTAAATGCCAAAGAGATTTTCTTTGTTTAGCAAAATTACAATTCGTTGGTCATTTTTTCCACAAATAGGGATTTATTTCATGTAAAATATTATCAATAAATGTTATTATAAAACAAAAATGCTTATTGTGTACTTATTTCTACCATAAACCTCATCAAAAAAGCGATTGGGTCGGATCCGACCCGACCGTACCATCTATTTCGTCTTAAACCACTGTACCGTTTGAGGGTTAATGGGCATAGTCTTTAAAACAAATCTTGACGTTACAACAGAGAATAATTGTAGTAATTACGAGGATAATTTTTTAAATTCTCTCTAACGTGTGACTCTAACAAGTTTACTTTGTGATGGACGTAGTTTGCGGTTACAGCAAAGATACAATAGGGCTATATGCCTAAACAAGTATGACTTCAAAGAATAACCATTTTCTTTCTGAGAGTGCACCGTATTTATGGTGCTTCATAGGAAAAGTCTGAAAAACCTCTCTCTAGCACGCCCAGCGTGCTGAATTTGAGAAAACTGGGCTCCCAAGACGAGTAACCGCAACTTCCTGTGTTCTTCCTGCTCTAATAACCCAAACACATAGTTTTTCTACTTATGGGAAACCTGTGCCAAGACTCATATGATGATCCTTCTTTCAACGGTGATAGTCAGAGCACCTCGAAACAAGTATCTTGCAAAGAACTTTTAAAGAAGAGCGGATTAAAAGTTAGGTAATTTAAATTGCGTAAAAATAAAAGTATATCCTTACAATTATACTTTTATCCATTACAATTATACTTTTATTCATTACAATTATACTTTTCATTACAATTATACATAAGAGAAAACAAATGAAACCTTGATCTTACATTCAAGATTTAAGGGCAGTAAGTATAGTTGAATATATTGTGTTAAAGTGTTCTAATTCACCTTTTGGCATTTACACTAGTTTACCTGCAGTTCGCTTAGTATCTTATGTACGTATATGCCGCAACTAAGAAACTCAATGAAGGAATGAATGAAATTCTTTTCAAAATGATCTAAAAGGACTGGGGAAAAGCTTGAATTTCAATATTTTTAATACTTCACAAATTTTTAGTAGCACATTTAAAATAAGCACACACACACACAAACAAACAAACACACACACACACACACACATATATATATATATATATATATATATATATATATACAGTGATTTCCGCTTATAAGAATCACGTTTGTTATTACTGTTTTTGAGTCTTATAAGCGGTTGATTCTTATAGCCGAAATTTAGGTTTTTGGACAGGCACACGCACACCTATATATACATATATTAGATAATTTTCCATAAAATAATCTTTAATTTACGTTAATTACCTTTTATTAAAATTATTTTTTATAATTTTAAAAATATAATTTAAATTCTAGACCTATAAGTAGATACACGTGATTATAGTAAGAGAAGAAAAAAAAAAAATATTTGGTACAACATACCTGCTTAACAATTTAACATTTCAGCTACAGGAAGGGTGCAAGAAAAAGTTTTCTATCGTACCTGGACGTAATAAAGTTTTCAGGAGGCTGTTTGCACCTCTTTCAATACCAGTAATCTCAGACCAAGATTCACCTTCTAGCTTACGTTTCACGGTTTGATAACGTGCTGAATCTAATAATGTCACGTTTGCCTAAGTGACAGTGAACACTTCGCCGAAGATTTATGTGTTTCAGGGTCCAGGAAGCCGCAACCAGGATGTGGGAGGGGGGAAAAAGAGTCCCTGTCTTTGTTTGTCAGTGGAGAAAAGTGAAATTGGATCCGGACGGGTAGGATGCCCCTGGGTCAAGCTAATGGGACAGTGTTTAGCTAAAGCGTTTAAGGGGAAACTATTATGTTATGTCTAACATAGAAAGGGATGCATTTTACGACTGTATTCCATCCCATGTTATCACTATTTCTTTAAAAAAAAGAAAGAACTTCGTGTCTTTTGAGGATTTAAGTGGCTTTTTTGGAAAAATGAAAGGAAAGCGAAGAGTGTAAACTGATTCTTAAAACCGGTGGATTGATTCTTTAAAGCGAAAATTTTAACAAGGAAATAATGCATTTGTTTTTGTTTTTGCGATATTGATTCTTATAAACGGTTGATTCTTATAACTACTGATCACTATAAGCGGTGGTTACTGTATACATATATTTATGTAATAACACGGGCGCGGGCCGACGAAGGAAGGGCTGAGTGGCATGGTTTTGAGTAATGTTTCATCTTGTCACCCGGCCGTGCATCACAAATGTTTAGGTCCATTCCCGCATTTCATCTCAACCCTCGGACACAAATGATAACACAACTTTCACGACTACATGTTTATTGAGATCACCGACCGATCCGTCGGTATCAAGAGAAAGTACAGGAATCCGTCCTACTTCCGGGTAACAAGTCTTATATAAACTTCAGTCCATCACGTGATTAAAGGGTGTGTCTTAATAGCTGATTGGTTTAAAGTTGTTGTCGATGTGCAGAACTGATTTAAACTTGTACTGACGCCACGCAGCGTCTCTTTAGTTAAAAAAGACAGCTATCTTGAATGATTGTGCCTAAGGCTGTAATAAAGGAATTTAACGCGACTACCCAAAGGGAATTAAATGTTTTAAGGGATTAAAAAAGGGTTTGTAATTTGGAATAGTAAAGTGAGGAATTAATAGTTTTTAAATGTTAAGAGTGTTGAATTAAGAAATTACTAGTTTTTTTAATATTATAGAATATCCCCCCCGTCCGAGAAGAGGCTGACCTACAATGCCTGCATTGGAGGCAGACTCACTCAGATGAGTGAGAAGAATGGGCATTAACAAAAATTTGGAATAATTTCTCTAAGTATTGTCAGCAAAATTTAGCTATAGCAAAAAAGTTTTAAAAATCACGTGATGAAGTGACATGACATTATGAGCAATTTGTAACAAATATTTAAATTTCACATAAAAAAAATACACATAATACTAACTTTGAAACTTCTACATAATTTCTAGTTGAAACTATGATGCGTAGGGCTGCAGTCCCCACACAACACAATCTCAGAAAAAAAATCAATTATCATAACCAAAAAATTTGTAAACTACCAAAAAATTTGTAAACTACCAAAAAAAATTTCACTGGAAACATACATTGAATGTAATATCTACCATCATCTCGAGTTGAATAATACAAAATAACAGAACATAGCAATAAAAATATCAAAAACAAACAAAAATTGAGTAACTGAAGTTGACTTTGATAACAAGTTGAAAATTCAAAAGTTTTCCTCAACTTTCACTACTATGGAGTGAGTCCAAAAATTTTTTTTATTTATTTTTCTTGTAATGAATTATCTGTGCTACATTTTTAGTCCTTTCACAGTCATTAGTATGTTGAGGAAAATACACCAATTAAAAAATCACAGTCTTTTTAGTGCTGTGCTATTTCTGCTTCACAAACGTAGAATACATAAAACATCACACCATTTTGGCTTACTTATATATCAAGAAAAATAGTCTTTCAGTTATATAATAAAAATCACAGTTTATAATAAAAATCGCACTTTCAATAAAAATCACATTTCTAATATATAAATTGTATATAAAAATTACAGAACCTATATTTTGTTAATCAAATAACTCAATCTTTTCAACATCAAATCTTTATTCATTATGTTTAGTTTCATATCTTTATATTTCTTATTATTCTCATTTCATCATTCCCTATATTCACTTTTATTCCAACAATATTTATTCATTTCAAAATTCTATTCAATATTCTTTAGTTATACTTATTCATATTTATTCTAACTTTATTTATTCTCAATACTTTTCACTTTATTTTCAAATTATTTATTTACTATTCATTTGTGTACACTTATTATAAGTTTATGTGGATCCAATTCTTTGTGTTGAAGGTACCTTGTTTGAATGTGTGTTCCCCAACTCTTAGTCTCAAATTCTTTAATTCTACCTCTAAGCAGTGAGGGGTTGTGTTTATGTTTGTGTAACAAGTGGGTTTTCTTTCTCCCTATTGTTCTCTGATTAATAAGGAGGAAGAGTCTTTTTAGCCGTACAGTGGACTAACCGTGAATCTCCGACAGGATATGACTGCGTAGAAAAACAGCATCTTGCATAGTACAAAGATGGAGGAAAAGGAAAATGTGCAGTTGTCATACCTGGGGGAGTATAATATATAGAAATGGGAGGACAAAAGGAGTGGCCATCCCAGCCCTGTTTTAGTCATTACTCAAGCATATGGTCTTCAGCACTTTAAGTGACTGAGTTGATGAATTAAAAACAAATAGCAAAAAAATTAAAAAAGATCTTAAACAGTTGGGACGACATCCAACGCGCTTCGAAAGGTGGGTGATAGGAAAGTGTATTGAAGAAATAGAAAATTTACTGAAAGGTTAAAGAAGTAGAGTTGTCATAATCAGGGTTTAAATTGAGATCCAAAAAAAATTCACATATAATAGTATTCTTAAGAAGAAAGTTTAAGTAAGACAGTTTTTTTTTTAAATCTTTAATACGACAACACATAATTATTTATAAAATTTAAGGATGTTAAGCATCTAAAATAAACAAAAAAAGGAAAATGGATCTATAATGTCATAATTCGTCATAGAGTTTTAATTTATCTGGTGCATTATAATATCTTAATCTGCAAGCATGGACAATTTCAGAATCTCGTTTAGTGTGAAAATTTGGTTTATCAATTTTATATTCAATAGAATCCAAAATACACAACATATGAAAGTATTAAACACACAATAATAAAATACTCCTAATACCAATAATAATAATAATAATAATACCTAAATATTCTCTATCAATTGCCATATTTTAATGTTAATGTTCAAATTTCAAACTATTATTCTATCAATTGACACAAATAATCAAAATTATTTTACCAATACCCATCTCAGTTTTCTTAAGTTAATCATGAAATCGATAAGCCAAAAACAATTTTTCTTTTCTTATATCACATTTTGATATGAATCCTCGCTGTAAAGTTCTTAAATATTCATCATTTGTATTCAATATCTCAAAACATATCTCTCATTATAATATTCTCGTTTCGATTTATTTATTTTTCTTCATTATTTCTATTTCGAGAATTTTCTGGGGCGGATGAACCAAATATAACATACAATGGGTTTTTAATTCTCCAATTGTGGTTTTTTGGCACCCTAAGTCATGTTATAAAGACGTTCCGTTTATATGAAAACCGTAAAACGCCTTTTAACTGTCGACTGAACCTCCGGAAATCTCCTTTTTCTTAAATTCGTAAAACTACTCGAGGGCTCAAAATCAAATGTAATATGTCAAAGTACCTAAATTATAAAATTGTTTTGATGTCTGGAATAATTACTAAGTTGTCCATGCAGATATTTTCCAAAATCAAAACCACAAGCATCAGATGTTTAGATTTAGAAAGCCAATTTGAAAACTGCAAAAATTCTAGGTTAAATGAATTGGAATAAGTTTGGTTCTTCTCGCGATGGTTTACCAGATTACTGCTGACAAATCAAATTTATAGTCGAATTGGCGACCAAACGTTTCTCTGTTTACATAAAGCTCGCCCGAAAGCGGAAATCATTACTTCGTTTTATTTTTTTTCTCCGTGACGATTTAGAACTGGGTGCGAAAACAAGTACCTATAGAGTTACTACACTCGTTTAACATTTCAATTTAACGTAACCAAAATTATTAATTTTCTTAAAACACTAAAATATTCATCACTAGAAAAGAACACAGAAATATTACAAAATTACACAGAAGATACACAATTTAATAAATTTATCAAATATGTCTCACAAATTTCTTTTAAATTCAAATCTCTTATAATATGAAAGAATATACACGTGAAATTCTATCAAAATGCAAATCAAATGAAATACTTTTAAAATCAAAACCATAATACATATTTTAACCCTTTCAACGGCAGTGACGAAATATTACGTCGAGACCTGACTGTCTCATTCGGGCAGTGACGAAATATTACGTCCAACCTTAGTCGTCTCATTTGGGCAGTGACGTACCCCTGACTAGGCGCTTTTGCTTTTCCAGCACTGCACGGAATTCGTTCCCCGTTTTCGGAACGATAAAAGGTGCTTGATTTACAACCTCGAACTGTCCGAAATTGGGGAATGAGAACCCTACGAGTGGTGCAGCAATATACATGTACATCTGCGATTCTGACGCATTCACGGGGTGGGGAGAAAATTTTTTGAATAGACTGGCGTTGCTAAGTTTGGGGGGGGTTGCAGATCGACTTCCCGAAAAGTCACATACGTTCGGTAATTACACCAGTTTCCAAGAAGGAAGGTCAAGAATGAAGGGTGTGGAATAGCTGGCTAGCTGGCTGTTGTAAGGCCACAAGATTCCTACAGAGGCGATGAATTTCTCTAGGATCATAATCTGGGAGATTGGAGATTTTATTTTTTTATTCTCTTTTAAACAATTTATTTAATTTTATTTTCTTTTAAACAATTTTTTTATTTTATTATTTTCTTTTCTTTTTGCAAGCATTAACATGTTAAAAATTTCAAAGGCAATAATTAAAATTATGATGAAATTTATTACGATTTACGATAAAGTTTTCATTGTACTATTAGTATTCTCATAATTTGATAAATTATGTATTAAATACATGAAATCATGATTTTTTTATGTTATGTCAACAAAACTCTTACTAATTGCAATGATACATAAATATGATATTGCAATGATAGAAGTTCCCTCTACATTTTTCTTTTACTTTGCACTCTAGATAAAGCCATCATAGCTAATAAAATCACATTTGAATGAAACATAATGTAAAAGTGTTCGTACATTTACGATTTTCAATGAAATAGGGGTCTATCCACTAATTAAAATGAATATTTCAGAATAGGTATTTAATAATAAGATCTATAATCTATTTTTAACAAAACAATATGAAACATTTTAAAAACATAGTAAAACTTTATTTTTAAGAAACCAATAATCAAAAAGTAACAAAAACTTTATGTCACAAAAGTCATCGTACACTTGTAAAAAATCTCTACATATTAGTAACTATTTTAATTTTTCGTTAAATTAATACTCAGTAGGATGTCCTTTAGCATCCACAACAGTTTTTAAACGTCTGGGAATAGATTGCACTAGTTCTTTTGTAATTTCTGCATCAATGTATATCCATTCTTTCATCATAATTGTTTTTAGTTCGCTTTTCGTGTGAATGTGTTTTCGTACTCGAACCTCCAGTTCTCACCAAATATGTCCTTTTGGGTTTAAATCTGGCGATTGAGGGGGTATTTTCAAAACTTGTGGACAATTATAGAGACACCAGAGGCGAACGTTGAGAGCCGTGTGCTTAGGATCATTATCTTGATAAAAAACAAAGTTGTTTACAATACTCAAATTTTGGGCTGATAATTTTAAATTGTCTTTTAAAATATTTATATAAACAACATGATTCATTATGCCATCAATAAATACCAAATTATCTCGTCCTGATGCTGACATGTACCCCCACCCAAGGACACCTCCACCGCCATGCTTAACTGTTCCTACTGAGTTCTTCGGACTAAGTTCCTAATTTTTTTCTTCTCCATGCAATTATGCGCCCATCGAATCCAAAAATGTTAAACATGCTTTCATCGGCAAATAAGACATTATTCCAATACGTTTGGGGCTTATTTATCATGGATAGTGTGAAGGAAAGTCTAAGCTTTCTGTTTTTCTCACTCACAAAACTTTTCTACTGGCAGAACGCCCATATAATCCAGCTGCTCTGAGAACTCGTCGAACAGTTTCAGGTGAAATGGAAGTAGAAAATGTTTCATTAAATTCTGCAGAAACTTTTACAGCACTCAAACGTGGATTTTTCACAAATTTTTTAATTATAAATCTATGATCACGTTTTGTTAACTTTCCCGGACGATCTTTTCTTACGTTGTTTTCGATCCTATTTTCTTCTTTAAAGTGTTTTATCACATACTGCATAGTACAATGGGATAAATTAAGTAATTTAGCAATATTCCGAATTGATTTACCACTACTATGATGAAAAATAATCAATTTTCGAATGCTGTTTGTTGTTTCTTTACGACTACGAGCCATTTTTTAAAGAATAAATAGAATATTACGGAATAGGCAAGCAAAAAATAAATCAAAACGATATTTTAAATGCCACCAAAATTCAAAAATAAAAATAAAGCGCCAGACGATAATTTAATTAGGAATTTATCCGAAATTATTTCAGTGTACGATGACTTTTGTGAGATAAAGTTTTTGTGACTTTTCATAACTGGTTTCTTAAAAATAAAGTTTTACTATGATTTCAAAATATTTCATGTAGTTTTGTCAAGAATAGATTATAGATCTTATTATTAAATACCCATTCTTAAATATTCATTTTAATTAATGGATAGACCCTATTTCATTGAAAATCGTAAGTGTACGAACACTTTTGGGAGACACTGTAGTAAAAGATCGTTCAATTTGTTTTGGTTTGAATTTCCTGATTAAAAAACCTTATTTTCACGAGAGTAGTATCCGTTGATTATAGATTGACGCACTGAATTTTGAAAAATAGTACATACGGAGAGGGATGTAATTTTTAAACTCATTGGTGTTGGATTCTCATTCTTATCTTTAACTCTGTTCTGAATTGAGTCGGTGAAAGGCAAAGTGGTGTAAGGGCCTGTTCACATAGGAGTCCGTTGCGTTGCGTTAAGGAAAAGATGACGTTGAGACGAAAATAAACCAATCATAGGCCTCCAAACGATTAGCAATGAAATTTTTAACGCCTATGATTGGTTTATTTTCGTCTCAACTTCATCTTTCCCTTAACGCTACGCAACGGACTTCTATGTGAACAGGCCCTTAGTCAGTAAGTCAAGTGGTGTAAGTCAAAAGCGTTTTACTGCAAAAACTACAATAATTCCACTATAAAATGAACAAATTATAATTCATAATAATTATTATGATATTGCAAATAATAATTATTTGCAATTCCACTATAAACCTGAACATGGGAGATTACATTTTTGCCCTCAAATAAAAAAGTTGAAAATGTGACTTACACCACTTTGCCTTTCACCTCCTCAATTAATGAAAATTCACATTTTTTAATCACGATGTTTTTAGAATCAGCCTTATAGAGAATTTAGCAACGATTATGTATTTTTTGGTTGAGCTCCCACTACACCTTAACAACGTATATTTATGATGACAGGTAATGGTAACATTCCTTACATATGTTACTTTCTGTTGAGTTTTTTTGCAAAAGAAAATATAAAACAAAGTCGCGCAGCGGCTAACTATATATAAATAAGAGTGTTTGTGAGCATGTATGATGTTATTTGGCGTATCACAGAGATTACGAGGTTCGCGAATACGAAATTTTAGGAAAAGGTTCCTGGCACACCTATTTAACACACCTCGATGAGCTTTTTTTAATTTTTGGTCTAAAAACCTTTTAAATAGCGAAAAATGACTAAAAACTGTTCAATTTATTCATAAATCGTTGCCATCTCTCTAGCCAATTTCTTTATTTTCAAATCTCAATTTGAGTTAAATTAACGTTACATCACGTGCGAAATCTATATCGGCAAACTACCTTGGCTTTTTAATCGCTGATTTAGTTTCAAATATTTTTAAATACCGAATTGATAATTGATATACATCAAACATGGAATTAAAAAGGAAGAAAATCGTTTCCATCGTGTTACGAGAACCAGTGGACGTCATATTTGGTATTTAAAAAAAATTAAGCTCGCAGTAAATTTAAAATCGCCTGCTAAAATAACAATATAGAGATAAGAAAGTTTGACTATATATGTATGTATGTGTGCGATGTCCATAGAAATCTATCGCACGCAAGGGGCTCTCACCTCAGAGCCCAGATTTATACAACACAGAGTGAAGCCTGGGAGCGAAGCGGCTAGTTTAATATTAAAGCATGAGAAATAGAATATTCAATTTTAACTTTCTTTGAATTCAAAAGTTGATTTTTTTAACCTTTCAGTGAGGGCACCTGCACAAATTTTACGACAAATTTATTTTTTCTTACATTGTTCTAAAAAACTTACGTACTATTAAAAAATTGGAAGAACTTCTTCAAAACTTTGCAAATTGCTTTTCAAATTTGCCTCTTATTACTTTAATGAAATAACTTGCATTTACAATAACGTAACTAAAAGTAGCGATTATGGCGCAAAAAGTACGACACACGCTTAGTCGTGCAAAATTAATAAACACAAAAAACTTATAATTATAAATCTTAGAATAGATAAAATGCAAATCAAATTTTTAACTTTCTTATTTAATTTGTTTATTAAAAACTGTACTTTTTTATTTTAAAACTTATAAAACTCACTAGATATTTATATGAACTAGCACAACTGAAATATGGATCTCAAAGAAATCGATTTTGAGAAAATGGATAATTTCAGGCAACACTTATTGCGTACTGCAGAATTTAATGCCAGGCAAATCTGATAGCTTTCGACGTTGTCTAAATTAATAACAGATAATGCTGTTACCGTTGCCCCACTATTTTCCGTATTATTAAGGCGCCCATTGAAAATTGGCCTGAAAGACTTGTTTCGTGAGAAAATGAATGGCACCACGGGAGCGTCATTTTTTACTTGAATACGAGTTAAGTTCAGTTCCCGCTTTCTCGAAGAATTGCAGTAGAAATTTGTCTGGCGTTAGTATCCCGTACTGTTTCAAGTCCCCCTTTTCCGCTGGGGAAGGAATTGGGGGGAGACCCTCAAAAGGGCTAACAGATTTTATGACTGTGGGAGGGTCGCGGAGTGACAAGCAAAGGACACTTCGAAAGGGGGGAATGAAGTGTTATGCAGTAAAAACAAACCTTTCGAGAAATAATCTGGCCGCTTGAAGGGTAGAACTGTAAAGGTTTCAGAAGCCAGGATAGGTGAATTAATCTTTCGAATTGAGCCGGTGAAAGCGTTAAACCAGATATTCTGTACTTTCGTTTTACTTTTTATCGACTTATTTTTTATCATAGTTACTTAACTAAATCAATAACTTGAAAATATTTCACTGAAAAACACATTTATAATAATTTTTTATTAACATATAGTAAAATTAAGAAACACTGCACTTTTAAAAAAAAGAATTCGCAAATATTAACTTACCCTTTTGCGACTAACTCATGTTTTAATTTGTTAGTATTATTTAACTATATTTCAAATTAATTACAAACCAAAATCCTCAGTATTTTCATATTATCAAATTCTGCTGTTTTGTTTCGAAATTTTTCCGGTCCCTGGGTAATCCTCTACTGCACACAGCAACACATATGTCGAAAACACATTTCAACAATTTCTCTGAATATCGAAATTATCACAGCGTCGTCGAAAAGAAAATCACTTCGAAGATTCACACGATGATTCGAAGACTGACAAAAAAAAATCACACTGCAAACACAATTTGGATGCTCTGAAGACACATTGCAGTAAACAAAAATAACACTGGTGGTCGACAACTCGTCGTTGAAAATCGTAAACAGCAGGTAATCCACGCTCCGAAGTCAGCGACATCATCTTGGCTTAATGTAATTCAGAACTGAACTCTTTGACACGAAAATTTTTCAGTTTCAATCAAAGTTCACCGGAGCTCATTTCGTGGGAATTCACGGGATTTTCACGCGACACACGCAGCACAATATTTTTTTCGAGTCAAGGTATCCATTCAAGTTGAAGGTTAGTCATATATCTCACATTGAAAGTCGAGGGGTTTTTGTTTCTGTCGGAATCGACTAACGGCGGCTTAAAATTACTGCCTGTATCCGAGGGGAGGTCCATACTGCCGACTTATGTAATAACACGGGCGCGGGCCGACGAAGGAAGGGCTGAGTGGAATGGTTTTGAGTAATGGTTCATCTTGTCGCCCGGCCGTGCATCACAAATGTTTAGGTCCATTCCCGCATTTCATCTCAACCCTCGGACACAAATGATAACACAACTTTCACGACTACATGTTTATTGAGATCACCGACCGATCCGTCGGTATGGATGCAGCAAGAGAAAGTACAGGAATCCGTCCTACTTCTGGGTAACAAGTCTTATATAAACTTCAGTCCATCACGTGACTAAAGAGTGTGTCTTAATAGCTGATTGGTTTAAAGTTGTTGTCGATGTGCAGAACTGATTTAAACTTGTACTGACGTTACGCAGCGTATCTTTAGTTAAAAAAGACAGCCATCTTGAATGATTGTGCCTAAGGCTGTAATAAAGGAATTTAACGCGACTGCCCAAAGGGAATTAAATGTTTTAAGGGATTAAAAAAGGGTTTGTAATTTGGAATAGTAAAGTGAGGAATTAATAGTTTTTAAATGTTAAGAGTGTTGAATTAAGAAATTACTAGTTTTTTTAATATTATATTTATATATAGATACATACATATATATATATATATATATATATATATATATATATATATATATATATATATATATATCTATACATACATACATATATATATATATATACATATACATATATATATATATATATATATATATATAGATATATATATATATATATATATATATATATCTATATATATATATATAAGATATAATTAAACAATAATGATACACCAAGATAAGCAAAAAAAGGATAGTGAAATTCTGAAGCAAAAAGGAAATTTTGAAACAAAAACGGAAATTGATGTATTTAAAAAGACGTGAGGGAGATTAAGACCCCTCTATCCTGGTTAAAAGATCTTTTTACATAGCTAAAACTTTCCCAGCATTCGTCATACACCAATTAGAAAATTTAAAACTTTTCAAAAAGGTTTGAGACAATAAATAGAAAAAGTTAGACATAAAAGTAGAAGTTATATACTATAATAAAATAAAGTGACATAATGTCATAAGATGATCTCTAAATTTTAGAGATCATCTTATGACATTATGTCACTTTATTTTATTATAGTATATAACTTCTACTTTTATGTCTAACTTTTTCTATTTATTGTCTCAACCTTTTTGAAAAGTTTTAAATTTTCTAATTGATGTATGACGAATGCTGGGAAGTTTTAGCTATGTAAAAAGATCTTTTAACCAGGATAGAGGGGTCTTAATCCCCCTCACGTCTTTTTAAATACATCAATTTCCGTTTTTGTTTCAAAAATTTCCTTTTTGCTTCAGAATTTCACTATCCTTTTTAGCTTATCTTGGTGTATCATTATTGTTTTAATTATATCTTATATAGTATTGTCTAATAATTGCAGCTTAGCGGCATATTGACAATATACATATTAATGCCTATATTTATAATGTATTGGTTTTGGTGCAACACATGCTTTAAATATTTTAGTTATATATATATATATATACAGTGATTTCCACTTATAAGAATCACCTTTGTTATTACTGTTTTTGATTCTTATAAGCGGTTGATTCTTATAGCCGAAATTTTGGTTTTTTTTGACAGGCACACTCACACCTTTATATACATATATTAGTGAATTTACCATAAATACTCTTTAATTACGTAATTATCTTTTATTAAAATTACTTTTTATAATTTTAAAATACAGCTTAATTTTTAGACCTATAAGTAGATACACATGATTATAGTAAGAGAAGAAAAATCTAATATTTGTTAACAACATACCTGCTTAACAGTTTTAACATTTCAACTACAGGAAGGGAGCAAGAAAAAGTTTTCTATGGTAGTTTGGACGTAATGAAGTTTCAGGAGGCTGTTTATACCTCTTCAATACTATAGTCTGAGACGAAGATTCACCTTCTAGCTTACGTTTCACGGTTGATAACGTGCTGAATCTACTAATGTCACATTGCCTAAGTGATAGTGGACACTTCACCGAAGATTATGTGTTTCAGGGTCGTCCAGGAAGCCGCAACCAGGATGTGGGAGGTGGGAAAAAAGAGTCCCTGTCTTTGTTTGTCAGTGGAGAAAAGAAAATCGGACCCGGACGGGTAAAGATGCCCCAATGTTAAGCTAATAGGACAGTGTTGTTCTAATGCGTTTAAGGGGAAACTATTATGTTATGTCTAACAAAGAAAAGGATGAATTTTATGACTATATTCCATCCCATCTTATCAATCATTCTTTTAAAAAAAAGGAAAGAACTTCGTGCCTTTTGAGGGTTTATGTGGCTTGTTTTGAAAAATGAAAGGAAAGCGAAGAGTGTAAACTGATTCTTAAAACCGGTGGATTGATTCTTTAAAGCGAAAATTTTAACATGGAAATAATACATTTGTTTTTGCTTTCACGATATTGATTCTTATAAACGGTTGATTCTTATAACCACTGATCACTATAAGCGGTGGTTACTGTATATATATATATATACAAATTAATTCTTGGGACAGAATTATTTGATATAAAATATACAGCTATCGTAGAAGTTGTAATGTCCGTCTTCTAAGATCGAGATTCAAGCGAGGTCTCCAACACATCTAAGCTGATACTGCACCAACTGAACCATCCCCCAAATGTGAGCATCGGTCATTTCCCACAAAATCATAGAAGCGCAAAAAATATTAATAATTGGGGTGAAATTTTAGGCTACTGACGATGATTATCGTATGGATCATTGTCATTTCAAGATTAAAACTACCCTATTTGACTTCATTTATCTTGTTTCTATCATTAATTTAAGTGAAAATTTTTTACTCTATTTTCTTAACATTGTGTACTTATCACATTATGTGTGAATTTTTTTGTGTGAATTATTTCCTTCATTTATGATTTTTTCCCTTTTTTTGTACTTTCAGTTAATGTGTGCGTGTGGTCACCACGCGATGTGAGAGGTATTCAGGATGCCATCAGGACAAGGGCAATCTCTGTTGCAACGCAATACGTACCAGCATTCGGAGAACGAAGAGACAGTCCCACAGTCTATCAAGGAACAAGTGAGTTGCTTTTCTGTAATTTTCTAACATACGCTATTTGCTAGAGATGTTTAGAAACGCTTATAGCCGATGACTTTTATTAACGATATTTTAAGAAATATCTTCCCTGGCAAAAGCGAAACCAAATTAGAAATATATTCTCAGATGAGTCTAAAATCTGTTTATAGTATTTGAAGCAGTAGCTTTCTCGTAAGAGACGAAATTATAAAATTAATAAATCCAGATGCTCTTGTTAGTTAATAGCAAGAGACTAGCAAGGACTATAACTATTGCATGATCATGCAATATTGTGAGACTCATACGATGTATAATTTTGTCATTACCTCTTTGCTTGCAAACTGTTAAATAGAGATTTCGTAAGAAAACAGTTGGTGAAAACTTACATTTTCCTCATAAATGCAAAAATGAACTCGAATATTTTAATAGTATGTGTAACAGTCAATAACTACCTTCCCTACGGCAACACAGTTACGGCAACACAGTGTGCCGTAGCTGTGTTACGAATGTACATTACTAGAAGAAGTCATCCTTCGTTACGTCCTACCACGGCGTATAATCAGTGACAATGGAAGTCAATTTGTAAGTGCTGTCATGCAACAACTTTGTTTTCTCTTAGGTATCCATCAAAGTCTGACTCCTATTTACCATCCACGGGCTAATCCTGTAGAAAGAAAGAACCAAGATCTCAAGCCGAGACTTGCAATCTTAGTTGAAAATGATCACACCTCATGGGAAGAAAAACTGCCAACAATACGTTTTGCATTGAACCCTGCAAAGTGCGACACCACTGGAGAAACAGCAGCATTTCTCCAGTTTGGGAGAGAACTTAGAACAACAGATGATGTCCAACATGACATTCGTGAAGTCATTCATAATGATAATTTTGTACCTGAAATTATACCATACCTAAAGAAATTTTCAAACTTGTCTAAAGAAATCAAAGAAAAGGTCGAAGCCAAACAAGATCAACGAAAGAAGTATGCTGACCGTAGGAGACAAAAAGGACCTTGTTTTGCCCCTGGAGACAAAGTCTGGGTTGAATTACATCCTGTAAGCAAAGCTTCTGCCCAGAAAACTTCCAAATTTATGCCTAAACATGATGGACCCTACATCATTTTAACTCAAAAGTCACCTACTACATTTGTAATAGCAAGCATAGACAATCCTACTGACCCACTTGCCACCTGTCACACATCGGCTCTAAAATTATGTAGTAATGCTGACATTGTGCCTGTCGCTCCTATCAGAAGGCGCGGTTGTCCACCTAAAGCGGCTGCTGGTTCCTCACCGGGACGTCCTAGGAACCAGAGGGGGAGGTTGTAACAGCCAATAACTACCTTCCCTAGTTAGTTAGTTTGTTTGTTATGTTTGACCAATAGATGGCGATGTCGCCACATTTGGCAAAATATCGACAGATATTTTGAGAACCCATAAAAAAGGTGAACTGAAGTGAAGTGAGTTGAGTTCAGTAGTTGTGCAGTCTGAGTGAGTTGCAGTAGCAATGGCTCTCGGCTCTGTAAATAGTCTTAGTCTTATACATCTATGTGTAAATGTTTTCGTTTGTGACTATGTATAAAACTTGTGCTCGTCATTAAAAGTTGTTTCCTGTGAACTGTGTTCTCATTCTTGAGGAATAGAGACCATTACATATGCAGTTTAAAGTTGTCGTATGTTTGTTTGTTTACATTATACGTGGTTAGCAAAGATTCTACAGAAAAAATATATATACAGCAAAAATTAGAATCATATATAAAAATTCTGTAAACGACCAATATGATCAGCATTTGTGTGCATTTCATACAGCGATATAAAATGCACAAAAATGCTGTTGCACACAAATGCGTTTGCCCGTACTTCCCCAACCCAACAATGATAATAAAGTAAATAATGTTTTTTTTTTTTAACTAAGCTTGAAGTGATATGCATCCCATTTGCTAACACGTGTGCATATACATTAGGGTGGAACGAAAAAAACTTTTTTTTGAATTTCAATATGCTCTAGTTTTCAAAAGTTGCCTTTTAACAAAATAAAGATGGAAATTAAATATTAGCGTAATTGGTGCATGTTTTCAGTTAGCGCAAGAAGGGCAAACTTTTGGTTTTTATTAAATTTTTGACAAATTTCGCAATTATTTTGAAATTGAATACACTTGTAGTACAAAAAAGTAACAAAATATGTAATTTAAACATTCCTTTTAGTCAGGAGATCTGCTAAACAGATAATATAATACGTTTTATTTCATAAAAATAGTACACATAAAGGCACTTAAGGACGAGGCACTTAAAAGACACTCTGACATCACGGTGGCACGAAAAAAATTTTTTTCCGAATTCCAATATGCTCTAGTTTTCAAAAGTTGTCTTTTAAAATTAAAATTAAGAATATAAAATTTTTTTACTCTACTAAAATATTTAACAGTGCAATAAGATCGTTGGGACTGGATAAAATGAACGACGCATACGAAAAAACGATGGATCCGAAAACGATCGATCGAGATTCCACTGTATACAAATATAATCACTTTTTCATAAAAATATCCATTTTGAAGCCCTTTGTGGCACTTGAAAATATTTTAGTAGAGCAAAAAAATTTTATATTCTTAATTTTAATTTTAAAAAACAACTTTTAAAAACTAGAGCATATTGAAATTCCGACAAAAAAATATTTTTTCGTTCCACCGGGATGTCCGAGTGTCTTTTAAGTGCCTCGTCCTTAAGTGCCTTTATGTGTACATATTTTTATGAAGTAAAACGTATTATATAATCTGTTTAGCAGATCTCCTGACTAAAAGGAATGTTTAAATTACATATTTTGCTACTTTTTTGTACTACAAGTGTATTCAATTTTAAAATAATTGCGAAATTTGTCAAAAATTTAATAAAAACCAAAAGTTTGCCCTTCTTGCGCTAACTGAAAACATGCACCAATTACGCTAATATTTAATTTCCGTCTTTATTTTGTTAAAAGGCAACTTTTGAAAACTAGAGCATATTGAAATTCAAAAAAAAGTTTTTTCGTTCCACCCTAATATACATGTGCTCAGTCTGTTACTCTTTTCAAAGTATAAGATATTTGGAAGGGAATTTTAATATCAGACTGATATAATAAATGTTTGCCAGTCTGTAGATTAACAGTTACTCCATGTCATTTTTGTAATTCTGCAGCAAGTTTAGAAGTCGCCAGTCTCAAAATTTTTAAATATTTCAAATGGTATATTTTATTACTCAGGACAGCTTTAATGTTCGGTAAAGTTATCTCTGATCTTTCTTAGACTTTTTCATTAACGAGAAAATGGATGAGTGGTGCAAATTAACTATTTGAGATAGTTTTGAGTATGGCCCGAGGTAGCCTAGTGGTAGCGCGTCAGCTTTCGGCACTGAGGTTGCTCGGTCCGAATCTCCTGACAAGCGCCATTATATGCCTTCCTGTCTATGCCGTATATGGGCAAATTAAATCCATAGACGGATAGTCCGTCTTTGATGTCAGAGAGGGTGAGAAAGGGTACGATCCATTTTACGTTATATGTGTTGTTTATTTTTGCTACACTTTTTTGATCTTTCAAAATTAATGTACGTATGTTTCAGGTCTGGGGGGGTTGTCAGGGACGAGGCTATGATAGCGCCCCTCCGCCTCTCATGCGCATAACCCTGTCGCCATTTATCGGCACAGCGCATCCTAAGTTCAGGTGAACGGAGAAACCCAATCACGCAGGTCATACCGACAAGCGGTAGCCTGACCCCTTACGAACGTCTCTGTTTTATTCCGATCCTGTTGTTTTGTGTGAGGTTTTGTTTGCGTCAATAAACGTTCGTCTTTGTGTTTACGAATGAAGATTTTATGTGTCCAGTTGTACATGACAAAAGAACCACGCCAGGTTACGACAGATTGGTGTCATATAGAGGGGTCATGTAAATAAACTGGACTTACTTTTACGGATATACTGAAATGATAAACACGTTCATCTGAGAAGCTTTTTCAAGGTAAGAGCTTTAAGTTATCCATTATTTAATGCATGCAACGATGGCGGACGATGATGTAAATAATGCTCAAAACGTAACAAAAACAAACGATGATCTTAAAATAATGCCTATCTAAATTTAAGAAAGAAAGAAAAATCGTTCGAACTGCCGTTCACTAGAATTACTTCAGTGATTGAAACTGCTATTGCTGAGAACAATGTTGAAAATGTCGAAGAGCAGCTAGAATTTCTAAGGTTAAAATCTAAAATTTTGTCTGATTTAGATAATAAATTTGTGAACTCATAGATGACAATAAAAATCGAAACCGAAATTGAAACAGTTCAAGAATACGAAAGATACATAATAAGATGGAAGTACCGAGGTTCTAAATTTCTGAAAGGGAAAAATAGTATTGACAATTCTACAGATTCTAGCGTTTCTTCACAGAAAGAAAGCGATGAACAAAATGTTTCCCCACAACTAAGTGGTTCGACTGCCCAAAATTGTAATGAACAAATTTTTCGGCAACCCATATGAATGGCAAACATTTTATAATTCGTATAACACGTCCAATAGAACTAAACAGAATTTATCGAAGATTGATAAGTTTAATTACTTGATAAGTTTTACTTGGAGGTTCAGCTTTAAAAGTCGTTGAGGGATTTTCGTTGACCCCAGAGAATTACGATGAAGCAATCAAGCTCCTGAAAGCCAAATTTAATCGAAAAGGATATTTTGATTAGCATGCATATGCAAAACCTCTTAAATCTAAAACCGGTTAAGAATTCGAGTGACATTTATGCATTAAGAGAATTATATGACACTGCTAACATACAAATACGTTCTTTAAAACTCCCTGAATGTCAAAACGAAACTTTTGGAAATTTATTAGTTCCCTTATTGATGAAATCTATACCAAAAGATATAGCTTGGAATATTCGCGCAAAAAAGGGTCTGACGATAATTTTGATGTAGAAGATTAATTGATTTTTGAGAATTGAAATCGAAAGCCGGGAACGTACAGGAGTCTTTAAATTCTGCTTATTTAGACGCAGGAAAAAAGGCGGAAATTTTCGCTTTGGAACGACAGTTGTTATACATATAAGGCGCCATTCAAGGCCAAAACCGCATAGCATTGATGAGTCAAAGAGGGTGAATCGGGTATCTGTGGTTGATGCTCGAGAATCGGGTTGTTTATTTTGCAATAAATCACATGAGATTGAATGTTGCCCGCTGACCTCCCACGGAAAAAAAAAGAAAAGTTAAAAGAAGCGAAACGTTGTTTCGTCTGTTACAAATTGGGCTGTAGAACTAAAAACTGCAATTCGAAAGAACGATGTGGGTTCATGTAAGTCAAAATATCATGGAACTTTGTTACACGTTAATTATGAAAGGGGTAAAGATAAAGATGTCAAAAATGATAGTATTTAACCGCTCGCATTTCGTCTGACAAGTACTTTAACGTAAGCCCGGAAACGAAAACGAAAGAAGTTTTGTTGACACTTTGCCAATGATTAAGTTGACAGTAGATTCTAATATTCTAATCGGTGTTGCAGATTCTGGAACGCAAATATCTGTCGTCAAAAGTAGTTTAGTACCCGAAAAGTATAAAACACCTCATGGCAGTGTAGAGTTAACATGTGCTTTCGGCCAGAGTTTAAGAGCACCATTAATTAATTTACCATTAACAAAGGTAGAAGATGATTTAAAATTTAAAGAACCATTTATATAACATGTGCTATGGTACCTACGTTTCAAATGATTTATTGTTATCTGTAAGTGCTTTAAATGAATTAAATTGTAACGTCAAAGAAAGTAAATTTAATTTTAATGAAAACGGAAGTGGTAGAGAAAAGGTATTGCAGAATAATGAATGAAATGTGATACTCCAGATAATGTTGCATTTTATTTGATAGAAGATAGTAATTTTAATCTACAAATGCTTTATGATGATAGAAGTGAGAACTTAAGTAATATTTCAGATGCTGGTAATGTGTATAAATGTAATGATTTAGTCGAGAGTATTGTCGAGAGTACTATTGAATGTTGTGCAACTATGTCAAGAACGTAAGTAAAGGGTGATTCCGTTAACAAGATTGATCAAAATGAAATATCTGATTCAGAAAAGTTTCGAAACGAACAAAAGGATGATAAAAGTTTACAGTCATGTTGGCAAGATGCCCAGAAAGGAATTAATCGATTCTATGTGGTTGACAATTTTTTGTACCACCGAGATAAAATTTTAGGTGAACGCGTAGATCAATTAGTAGTTCCAACGTCTCGTAGAAAACGGTTGTTAGAGCTTGCTCACTCTAGTTTATGGGGAGGCCATTTACGGAAAAGAAAACGGCCGAACGTCTTAAGTACTCCTTTTACTGGCCTAGTATGAAGACGGACATAGAAGAATGGTGTAACTCGTGTGTTGCCTGTCAGCTTCAAGCCAAGAAACGCCCATTTGATGAGGTCCCAATCACACCAGTTTCACGTCCCGATGAACCGTTTCAAGTGATAAATGTCGATTTAATAGGCCCCATGGAACCAAGTAGCCGAGGCTTCAAGTACGTTCTTTGTGCCGTGGATCAATGCACTAGATGGCCAGAGGCGATTCCGTTGAAGACTGTGACAGCAAAATCTACATGCGACGCCTTACTACAGATTTTTACACGTACAGGAATACCCAAAATGGTTGCGACGGACCAAGGAACCAACTTTACGTCAGCTTTGACGAAAGAATTTTTGAAGAGACTTGGGTCATGCCCTAGATTCTCGACCCCAGGTCACCCAAGCTCGAATGGACTTGTTGAACGTTTTAATGCTGTTCTAAAAGGGATGATTCATCATACGATGAGAGAATATTCGGAAGACTGGGACAAGCATATTCCTTTTTTATTATGGGCTTATCGTGAAGTTCCAAACGCCACCACTGGAGTTAGCCCGTTTCAAATGCTCTATGGTCGACGACCAACAGGACATCTGTCCATTTTAAAGTCAACTTGGACCGATGAAACCTTGATTCCCCTTGGACAGTTGAAATCAGTTACTGATTACTTAAACAATTTAAAGACGAAATTAGAGAATTCTGCAGAACATGCTGGTCTCACTGCTGCAGGAAAACAGGAAGCCTATGCACACTATCGTAATAGGAAGACCCGTCATAAAGAATTCAAAGAAGGAGACAAGGTAATTGTCCTAATTCCAGATAGTGACAATAAAGTCTATGCACGATGGACCGGGCCGGCTACGATTGTGAAAAGGAAAAACACGTACAGTTATTTGGTGCAACTACCTGATAATGGCATTAGACATATCCATGCCAATAAGATAAGGGAATTCCAGGCATCAGCTAACAATGTCGGTGTTATTTATGATGCTGATGTTGACTTTGGAGAAATTGAAAACGTCCCCAGGATCACTCATTTAGACCCTGATCCAGAAGTGGACCTGACACACTTAGAACCTAGCAAGAGAATGGACATTATAAAGATCCTTCGGAAACATTCCAGCCTTATGTCAGGTGTTCCACGAATTGCTCACGTTGGAGAGCATAACATCAAATTGAAACCAGGAAGTGTACCGAAGAAGCAAAAGCCATTTCGAATCCCAGAAGCTTTGAAGGAAGAAGTCGATCGCCAGATTGAAGAATTATTACAACTGGGACTGATTGTACCTTCTGAAAGTGAATATGCACATCCAGTTGTATGTGTCTCGAAGAAAGACGGAACTGTTCGGTTATGTGTGGATTACAGATACTTGAATTCCCAGACTGAAACAGACTCATTTCCGATGAAAAATGCTACGGACTTAATTTATCAAGTGTCTAAAGCAAAGTACATCACTCTCATAGATTTACTGAAAGGTTACTGGCAAGTAAAGCTTAACCCCGATTGCCGGGACTTAACATCTTTCGTCACGCACCGAGGACAGTATGCATTTGTTGTCCTTCCCTTTGGATTACGTAACGCTGCCGCTACATTTCAAAGAACTATGAATAAGACACTTTCTAAGCACAAAGAGTACGCCGAGTCGTACATTGATGATGTTACGATTTATTCAGATGATTGGAATACGCATCTCAAACATCTTGACGCAGTTATGACGACCCTAGAAGAAGCTAACTTTACTATTAATTTTCAAAAGTGTGACTTTGCTAAAGGAAAGATCAAATTTCTTGGTCATATCGTAGGTTCCGGATCACACGAACCAGATCCTGAAAAAGTGCAGGCTATACAGAATTTAGAGCCGCCTAAAGCCAAGAAAGATGTAAGAAGTATCCTAGGACTATTATCTTATTATAGAGCTTATGTTCCAAACTTTTCAGATATTGCTCGTCCTTTGACTACTTTAACTAAACGAAGAGCTCCAAACGATGTTGTGTGGCTAAACGAACATGATGTTGCTTTTGTTAATCTTAAGAAAGCAATATGTAACGCCCCTAAGTGTTATTCCCCGAATTTCAAGCTACCCTTCATAATATACGCAGATGCATCTTCTTATGCTGTAGGAGCATGTTTAGCTCAAAAAGATGAACAGGCTATCGAACATCCTATTGCATTTGCAAGCAAGAAACTGACTGAAGTGCAAGAAAAGTACGCTGTAATCGAAAAGGAAGCTTACGCCGTAATTTTTGCTTTAAAGAAGTTTGAGACTTATGTATTCGGCTCAGAAATTATAATCGTCAGTGATCATAATCCTTTGAAGTTCCTTACGAACTGTGCATCCCAAAGCCCCCGACTTCAAAGATGGTCTCTTGCTTTACAACGTTTTCATGCCACGATTACTTACCGTAAAGGAAAAGAACACTTGAATGCTGATTCCTTGTCACGTTTAAAAGCCGATCACTGGGAAGATAATTAATGACTTTTCATGAACTGAATGACTTTTAATGAACAATTTATTTTTCTTTATTATTAATCCTATATGTCTTGTCTTTTCCAGGAAATAGTAGATGTATCTCGCAGATGATGGAAAAGCTGTTTAATTTTTTTTCTTATGTTTGATTGAAATGATTAGTATTGGTATATTCTTATTTTAAACCTTTATTTAGTTTGTTAGTTCTCAAAAGTTAAATATTTTAGCTCAATTTTTTTAAAAAAATTTAGTATGTTTAGTGCCTTGCATATGAAGCTTAATTATCAGTTAATGTCTAAAACCTTTTAAAGTATGGGTTTCATTTTTTTTATTTGTTTATGTGTTATGCTTTTAATAATCTCATGTCTCATTTTTTTTATTTCTCATACATGTTTGTTATCAAGGTGAATGTTGTTAATGTGATGGTATATATATATATGTAAGAAGCAATTTGATTTGTCTTCAAGAAGACCCAATCAAATCTTTTAGAGGGGAGGTGTCAGGGACGAGGCTATGATAGCGCCCCTCCGCCTCTCATGCGCATAACCCTGTCGCCATTTATCGGCACAGCGCATCCTAAGTTCAGGTGAACGGAGAAACCCAATCACGCAGGTCATACCGACAAGCGGTAGCCTGACCCCTTACGAACGTCTCTGTTTTATTCCTATCCTGTTGTTTTGTGTGAGTGTTTTTGTTTGCGTCAATAAACGTTCGTCTTTGTGTTTACGAATGAAGATTTTATGTGTCCAGTTGTACATGACAAAAGAACCACGCCAGGTTACGACAGGGGTAGACTAAAAAGGTTGAGAATCACTGTGCTAGATAACATATGCTTCGTATGAAAGATCTCCTCACTAAAAATGTCTTACCTAACAACAGGCTGTAAGAAAAATGTAAAATAAATCTCCATGATAGAATGGAATATTAAATGTTGAATTCTATCACTGCATAGTTACCAATTTTCGCCCTGTTGGGTGTTTTAATAATGATACATTAATAGAGTATAAGTACGAATTTGGGGAATTAAAATTAATATTTTCAGGTAATACATAAATTAATAATATTTTGATCCAAAATGTCTTAATACTTAAAGTAAGTTTTTTGGATTGGTAAAAAACTTCTTGTCTGTACGCAATTTTGTCTTTTCAATACTTTGAATAAAGTGATAAGCGTTTGGAAAGAGAAAAAATTGGATATTAACTAATGGAAAACTGCATTTTCGTACATTATTTCGTAAATTTATTTTAGAATTTATCTAAAAATTTATCTAAGAAAGTTTGATAACTTAAAAAGTTAGGAGCGCTCTGCTACCCAAGAGTTTCGGAAAGTAACAATACCGAAGTTCAATTATGTTTTTCAAAGAGTTCAATGTAAGAAAAGTAACATGAGTCATTAAATTCAAATTTTGATAGTGGGAGAGCGATTTCAGTGATTTTCTATTGAAAACGGCATTGCAGCTGTACTCAATGCAGCTTTGAAAATCGAGCTCCTTTCATCTATCCTTAAAGAGCTTCAACACTCATTATCTCATTTAGAAAATCCATGAAGAACGTAAGTTCTCATTGACAAAGAAATTGAGTTTTAAAGTTTGGTAAATCTTACACACCGTGTAACTCGCATTTATGTGGACTGATAGTTTGCAAGAGATAATTTAATTACCCTTTAACTTCGGATGAATGCAATTTCCATTCACACTTTAATAGCCACGTTATGCATGATGGGAAATTTTGTGAGTATGGAAATAACCAAATGTTTACAAAACTATTGTTGTTAAATATCAGAATTGTTATATATAACAATTAATAAGGCGTATGGTTCATACATTACGATTATGCAAAAACTTTTTAATCAAGAATAGATACTCATACCGTATATGCATAAGAGTGTGTTTCTGAAATGGCATGGTTTTGTGAATACAGGTTGCATCTATGAAATAGTATAAAAGAAATATAAGCGTGTTTCTAAAGGCATTATAATTTCTTAGAATGTGACATTAGATCTGTGATTCTATAACTTCGCATATAAATCGCAGAATTTTATTTATAACATCATTAAATACACTTTCGTACCTATGAGCAGTAATATTTTTCCTCCAGGAAAAATTCTAGAAAGGTATTTCAGTTCCCTTCTTTATCCTCATCTTACAATCTCTTTTATTTGTAACTATTCCGTCTATACTTTCTAATAATTTAGTTTGAAATTCATACCCCCTGAGTAAAATTTATTCCAAGCTGTATCCGTTGAATTTTCATTCTTGGGTCGATACGCCTCCTCTCCAAAGATAACAAGCATATAAACGATAGAATTGATAACTCCAGACGTTTCAGTAAATTTATTCGTTCTCGCATATACAGATCATGCTGACAGACAAAAACCATATTCCCCCTGCACGGATGTCTCAATGGAGTGTAAACTTGAAGAACGGGAAAGAAGGAACATCCTGTTGCTTTTAGGTAGAAAATCGAAAGTAATTTACTTCTGAGTAATTATTCTTCGTTAATTTCCATTGTTCTTAATTTACATAACTTACTGAAATTTTCTAAGATAAATTGGGTGAAAAATCAAATTTATAACGTGGATATTATATGGCAGTATTATTTGGCATATGCATAAGAAAAAATTCCTATTTAAGGAATCATAGTACACTGGTTATCAAAAATTAAGGAAAAGTCACAAAAATAGCGATTACTCAAAAAGTTACGCTTAAAATTTAATGAGACTTATACACATTATACAACACATAGGTAGGTATAAAATAGCATAAAAAGAAATCGCCAAATAAATTATGGTGTTATAGAAACTAGCATATGTATACAATGAACAAATCACATGTGCCAGTTTGGTATATGAAAATTACCTTTAATATGTCGTATTATCCCTCCGAGAAGCAATACAGCACATACAGCGATGTGTGATGCTGTCAATTATGTGGTCTATGAGTTCGGTAGGAAGTGAGAGCCATTGCTCTTGCAAAGCTGTTGAAAGCGTGGCTAGGGTCCTAGGAGGAGATTGAGAGCAGCTATACGTCGTTCTAAAGCGTCCCAAACATGATCGATAGGATTCAGGTTCGGTGATCGAGCTGGCCACTCCATGCGCTGAATTGTTTCCTGCTCAAGATAAGCTTCCACGATGCGAGCTCTGTGCGGTCTCGCGTTATCGTCCTGTAGCACGAAAGCATCACCTATTGCTCCGGCATAAGGACGCACATAAGCATCAAGGATGTCATCTCTATAGGTGTGAGCATTCACATTTCCACGGTGAAAGAAATGGAGGTCTGTGCGTCCACCCAAAGAGATACCACCCCAAACACAGACACTGCCTGATCCGTATGCATCTCTTTCACTGATGTTTGATGGATGAAAACGAGTTCCAGGTTCTCTCCAAATCAAAATACGCCTACTATCACTTTTGAGGCTAAACCTGGACTCATCCGTAAAGAGAACAGCCCTCCATTGATCACGCACCCAGTGGACATGTTGACGTGCCCACTGCAAACGTTCCCGCTTTCGCGTGACGTGATCGGGACGCAAACGGCTGGTCACTTCGCAAAAAGACCACCTTCGTGAAGCCTTCTACGCACGGTTGACGTTGATACCAACCTTCCGGAGCTTGCAGCGAGGAAGGATCTGAGTTCAGACGGAGTTGCGGTTCTATTCCTTCGTGCGCATAATGGCAAATATCGGCCATCGGCTCAAGTCTTAGCGTATGGCCGTCCTTGGCTGAACCTCCTGGATGCCGAATCCGTGGTTAGAAATTGTTGCCAAAGTCTATGAACCATAGACGGACTCACATTTAGCCATCTGACCACTTCTGTCTGACTTCGTTCTGCCTCTAGGCTCCCAAAAGCTGCCCATCACAGTTCTTCGGTCAAATGATGCCTGGAGGTCATTGTTACAATTTGGCTATGCCAGATGTCTAATATCAGCCTCGCAGCGACAATTACCGCCTTGCTCTGAGACATGCACTTCTATGCTCCTGACAAATGACGTATTCTGACTGCAGCGCCACTATTTTGCATAATGTAGTATTGTTTAGCACATTTTACTTAACAACATATTCAAATTTTAAACAGATTGGCCTAGTTTTGAACGTGTTATCCCTCTTTTTGTGATTTTTCCTTAATTTTTGATTACTAGTGTATATTAAAGAACAAGGAATCGTCGACCTCTTTCATGACGAGGATAATACTTCTGAATATCTATAAAAATCTTGTGCAGATTATCCTTCTAATATTCACTTGATGTATAATTAATGTTTGCTGACAAAACTAGGAATTTAAGAAGTCCATCTGGCAAACTTCATCCTTTTAAATTTAATTTTGGTTCAGCTATCTCGTGACAGAGGCAATGAAAACTCAAGTATTGGCGTCCCAAATTTCCCATGAAGGATGATGGCAGGTAAAGCTCTTTAGCTATCCTTTCTATTTTCCGGGGGAGAAATAATACTTTTTTTTCTGATATCCCCAGATTCTCTGCGACCACGCGGTATTTGATTGTGTTGCCCCGGTGCAGAAGCTCTTGAGAATCTTAGAGTAGAAATTATAAAATTCGAGAGAAATTATTACTGATTCTGTTCTTATCAGAACTATAATAGAAATTAGATATGAGACACTTAAAAATTATATTTGAGAACCTGTTGCTTACAATGGACAAAAGAGATTAATGCGGTAAAGGAATGGTAAAAGATGTGCTTAGGTAGAATTCTGCGGTGCGATGAAAATAATAAAAACTGAAGTATCTATGCAGTTTAACTTCCTCTTGGTATCAAAAGACAATAAAATCCTCATCGTATGGCGAATTCTGGTCTCGCAAGATATTTTGAAAGTCACAGATCACAATTCATTCTCGAACTTTGATACGATGAATATTGATGGTATGAGACATTTAACACAAAAATTAAAATTAACAATTAAAGTCTTTAGATATGGAGTGGCATTGCAAATTTTATACTGATTTATTAGCTACAACATTATAGCCCCTTTCTAAGCACACATACAATCAAGGAACATCTAACACCTCTAGAACTCTAGGTTACCTTATTCAATAAGCAACATAAATTTCCGAATTTCGATGAATTACTTGAATATTTTACTTGTAAATATATGATACGGTGTTTATTCAAAATATATGAATACTTTTTAAAGGGTTTTATTACTTTTATTTCCAAATAGGGTATATTGATGAACCGAAGAGACAAATAGCAGTGTAAATGATTTACACAACATCAACTATACAGCTAATTTTCCTCCATTCTACATCTAATAACACTGTACATAATTTTTTTTTAGAAAACTGTCAGGTCCATTGCTGAGCTAGTCACAGAATCAGACAGATTTGTTAAAATCAGTACCAATCGAACCAGGAGAAATATCGTACGTGTCTGATTAACGGATTTACACAAAATTAAAATAATAAACTGTAAATAAACTGGAGCGAACCTAGACACAGTGATCTAAGCTTGTTAATTACTTTGAATCTACGTGAAAAACATTGGTGATCTCCGAATTAAAAAAATTGTTAAATTATTCAATTTAATACATATTCCTTGAGCGACCTCTATGTATATATGTATGAAAGCTGATTCATTTCTTTTTCTCTGATATCTCATTTCAATTTCACGTATTGTTTATTTAAAATTCGTAAAGTCGGCGATGTTAATTATTACAAATTTTGCATTTCGATCAATTCATGTGTTTTTCGCAAAAGGCGCTTTTAGTCATGTTGATCTGCTCTGTGATGATATCATCGTAGCGATACGATATCATGATCATCGTATATCACCTTCGTCATAAACACGTGCATTAAGTGCATATATGTGATCTCAACTTCGAAAAGCAAGTTTAACTAACTGACATTTAAATTATTTTAGAACACTTTTCTAGATTTATTATTGTCTTTTCCAGGGGGCTGAGTTCCAGCAACTAACGCAAGAAATAGATGCTCCAGGCCAGGCTCTCACAACGCATTTAGAGCGGGTAAGTAAATATATATATATACAAATTTATATTCTACTTCCCCCAGTGATTTCCGCTTATAAGAATCACGTTTGTTATTACTGTTTTTGATTCTTATAAGCGGTTGATTCTTATAGCCGAAATTTAGGTTTTTGGACAGGCGCACACACACCTATATATACACATATTAGAAAATTTACCATAAAATACTCTTTAATATACGTTATCTTTTATTAAAATTATTTTTTATAATTTTAAAAATACAACTTAATTTCTAGACCTATAAGTAGATACACATGATTATAGGAAGAGAAAAAAAAATCCAATATTTCTTACAACATACCTGCTTAACAGTTTAACATTTCAATTACAGGAACGGTGCAAGAAAAAGTTTTCTATGGTAGTATGACGTAATGAAGTTTTCTGGAGGCTGTTTATACCTCTTTCAATACCAATAGTTTCATACCAAGATTCACCTTCTTACGTTTCACGGTTTGATAACGTGCTGAATCTAATAATGTCACGTTTCCCTAAGTGACTGTGGACACTTCGCCGAAGTTTTATGGGTTTTAGGGTCCAGGAAGCCGCAACCAGGATGTGGGAGGTGGAAAAAAAGAGTCCCTGTCTTTGTTCGTCAGTGGAGAAAAGTGAAATCGGATCTGTACGGGTAGGATGCCCCTAGATCAAGCTAATATGACCGTGTTTAGCTAAAGTGTTTAAGGGGAAACTATTATGTTATGTCTAACAAAGAAAGGGATGCATTTTACGACTGTATTCCATCCCATCTTATCACTCTTTCTTTTAAAAAGAATAAAGAAAGAACTTCGTACCTTTTGAGGGTTTAAATGGCTTTTTTGGAAAAATGAAAGGAAAGCGAAGAGTGTAAACTGATTCTTACAACCGGTGGATTGATTCTTTAAAGCGAAAATTTTAACATGGAAGTAATACATTTGTTTTTGTTTTCGCGATATTGATTCTTATAAACGGTTGAATCTTATAACCACTGATCACTATAAGCGGTGGTTACTGTATATATATATAGAGAGAGAGACACACAAATTAATTCCTGGGACAGAATTATTTGATATAAATGATACAGCTATCGTAGGCACTATTGCTTAGAAGATATTTCCCGGCATTTTTACCATGTTTTTATTAACTCCCCTTCTTGTTTGTGTGTTTGTCTGGTATAAATCTTGCAATCGATTTTGCAATGGACTTCCCAACTAGCTAGACATTTGAAACTTTTAGAATAGCTCAGAACATGATGAAAATGCATTATTTTAATACTTTTAGCCATCTTTAATCAGGATTGAATTCATTTTCATTTAATTTTGTTTTGTAGACCGGTGCAGCCATCTATCGGCCGAGACGGGAACAAAAAGTTAAACGAAAGTTAACTTCCCTTTAACTTCCTTTTCTTTCAAGTTGATGGGATAATCCATCAAAAATTTTTTTTTTAAAGTATTTATTAATACATAGAATTGTCAAGTTTATATGATTCAACAGAAAATTTAAAAACATGGTATATAAAAAGTTCTTTTTATCTTGTAACTATCGTCTAAAGGAATCAGGAAGCATTCGTTTTTGTTTGTCATGAAGGTAATCGTGTGATGCTCAAGTTTCTTTTTGCCCCCCCCCCCTTTTGTTGTTTTACTAAGAACTGGGATATTAAATTTTAAAAATAGTTAACTGTATGAAAATATTTTTTGTCTTTCTCTTTGACTGAATGTCTTTGAGAGTATGGTGTAAATAGCATGTGAATGTATAGTTATTTTAAGTAATAATTTGTACATGTAACACATAAGCACGGAAAAGTTTTGTTTAGTTTTATCAAATATCACAAGTACGTTTATCATTTATCAATTCTTATTAAGTGCGTTACAGAGCATAACGCAGTAAAAAATACAATTTTTATTTATCCCAGGCATACACGGGCAATGTAAAGATTAAGGAAAGAATCGTATTAGAATTATTAATAAATTTCTTATAATGATTCATAGGGTTAAACTCCCATGGCCCCGCGAAAACTTTTGCATGACCGATTTTTATATGGTGATATTGTCCTCAAACTAATCATATTTTTAAAATTTTTCTCGTGATATTATTGGTGAATCATATAATAAAATAGTATTTTTTAATAAACAAACAGTAAATAGTACCAGTATTATTAACAAATAAATTTATAGTATATATTTAATTCAATATTTATTAAAGAAAATTATTAAGTATCATTAAATAATCAGTATGGTTAAAACTCATGATTAGCTAAATCACAAAACGATTAATTCTTATTAATTACGGTATTTGAATTTTCATCTTACAATTCTCATATGAAGAACTTTCCATTGCGACGTCTGGTACCTTTGGCCAGCTGTGTTTTTGTCAATAAGGGCTTAAATGACGATCAGTTCTCTATCATACTTATGCAAGAAAAATAAAAGCCGCAAAATATTGTGTCTGCTGAAGGATACCAATTTTTATTGCGAAAACTTAACTAGGTTTTGAGCTGCTAACAAATGATACATCTGATTATATTTTTTTCCGATGTATTTTTTATACATGCTTTAACTGATGCATTTTTTATACATGCTTGGTCAGGCTTGAAGGAAGTAAAAAATGCATGCCTTCAGGAATGTTAACTTGCCCGGCAATGCCATCATAAGCTTTTTCGGACCCTGATAATACATATGTGTGAAGTCTATATTCTTTGCATGGGCTTCCTCGTTTCTCTATTTTTCCCAAGCTAGCAGTTTATAGTTATGGATAGTTTCCTCTAATAATCTTGGGATTAGAAGAGCTCTCTTTCTTTCTTTCTTTTTAAATAAAAAACGCTGACATATCTTTTACACGCTCGTCAAGCATTATGAGGCATTCAATTTTTCTTTCCTTAAACTTAAATTGTACTTATCAATCATTGAGGTGTGGCTGACAAGTGGATCACGATTTACGGTCGATCGCACCCTCTCTTCAATTTAAATTTTTTTATTTAAATTTTTCTTTTCAGAGTTTTTCGATTTGATAAAAATATTTTTAAAACTTGCTTTCACTGATTTTAAGCAATCGAACATTGTAAATACGAATTTCATAAATGGAATGACTATCGATTAAGTATTTAATTCTGCAGGAATGTGTGGTGCAGTTGTGAGATTTAGGACTCTTTTTTGCAAGCTAATGAAATTATGAAATTCTTTATTGGAACAAATTTCGATCGAATATTAGAAATTAATTAAAACCTTTTATTTGGAATTTCATATTGTAACTTCAAAATCTTACACTTGGAAACAAAATGATCGGAAACAAAAAATACAGTGGAGTCCCGATAAGTCCGCTTAATCCGAAACCAAAAGTCAAAAAGAACTAAGGTTACAATAAAACTACAGTGATACTAAGTAATATAAAGTATATTCCTGAAAATTACAAGAAAATTCAAAGTTTGAGAACAGTAGTATAATAAAGTAGGACACAGAATAAACATGTGTTTATGCTAATACGAAACTGACGCGAACAGTAACGACGCACCTCTCCAACTGTCGAGCACTGTGACGGAATGTTAGAACATCTTACTCTCTGTTGTACTGTACTAGGCATCGTGGCGCTCTCTTATCACCCATTTTGTCCCGAGATTTGGTTATGTTTAGACAGACCTTATAAAATAAACTGTGTAATCACACGTAATATGTAATATTTATCTAATCACACGTTGTTATGAAATTTAAGTTTATTTTAAAAATAATTACAAGATAAAAAGAACTTTTTAAATACCATGTTTTTAAATTTTCTGTTGAATCATATAAACTTGACAATTCTATGTATTAATAAATACTTTTTAAAAAATTTTTTGATGAATTATCCCATCAACTTGAAAGAAAATGAAGTTAATTGGAAGTTAACTTGCATATAACTTTATGTTCCCGTTCCGGCCAATAGATGGCTGCACCAGTCTACAAAACAAAATTAACTGAAAATAACTGAAAATTAATTTAATTCTTCTTAAAGATGGCTAAAAGTATTAAAAAAATGCATTGTCATCGTGTTCTGAGCTATTCTAAAAGTTTCAAATATCTATCTAGTCAGGAAGTTAGTTAAAAATCGATTGCAAGATTTGTACTTGACAAACACACAAACAAGAAAGCAAGTTAATAAAAACATGGTAATGATTTCACTTAATCCGAAAAATTCGTTAATCCGAAAAGGGTCTGGTCCCAATCATTTCGGATTATCGGGACTCCACCGTATCAAGAAAAATAATTCCGTATAGGTGACGGCTACACCAATTTATAATCAAAGTTTAAATTCTTAATTGTGTCTGTTACAGGACAAATACACACTTTTACTCATACAATAATAAATTTGGACATTTCCACGTAAAACTTATAATTTTTATTTTATAAATTTGAAATACACAAACCAGATTATCCTACTGTTAGCAGAATGGAAGGGCCATGTAAGTTCCCTTCAGTTAATTTTTACATCTTTTGATGTAAGTTCAGGAACCTAATATCAAAATATAAGACTTGGAAGTGATCCCGCTATACCTCTTATTTTCAGACCCTATTCAAACATCCACATTTTCCGAAATATCTCCCCCCGGTATGACACGCAAAGTTCACCTGTGACGGTTCTAAGCTATGTAATTGACTATATCTGACATCAAGCAGCTTGTTGGAGTCGAACCGAAACGACAGCGTTTCATTGTTGCAGGCAAAAGTCATTTTTCAGAACATTGCATGCAATGATGAACAGTACTTTGATGGATGTCTGCGTGCAAATTTTTTTCATCAAAGGTAATCTTCGAGGACGTATGTATAGCCCTCATTAGCTGTTGTGAACTCGAAAACCCATAGCTGTTCATTCTGGCCTACATTGATTTTTTGTTTTACTTTATTTTATTTTTTCAAGCGGCAAAGCACGCATAGACTGGGATAGAACGACATTTTCCCATCTTATCCAATTATTAAACTATACAAGTTATTCGCATTTTATATTATACAATTTCCTGTAAGTAAAAATATTAGCATTAAATGTTTTAAAATACGTCTCAAGACTAGTACACAATTCAAATAAAAGTACACTTTTTTTTAATTGTGTGTACATTTTTCGAGAACGAAAGACTTACTATAATAGATGAATCCGAACGCAGGAGAAGGAAGAAAGCAAAAAAAAATAGTGCGGAACTACGTTTTTGCATTTAATCTATTACACGCAAATATTCCCTTCTAACTTCACTCCCGTCACTAATATTTTGTTTGTGTACTCGTTCATTTAGCGCAAACACTTTTGAATCGGTTTGCTACATATTTATATAATAAGTGGAAATCAGGAAACTGAGACTGAGGAGAAACAAAAACTAAAACCTAATGTTTTTATAAGTAATATATTTATGGCTATACGCTTTGTGCCTCTTAGAAATATGAAAAACTAAAAAACTTGGGAGAGAAATCCATTACCAGTTTAAGTACATATGGAAAATCTGAACGCGGAGTGAAACGCTCGTTGCCACTCCTGGCGACTTAACTATTGACATAGAGCATGAAGCCAGCTGCAGAAGAGCAACAAAGTAAAGGCTCAAATGGAAGTACGGGAACGAATGAGTGAGGAGTTATTTCATAGCAAGAAGATTTTTTTTATTTACTTTTTAACAGAAGGCTAAGAGCATGTGTGCATTCTATATATTCGATAGTAGCAAGTAAAAAACTTCTAATAATTTTAAATTATTTTTTCAGGATATTATAAAAATCTCGGATTGTTCAGTAAAAAATAGTTTTATTAACTAAATAAAATAAAAAATCTCAATAACGTTCAAGAAATAAATGCATTCGATTTTAAGGAACTCCTAACGGGATAAATGTAAAAGACCTAACACGAGTCATTCTTTTTCCATGTACAAAACTTATAACACACAACTAAACTTTAAATTAAAAACCATAGATTTTAATACTGTACTTTATCACTAACCTCAGCTATATTCTATAAGATTATATAATATATAAACAGGATAAAGAAGTACCCTATGGAGGTGAACCGTCAATTATTCCGGCTATCAGTTTATTTTTTGATATACCTTATTACTTTTTATTTAGTTTTAGTCTTCTTAAACCCAATTCCTTCTCTATTTTACCCAACAATATGACATTGCCTCCTTTTACAAATTTTAGATATCTAACGAAAAATCCCTTTCTCAGTCGATCCCATACTTTCCAGTTTCCAATCCACCGCACAGGGCCCGACATAACAACTAAGGTCTTCCGGGATTGAATCTCTACCGGTAAAAAGACTGTCATCACAATTTAGACAGAACATCCCCAGGGGTGACATCTGGTGGGCTCGTACCCTCTCCCACCCTCTCTGCCGTCATAGGACTTTCCGGTCTACAGATTTAACTTGTTCATATTCGGATCATTTGTGCCAGTACTTTCATTTGTGCCCATATTTTTCTGCTGCTCGGCAGTTGGCTCCATGAACTGTTTTAACAGTTTAATCGCCCAGAGGGGCAACGGCAAGGCTTTTTTTATTTGCATTCAGATTTTCCACATGTACAAAAAACGATCCTGGATTTCTCTTCAATTTTTTTGTTCATATTTTTCATATGTATAGCCACAGAAATATTACTTGTAATATCTCTTCCGAAACACTGTGCTTTTGTTCCATTTACTCATGTAGTGGTTACTAGGGCGATATATCAATAAATAACAATCATCACTCATCTACAGTGTTACGCCTATTGACAAGGGATTTATATATCTATCTACCTATCTATCTATCTATCTATCTATATATATATATATATATATATATATATATATATATATGTCGGACTCGTTCTTCACTCCCATAATTTTAACCATGTAGTCCGAACTCCTCATAGATTTACAACTGCAGTCGGCTCCCGACATCTCCATCTTCTTCTACCAGCAGTCAGATGTGGCGAGTGGCAACAAAGATCAAAGCAAATATCTCCGAAATATATTTATTACACCACATTCTAAAACTCGGCTCCATTAATAAAATTAATTTAGTCCCTTCCCTGTCCAAAACGCGTGTTCGCCAAGCGACGCGTCTTTCCTAGTCAATCATCCCATTGTCTCTGAAGATTTCAACCCTTTGAGTCCAGCTTCCAGAAATACCGCGCATGCCCACAAGAGCTTTGTTTCGTTTGCGCCGAAGATGAGGCATGGGTGGGGCGAAGCTGTCAATCAAATCCAACCCTATTATGTATTTTCCCCGCGATGCTTCCTTTCCGATACTTCGTAAATTAAAAGTATTTAATTGATAATTCCTATTTTTCTAACAAAACCCCCTTTTAAAGTTTCTTACGGTTAGCCCCCCATGATAATTCCTTATATATATATATATATATATATATATATATATATATATATATATATATATATATATATATATATATATATATAAAATCGAAATCAAAGTATAAGAAACAAAATAACAAAATAAACCAAAACATAACGAGGCAAACGACCAGTCTCTTCATCAGGAGGCCTAGCGGAGTCGGTCACCTCAAGGGGGAACTTTCTGAATAAGATGAAGGTCTAGCCAAAAATCATCCCAAGGCCCCAAGATCCCCAGGTTGAAAACAGAAAGTCAAAAGCACTAGAAATTACACCACAATATTAAGAACAACATAAAACAGAAATTTACGAGCAAACTGACCCTACCCCACTGTTTTTGGACTGTCCCTTCTTCCTGTAATTTAATTTTTTTTTTACCATGTGTGTGTGTGTCCCCGTCCAAGGTGTTAAAGCTTTACAGAAGAAAAAAGAATGACCGGTAAGACATATTACAGCTGCGTGTTTCACAATGTTATGAAAAACATCAGTTTTGTGTCACGTAACTTAATTACCAAATGTACCACTAGTTGCCGAGGTACGTTACACTTGCAGAACTTTCGATAGTGTAGAGAATGATAAGGTTGTGAGCGAGAACGTTGGTATTTTGTTTTGATATTCTGTTTACAGCTCTAGTTCAGAGGATTTTTCGCACTAAGAACCATTTAAGAGGCGCCAATTGATTTCAGATGGGACATGTGCAAAATTACTGGGAGACAGCCACATTTGAAAGTTTGTTTCGGCAAGTTTGAAACTTCAAATTTTACCCTACTTTAGCATGGGAATAAAAAATGTTCACCCATCGCTATTCCCCATGTATAGTCATTCAAACACTCTTTATGTACCCTTCTGGAACACCTGCATATAACGTAGAGATTCACTCAGCTTAAATATAAGAATTTTTCTTTCGGAAGAAATTTTGGAAATGTTTCCAATCGTACAGACAGAATTTAAGCATTCGTTTTCTCAAACCAGGCTTTAAACGTAATGAAATATATATACACCTGAACGAAAAAGTTACACAACAGAGGAGCTAGTTTTTAAAGTTAAGTATTGGTGATATAACTACTTTTAGCTACTATGTATATTTAGCATAAATAAAGTTAAAAAAAGTTTATAGCATGAACAATATTTCATCTCTTGTTCAATACATCTGTAAAAGATGTGATAAGTATAAAATGGGAAATAGATCGTGTTGAAAGGAGTATATTTGAATACAACAATTAACATCTCTTAAGCAATCTCCTAAGCTTAATTAGCAACATTCTATTAACTAATTATTCATTTTACACGAATCTCTATTTGTATATCACCAAGCACAAGAGAAATAGGAATATTGTGCCAGATGTTTCATACCAAAAACAACAGTTAAAAACGTTCTAGAAAGAAGAAAACTGTTTATTCTTCAGTTAATGATTCGAACAACAGAGGTTTATGAATAGTTTGTAATCTATACGCCCGAAAAAAAGTTTCGCGAGCTGTTAAACAATTAGAAAGATTATTCTTGATGCTACAAGAATCCTCACACAACGTATAAAAACGCGAAATTGAAAAGATCGGAAATAAAATAGAAAATCGTGAGATCGCTCTCGACAGTAACCCCCGTTATCAGTGTCCCTGTGCCCATTAAATTCAGCCTTCCCCAACCAAGCGTTTTTCTTTTGACCCGTGCAAACAGAATATATGAACTCCACGATCGGTTCGAAGTAGTATTTTTCGTCTAAAACTCATAAAGATATGGGCATTATCTGGAGACGATTTGGCCCCACGTTTTATTTGCCCACCCACGAGCAGCTTTCGTCATCGGTTGAACACGAGAAACTCCGTAATATGAGCTTTAAATTATTCCGTGTTTCCTCGCGAATTTTGAAAATATTGTGGTCCTCACAGTAGGCGTATGCCTAAAGACGTATTAAAAAAGAAAGTTAGATTCTGTTCCTTGTTCTTGTTTGTCCTCGGTGAGTAATGGATGAATCCTTTAACTCCCTCTGTTGTTCTCGTTTATCGTACAAAGGATTCCTTTGTTGGTAAGATCACACATTCTCGAACCTCGTTTCAAGCGTAATCTCACCATGAATTCTTTTCTGTTAAGGCTGTGCCTCGGACAATTGGAAACAATTCAGCTTTTCATGGTTAGCTTTTTAAGACACGATCACATCCGTCTGCGCTGAAAGGACATTGTTATGGCTTAGCATCGACCACAGTTCAAAGTTTGCTCTCCTTGACACTTCTGACAAGATGTATGTGTATAAATAAAAAATAAAACAAAAACTCATTGCATGATATCGTTACGTCAAAAGTGGCATATTAATTTCACCCTCAGTTCAGTAACGGGCCATTTTGCTCAGAATCATGACTGTAATTTGGAATGTTACCAGTCGTTAATTATTCTAGCTAATAAACTGTCACCTTTTAAGAAATAAATTATCTTATATATATATATATATATATATATATATATATATATATATATATTATGTATACATATATGCGTAAATTTTGGATACCCTAATGCAGAAGCTGTTGTATTCATGTGAATGTATTTAAGCAAGAATAATATGAATGCATTTCATATTTTATACTTTCATCAACACTTTTTTAAGTTCATGCGCAGATCAATAGATAATACATGCAATAAACTTAAATGTTTGAGTTTAAAATGCTGTGAAATACTTCAGTAAGCATGTCATCAAATCATAACATTTCAAACACAGTATGCATTCTGTTAAATGACTGACATACACACACACACACACACACATATATATATATATATATATATATATATATATATATATATAATTCTACCTTAAATATATAATTTAATGAAAACTCAACAAACTTGACATGATTACAAAAATTCTTACATCCCTTCTCTTCTAATGGATGTATTTATGGTGTTTTATTAAGGTAAAACGGGAACTTTTGGTAAATTGTCTCCGATATTTTTTAAATGGAACCTTTACAACTTTTATCATGTTGTGAGAGGGTCTCCAGTGGTTAATTTTTGTCAACCGTTTTTATGACTAATCAGTACGAGTTAGTCTACAATATTTGGCCTAGATTTTGATCCTGGGATATATTAGGTGCAGATCATCCGACAATAATATTCTTTATACAATATCCCTTTAAAGTATAAATTATTGGATAATTATCTAAATATTCCTCTGTTTCTAGAAAGATTTATAGAATTGTAAGTTTATTTTATATGTAGTTTTCGAATATTTTGAAGATTTTATTTTGAAGATCTTTTATTTTGCCTGAATGTAAAATAAAAGTTTTTTGCAGGATGGAAAATTACAAATTAAAACATGCTTTAGAGACAGTAATATCTTATGCTTAACAAAGACGTGACAATTGGAAATTTATTACAAGTCCCAAATGTTTAAGGTTGATTTCTTTTTAATTTGAAAATTAGTATCGTATTCTTTTATTATGCGATTAATTCTGTTGGAATTAATATGCTCAGCAGTTAGTAAAAGGCGTAAAATATTCTGAGGAGAAATGAAGAAAAAATTATCTCCATCTGAACAGTGAAAAACATCAGACTCTCATATCACATGACCCTTAAAACAGACATCTATCTAGGAAACGATTTTTGTTGTTGCCGCAGAAAGGGGGGATTTTAATATAACGGCAGTGCTACGATCTACCACAATGTGATCTGCCGTAGGGTAAGTATTTAGGATTGTTGATAAGAGCGTAGTCTTTCCGTTACATTCTCTTTTTTCACACAAATTGCTGACAGGATGCGTACGTTATCACATATTGTTGAAAGGTTTTTTGTTTTTTTTGGCTATCATTATTTTATTTTATTTTATTATTATTATTATTATTTGCATGTGTCTTATTATATTTCAAGATACTGGTGGCCCCATAATAAAATGGCAAGCAAAACTGCGGTGTATTATAGGCGAAGGTGCCTCCGCATCGGTTAAAATTTTTTTACGATAAATAAAAAAAAATTGAAGATATATTCCGAAGTTTTTAACTAATAAGTTTATGACTATTCACGAAGAATTACGTGTTAAAAGGAATGAAACTTTTCATCAGCCCATTTAACATGACTTTTTTTTTTTACTTCCGGAAAAGGATATACGGACTCTGATTTACCTTGAGTTACTTTTTCACTGTCACCACTTCCGCTGGTTTGTTGGCATGGCGTGCAAAGCGGAGATTTTTATCCTAGGCATAAGAACACGCGGTATTTTAGCAGAGATTACATTACTATTGAGTTGGTAGAATTTCAGATATTTAATGAATAACTAGATTATATACATATCTTTAAGAGTATTTCGGTTGCAGTGGCCCAGTTGGCAAGAGCAGAGGGCTAGTGATCTGAAAGTCACTGGTTCGATGCTCGTCACTGGCAAATCCACTGCCGTGTACACTAATGGCGGCTGGTGCACGTAAAATCTGTCATGGCTACAATGTCCTCCAAGTTCTCAAAATTACCTCTGGAGGTGCGGGGTCAAGTGTTCTGGTTTCGTCACTTGACTTGGTTCAAAATGACGGGACTGGTCCTTTGGTCAAGTCGGACTCCGACCCTTGTGATGCCAGTCAAACAGGAGTCGCACCTTCATCGCCCATAGCCTTCGGGACTTGATCTGATGTTGCTGACGGTCAAGTGACATAAGCAACAACTACAAGAGTATTTCAAAATTGTTCGGTAAACTTGAAAGTTTCAAAAACTGAAAAACTTCAAAAGCTGAAACTACGATAAATATGATTAAATCAAAGCTTTCAATATCGTCTGTTTTACAATCTCAGAGTACATTAATGATACACTCATTTACAGCAAAATCTTTAGGTAAAATTATACAGGAAGGTAAGAAAGTAAATGAGGTTCAGCGTTTGAACCTCTAACCGACAGGAAAATCCCGTGTTAAGTTTCGAGAATGCACACCACAAAGAAAAAAAAAACCTTGTGGTATATTAAGAATGCAGACTGAGCATAGAAATACCCTTGACTTCGAATTTTGAACCTTAAGATCCCGCCAATATTCGGAACACATCGTCATCATCGTCATTGTCGATCTAATTATTTACAAAAAATACTCCCCTCCAAAAAAAATTCTAATATTGCCTCTGTCCTTGAAAGTTTTATTGTTTCCTTTACACGACAATAAACTTCCGCATTCATTTAATGGCGCCCGCCAGTACCATTTCCCGCATCGGAGGTTTAGCTCACTCATATAAAACATTCAGTCTGCGTTACTCACGTATGTTTTCCGTTCTTTCAAATAACCTTTTGGAGAAAAGTCACAGGGAATTTCGCAAGCATTTTTGTTGTAGTTCTCATAAATACATTTCAACTATCTGTTCCATAATTCTGTGCGTATTTTAAGACCAGTGCGCAAACAGGCTTCGGTAATAAATTCATGGAATACTTTATATTTTTAATACCCAATGATGTGGCAGAATATATATTACTCTCTTTATTGTAACCGAAACTAATCGGGTTTCATAACACACACATACACACACTCATATTATATAATATATATATATATATATATACATACACACACACACGCAGAGAGAGAGAGAATACGGAGGGTGGGGGACAATTAAGTTCGGAGGGTTCTTTCTAAGTTTTGCTGCTGCAGTCGCAGTTAAACAAGCCGGAACACTATCATGGTGGTAAATAATCTCTTTATTATTATTTTTCGGTAAATGTAGCCTTTTTGGTCTTAATTTCTTTATTTAAACGATCCAGTTAAGATGCATAGTGCTTCCCAGTGATCGTTTTATCCTTTTTCAAGTAGTTAGTAAACATTATATCAGGGGAGTTCCAATAAGTAGTAGCAATAACCTCACCAGTTAATGGAACCGTCTTCCCTTTCTTAAGGTACAGGTTCACCTTCAACCCACTGTTTTAACCGTTCTTTCGTTTCTGGACGGTAGTGATCTATGCATGTTTCGTGAGCTGCAATGAAACGGCGCAAAAATTCATCTCGATTTCTTTGAAAGAGGTCAAAAACTACTGTTTTTGAGCTGTTTCAAAGAAACTGTTCGCGTTTATGATCGATTGTTAGCGGTACGTACCTTGCTGATATCTTTCTCATATCCCAATATTTGTGAAAAATATTATGAATGCTCTTTGATGAGATGCCAACAGTCGCAGAATTTCATGCACTTTTAATCATCTAACCTTCATTACCATATGATGGATTTTTTCTTTCCGTAATTTTCTGCGTAGTGACCTCAGAAGGGCGTCCAAAACGTTCAGCGTCACTTGTGCTCATTCGGCCGCAACGGAAATTAACAAAACTCTGGTAAATCACACTAAGCGAAGGTGCCATAATATTTATCAAACCTCGATATACTTTCTGCCGTCGTTCCGCGTTAACGTAAGGGTTATTACGTCGGCTCATCTGTCTTTTTTACTATTCCCCAGCTTATCGGTCTCACAGACCGCTACGCTATAAAATTAGGATATTTTCCTATTTTTATAAGATTTTCGCAGTTATGAGTCATTAATGCAAAACTACTGCCACCTCTCATTCTTGAAAAGGGTAAATGAAAAATAGATTATTTAACAAAAAATTCAGAATCCGATTCCTCAATCTGTGATATAGTGCGAGAGCGACAAAATGTATGGTTCGTTGTGAAACAGGAGAAATTCTTCCAGCCATGCTAGCTACAACAATAAAACAAAAATCTTAGAAATAGAATGCATGCAGACTGACAGATAATTTATACGGTTCAAGGATTATCGGTCATACAGACCGGCAAAAATTTAAATCAGTTCAAGGCTCATCGGTCCAAAAGACCGACTATGTTTTACAAAGATTAAATTTACCGACAAAATACGAGCAGGTGAAAATCTCTGATGTGTTGTACTTGAAGAAGGTCAGGACCCGACTGACGAACTCCCAAACCCTCAACAGTGTGATCACCTCCACTCCAACCCCACCCTTCAGAACAGGTTCAAAAGTGGTCTCCTAGACCGATGAGCCGACGTAAGGGTTATAAATGTTTGATCAACATGCGGAAATCGATTTTCTCTGTTTTTGGAGCTTTAACAAGAGTTAGCTACATAAAATGGCCGCCATTCACAGACTAAACGTCGAATCTTTTCACAATTTGACATGCGCCAGATTGAATTGCTTCCCTGACCGCCTCGCTCTCCGGATCTTTCGCCAATAGAAAACATGTGGTCCATGGTTGCTCTACGATTGACCCAGATTCCATCCCCAGCTGCCACAGCAGATCAACTTTGGCAACGTGTGGAAGCTGCTTGGTCTGCTGTACTCCAAGAACTCATCCAAAGTCTCTTTGAATCAATGCCGAGGCGTGTGGCAGCGGTGATCTCCAACAATGGCGGCTACTCTGGCTACTGATTTTGGCAGGAACCACACTTCACAGAAGTCTATAAATTTAATCATTTGATACTTGGTCAACATGTTATCTACAAAATAAATTTTGTTGTGATATCTCTTGTCTTTCTTGGTGTTGCAATTTGGGTGGCCAGCAGTGTATGAAAGCGCCGAAAGTTTCAGTGCCGTAGCGCCATCTTTCGGAATTTTGTCACTCGTACATACACACACACACACACACACACACACATATATATATATATATGTGTGTATATGTATGTATGTATGTATGTATGTATGTATGTATGTATCTATATGCCGGCCACCCCTCTAAAGGGCTGTGTTTTGTACAGAACCGATTAAAGACTCCATAGAGCCAATATTATGGAAGGAACACCTTTCCCACAGCCATCTTGAAAACCGCCACATTTTTTCGGAACTATTACTGGTTGCAATAGAGAAGTTTCACTGCGTATATATATATATATATATATATATATATATATATATATATACTAGCGGACCCGACAGACGTTGTCCTGTTCAAACGTTGTAATTCTAGCTGAAGTACCCGGCATTGCCCGGGATTTGAAGAATGTTTGTTAACCAAAATCAATTTAAAAATTAACACAGTATAAATAATATAGAAAAAATATATGTGAAATTTTATACACATCTCAGAATTTCAGCCTTTCATCATTGTAGTACTAAAATCTGAAAAGTAAAAATGTCAAATTCTCTAATGTTTGTTAACCAAAATTAATTTAAAACTAAACACAGTATAAATAACATAGAAAAAAAAACCACGTGAAATCTCATACACACGAATAAAAAGAAAACCCAATATCAAAATATATAAATTTATAATAAACTCCTCAGAATTCAGCTAGATTTAGCCTTTCATCATTGGAGCAAAAATAAGAAGCTGAAATTACAGGTTTAGCAGAAATTTCCAATAGAACCATGATATGACTCCAGCGTCCCTCTTAAAAAATGAAGTGTTTGATTGAGGGCTGCAAACCATTTAACTCCTCTCTACATTTAACTCCTATAAACATCCTCTACAAATAAAATTCCTTTTCTCTCCATAATAAACTCCTCAGAATTTTGGTAGATTCAGCCTTTCATCATAGTACCACTAAAAACTGAAACATCCTCTCCAGAAATATAAATTTATTAATTTCAATAATTAAACACATACAAATGTATAAATTACACAAAAGTTTTTTAACCAACATTTGAATAATTCGTAAATGAAAAAGCATATGAAAATAAAGATAATAAGAACTTCCGGAATCGAAATTAACTACCCTTAATTTTTAATTAATAAAAACCCAACATAATATGAATAAAAACGATAGTTGTTTAAAACTATATGAAAATAAAGCTATTATAAAGATAATAATAAAAAAAGCATAAGAAAATAATGCTCGCGCATGAAGTTAACGTTACAATATAAAGATAGTAATAATAATATAAACCGCGTGCATAAAATATTTAGCTTTTCAAGCGAAATAAATTAATTTTTAGAAAAAAACTACCTTTAATCGACAAATTAAATATATTGCACAAAATTTTGATTTTACCAACTTTCAATCCTACAATTTACACCCTACTTCTTTGAAGTTGGGTGTTGAAACATCCTCTTTGACAAATTCACACCCTACTTCTTTTAAATTGGGTGTAAATATAAAGTTTTAACAGCCAATTGCATGCGTGTTAAAAACGTTTGTTGTTTAAAATCATATGAAAATTACGCTATTATAAAGATAATAATGAAAAAAGCATAGTAAAATAATGCGTGCACATGAAGTCAACGTTACGATATAAAGATAGTAATAAAAATCTATATATATAAAACAGTTCAGTAACTGACTGACTGACTGACATACAACGTACAGACCAAACCGCTGGATCTAAAGGGCTAAAATTTTGCATGGCCATTCTTCTTATAGTGCAGGGGAGCACAAAGAAAGAGTTTTGAAAAATTCTTCTTAGATTTTTTTAAATTAAATTTTTAAGCTGTTTTTGTAGCTTTTTTTTAAGTTTGCATTTAAAATAATAATTTGAGAGTTATAAAATTTATATCACGAAAAAGATCATAAAAAATCCTTTAAATTGAAATCTTTTTCGAATCTTTACCTCCTTTTTCTGATTTTTGGTGAATTTTTAAAGATTAATTTTTAGAATTTAATTCATTAAACGCTGATCATGTGATTTCTTTTTCTGGTACTTTAAATAAATTTATCGTCACGTAACAACGAAATGGACCCAAAAAATTTGTTTTTTCTTGCAAATGGGGCAGACGATTGGACATTATCCAAAAAAATATTAAAATAAAGTAAAAGATATGTTCCTCAAACTGTACTATATGAACTGTACTATATTCTTTAGTATGTCCTATTAGATTTAATTTGAATATTTTCTTCGACATTATTTTGTCAATAAAAATATCCCTTACGCTTTTTTTTATAAATATATTTTTTGTTTTTTTTAACATTATTTGTATACATTGATCGTCGTATTTATTATATACATATATATATTGGCATTAATTGCATACATTGACGTTGTATTTAATTTGAATGTACTCCGTAGCGAAGTGCGTGTTTTCAGATGGGTTGGAATACTAAAAGTTTAAAATAGTGGCGCCATCTACTGCACGTCTGTGAATCGAGATTAGCATCCTTCAAAAATTGTTGGTTATTTATTAATTAAAAATATTGGAAAGTACTTGTGGGTCGGTATTTATACATGTGGGAACAGTTTTAAAATTTATAAATTATCAACCTACACATGTTATAATTTATCCAGCGCTCCCGGGATTTTAAGAATGTTTGTTAACTAAAATCAATTTTAAAACTAAACACAGCATAAATAACATAGAAATAAAGCATGTGAAATGTTATACGCATGAAGAAACAGGAAACCAAATATAAAAAACCATAAATTTACAATAATTTCCTCAGAATTCAGATAGATTTAGCCTTTCATCATTGGAGCAAAAAAACTCTGAAAAGTAAAACATAAAATATATGCATTTATAATAAACCACTAAAAGCTGAAAAGGAAAAATGTCAAATTGTCTTTAGGAAAGTAAAGAATTTTGAAAAGCAAAGCTGAAAAGTAAAAATGTCAAATTATCGAATGTTTGTTAACCAAAATCAATTTAAAAACTAAACACAGTATAAGTAACATAGAAAAGATTTAGCCTTTATCATTGGAGCAAAAAATCCTGAAAAGTAAAATATAAAATATATAAATTTATAATAAACCTACAAAAATCCATTATAAAACTAAACGCAGTATAAATAACATAGAAAAAAAGCATACGAAATGTTATACATATTAATAATATGAAAACCCAATTAAAAATGTATAAATATATAATAACTCCTCAGATTTCAGCTATATTCGGTATTTCATCATAAAAAAGCTGAAAAAAAATAAACATAATATATTTTAGAAAATAATAAAATTAAATTTAAATTAAAATTTAAAAAATAAAATAAAATAAAAGCCTTAAAAAATGCTGAAATAACAGGTCTAGCAAAATTTACACGTCTCTGCATTTGAACCCGGGTCGATAGCATGGTACTTGCGCGACCTTCCGAATACGCCACGATGACACGGTATTCTACTGAGTAAAGTGATACTTATTCGTCAATCGAAAGTTGTGGGCTGCTGATTATACATGTCAGAGGAGTTTTTAGTCAGAAATAAGTTAGCAGGATAGAAGCTTAGTCTTTAGCTCTTCAATAGACACAAATATATAGGCTAGGGGGATTGCAGTAGCGATTAAAAAAGATCTCGTGTCACTTAGCATGGTTGATTCGAATTTTCCATCGCGTGTCGAGAGTATGAATATGCCGTTGGATCTGATGTATTTTAGAGTATAAAATCTGACTTGAAAGATTATTATTTTCATTTACTATTCTGGTTTAATATATGACTTGAAACTTTTTGATTTTATTTATTTTTATCTTTTCGCTCGCTGTTTGCTAACTAAACTTAACGTGGACGCCATTATCCAGAGGGGTGATTCCACAAACTGTAACAGCTTCCATTTACCGGACGCACCCCCTTATAAATTGTTGGTTTTTTATTAATTAATTACAATATGAAAACATTTTCTATCGGATCAAATTGTGAATCTAAACCATTCTCGATTCAACTTAATCGCACACACAAAATTTCATAAAAATCAGTCCAGTCGTTTAGGAGGAGTTCAGTTACATACACACGGACAGAAGAAATATATATATAAGATATATATATATATATATATATATATATATATATATATATATATATATATATATATATATATATATATATATATATATATACGAGTATATATATATATATATAGGACGAAGCGTATTATTTACCGGCTTATGACGTGCTGTTTCTATCCACGTTACGATAATCCCTTTTAACTTTTCCTAATATAATTATTGATATAGCAGTCAGTGAATAAAGTCCTGTGGGAAAGAACTACAATTAAAATACACCTAAGAGTTTTATTTCCGAATATAGTTAATATCAATTCAATCCGTGCTAATTATCTGCCAAGCCATCATCTCAAACCTCGCGATGCGTGACCATCCTAGATCAAAGCTAATCCCTCTCTACTTTAAAACTCTTTTCTTTCAAACCTTCTAATGCCATTGCGCATGCGCTCATGACGTATGCACCGGACCTGAGGCTTGGGCGTGACTAATTACGATACTATTACTGCAGACCTCCCTTCAGAAGAGACCTGAGACCGGTTTTAAGGTTGCTGCTTCGGGGAGGTCGATTCTCAAAATGAGGGGTCGGGGATAATCAACACCCCAGTAAAATTTCCCGCGGAAAGTATTTATCGCTCTTTAGGCATTAAGAAAATTATGAAGGTTTTAATTATTTAGACTTTAAGAAAACCATCGCATGTTTTGATTTCTATTTTCATGTAATCAACGTATTTTGGGACTTTTTACCCTGCATCGTATTACTTACTATTTCCCGAAGTAATGTAAGGGAGTTTCAGAAAACCTCAATAAAATTTAGAGTCATGTTTATTTTTATAAATACTGGATCATACAAAAATTTATTATTATAGATACAGATTTCAAGTATTTTGGTTTTGCAACTGTTATTTTTTCTCTCGCCAAAGGAGACGCGATCTTTTTCGGTAATTTTGTTTACATTTAAGGGGTCTCGGGAGTCTTACTATTTTACTGAAGGCACCATTTTTAATTTTGATGAAAATTTTAAAATTGTGTTTTGGCTTGCATCCATTGCGCGCAAGACTGTAGCAAAACTATTGGTTCTAGATTCCCAAAAATTATTGATAAAGTTGTAAAACTAATGTATATTTAACGTATATTCCATTTTTAAGCAATTAAAAACTTAAATTTATTAAATTTAAATTAAAATTACAAGACTTCGAAAAAATGCATTTCTTTTATTGAAACATGTTAATTTTAAATAATTAATGCAATTAAAAATACTAAATTTGAAGTATACATTATTCCTTGCATCAAAATAAACGTATTCACCAAGTTTTATAGAAATTCCTTTGTCAGTTTCTTTATCAGTCAAAATATGACTGCAAAAATGACACAACTCTAGTATAATTTTACCCCAATTTCCCCCTCCAAATTTCGGAATAGAACTTCACTTTAAAAGCGCCGGCCTTAGTTATTGCGGGGCCCAACTGCAGAAATTGCGATAAAAATATAATGTACAGATATTTTGATAAAAATATAATTACACACTGGCCTGTGGCGTCCTTGTGGTACAGCGCGCTGGCTTTCGGTGCTGAGGGTGCTCGGATCGAATCCCGGCGTTGCGCTACTGAAAATGCCTCTGTTTATGTAGTCCCTTTATAGGGGGTAGTGCTGGTCCGCTTATATAGCACCCCCATAATAAAATATTTGAAAGTGGTGTATGTCCACTTTAAAAAAATGAGTTAACGGTGATTTTAGTAAGATATAGACACCTTTTTTTGGTACGATTTTTTTCATAAAGTAAACAAAAGAATTTTGGCCATAAAATGTTATCGCAAAAAAAATCTTTTTAAAGTGGAATAAGTCCATTCCTAATAATTATAATAAAAGCAACTTGCTTATTGCAATTATTATTGATTATTACGACTTCAGTGTACGATACGCTTTAGCATATATTACTTAGCTAGTGTCTTAAAAACAACATCGTTAACAAGATAACGGTATTATTGTTGTGATTATGTGGTCAGAAGTAATTTCACTGATTTTGTTTGGTTTTCTTTCGCAATTCCTACTGTTTGATTTGTGTTTCTTAAACTAATAGATTGCAGCGTGGGTATTATTTAAATATTTTTATTAAAGCAGAAAATCAAAGTTTTAGATAAATAACATTTAATACAGTTGTTACAATGAGTTCACATACCAATAAAAAAGACGATAATATGTCAATTTGGTATGTCAATAGTGATGTTGGTAAGTAAGAGTTTACATTAAAATATCCATTTCACTGAAGCTAATGTATATAAAAATATGGACTTAATTTCCACTTGTTTTTATTTTTTATAATATGTTATTTTTGAAAGTAGTATAAGTCCATTTTGAGCTAAAAAAATCATTTATTTTTTAAATAATTTTAATAATTATTATTTCATAGTAAAATTTAAAAGGTGTATAGTGTTAAAAACATCACTCGAATTGATTAACGTTTGCCAATATTTTTAAATTCATTCAAATACAAACTTTTAAATATCTCGATACGTGAAAAATGGACTTATGAAACTTTCAAAAATAACAACTCATATGTTAAAGCCATTTCAGTTTAGACATATTTTTAATTTTCCAGATCAAATAGGTTCAACTGGCAAGGTCGGCCCTGCCCTTTAAAGTGTACTACCCTAATGACCTCTCCTAATCAAAATTCACAATTAACTTTATCAACACTATAAAATTTTCCCATTTTCCGTAATTTGAATAAGGAAAATTTTCTTCAAACTTTAATTTCCCCCTCTTTGAAATATTTTCTCATAACTTGGTTTTTGTTAACTTTTAAACTGGCCAAAAATATGGCTAATAAAAACGGGAAAGATGTTTTGCTTGGTTGCAAATTTATACCTTGGAAAATAGACTTCAGAAATGAGCATTTAAACATTTCAGATTATACAGCACATCACGGCAGTTAATATTCCAAAAGGTATAATAGTTCCAATAGGTAATATAGTGTTTAAAATTTCCTTTCAATTGTAACTGCAGATGTGTATTTCTCCCCATCTGTTTCTTGTAAACACTGCGTTTTCTTTAGACTAAACCATTGTCAATCAGCAGAAAAACACCTGTTCGACTCTTCCTTGGGACAAATGCCGATATTTGGCGAAAAGTGGGGGATGTTTGGTGACAATCTCTTCCTCTCTCGTTGACTTTCGCTTTAACGTTCCACCCCTCATCAAAAAAGAACTCTCCCCGAGTGACGAGTTTCTCAGGGATCTTCTCTTCAGAGGTGACGAGTAATATATATACACTGCTGGCCACCCAAATTGCAACACCAAGAAAGACAAGAGATATCACAACAAAATTTATTTTGTAGATAACATGTTGACCAAGTTTCAAATGATTAAATTTATAGACTTCTGTGAAGTGTGGTTCCTGCCAAAATCAGTAGCCAGAGTAGCCGCCATTGTTGGAGATCACCTCTGCCACACGCCTCGGCATTGATTCAAAGAGACTTTGGATGAGTTCTTGGGGTAGAGCAGACCAAGCAGCTTCCACACGTTGCCAAAGTTGATCTGCTGTGGCAGCTGGGGATGAAATCTGGGTCAATCGTAGAGCAACCATGGACCACATGTTTTCTATCGCCGAAAGATCCGGAGAGCGAGGCGGCCAGGGAAGCAATTCAATCTGGCGATTGACGAAGAACCGTTGGACAATGCGTGCCAAGTGTGGTCGCGCATTATCCTGTTGAAATATGGCTGTGGGCAAGCCCTGAAGGTAAGGAAGGACAACTGGCTCCAACACCTCGGAGATGTAGCGCTGGCTGTTTAAAGTACCGGCAATGCGTACTAGAGGTGTGCGAGAGTGATATCCAATACCGCCCCATACCATAATACCCGGTGCAGGACCAGTGTGGCGGTGCATAACGCAGCTGTTCAGCATCCTCTCTTCACGGTGTCTCCAGACTCGAATGCGACCATCGTGGTGTTGCAGACAGAAGCGTGACTTGTCAGTAAAGACAATTTCATTCCATTCTGCCGTCCACATCCTTCTGTCATCGCACCATTGGCGGCGGAGACATCTGGGGTTCTGCGTCAAGGGTAGACAAAGCAATGGATGTCTTGCGGACAGACCACTCTGCTGTAAACGGCGTCGAATGGTACGCGCAGACACTGGATGATGCGCTACAGACTGCATGTGCTGTGCTATGGTTCGTGATGTGACTGAGCGATCCGTCACTGCCATGCGCACAATTTGCCTGTCATCACGTGAAGTGGTGCGCTGAGGTGGATGCGATCGAACACGCCGGTCCGTCGTACCCTCCTGCATCCAACGATCACATATCCGCAATACAGTTGTTTGGTTTCGTCCAACACGACTACCGATTTCCCTGAAAGATAATCCACAATCTCGGTAGGCCACTATCCTTCCTCTGTCGAACTCGGATACTTGATCAAAAGATGATCGCTGTTTTCGACGAGGCATAATTGATCGTTTTTTTGAAAAAACCACAAGAAAAACACAATTGCCGAACTTGAAATCGTCGAAATCCCCAAGCCTTAAATAGCGTTTGAAGTGGCGCCACAGGCGCGCGTGATGTGCGTCTGCGCTGAAATTCTAATCATTTGCATATCTCACCTCCGCTAATGCATGTTGTAAATTTCATGTTATTTGCATGTTTCCTTCAGGGTGTTGCATTTACAGTGGCCAGCAGTGTGTATATATATACATACACACACAGTGTCATACCTCGGTACTCGTGGCATTTCGGCGCGAAAAAAAATGCTTTGGTACCCGACGTTTTCTCGGTACTGGTCGCATTTCAATGCGAATAAATTCTTAGGTATTCGACATATGCTACAACGTGTGTGGGACAAGACGATGTCCTGACATCCTGTCTCTCTGGACGGAAAGATCGAAATATGTTGAATTACTAAATTTTATTAAAAGTATCACCCTGATAAAGCTCTTGCAAGCCAAAATGTGGAGTTGTTTAATGATCAAACAATGTCTCACTTATGAAACATTTTGAAACGTAAACAGAAGCAAGTTTCTCTTGGTAGGTTTATACTGAAACTCCCGATATCTGAGTCTACAACAGGGATCGGTGGTGTTAAGCGACAGAAAAGAGAAAGAATCCATTGTCGTATTGCTCGTCCATTTTAATTATAGGGCATGATTATTTGGTGGTAGTACAAAGATTATCTATCTTAAGGCAAAGGGTATTTGGGTACGTTGTGTTATAATTATTTATTTTGTTACCCAAGGCTCTGGACGCAATTAGCAATTAACGAACAAATTTTTAAACCAGTTGGATCTGCTACATCAACTTTGCTCCACATTAAAAACACCCAGCAGATAAATAATTACTGAAACAAGGTTTAAAACAAAAAATCTTATTTATTTACACTGTCCTAATATGTACATCTCATCTCATCAAATTTTAATTAAAATCAAAGCTGTTCTGCTCACTATCAAAACCACGAGCAAATGAAACAGGGATTTTTTTTTAGTTGGACTTTCTGATTCAGGGATCGTAAATACGAACTACACAAAATTCTAAAAGCTCCTATCCAAATTAAATACACGATATTTTCAAATACGTAAAACTTACACTAACTATCAATAGCAAACGCGGGATTTGAACTAAACAAAATCAAATAGAAACACTCATGTCTTTTAGCTGAGAACGACCTTCGGGTTCTGTGATGACTCTGGTAGGGGACTCTTTCCGTGACGTCAGTTTGAACTCTGTAGGTTCTCTTTAGATTGATGGGTGACTCTTCCACGCTGGGGTTATCTGTCACTGAAGACGGACTGGAGGCAATCTTCTCTGCTATTCCTCTTTATTTCGGATTCGGGATCAGCTATCATTCGTCTCTCCACACAGCCTTTCTTTCTCGGGAAAGATCAACAGAGTTCCGGCGCATCAAACCCCCTTAATTTTATTTTTGCTTCGGGAATATTCGACCGAACTTTAGGGGCAATCAAACAGGAGCAGGTTATTTTTCAGCCGACCCAGGGAAAGGCCTTCTGGACTCCGACTTCCTTCTCTCAAACTTACTTCCAATATTTTAAATTCCTTAAACGTTCCCGCTTCCGGAACCATTTCACCAGCCATTCAGGAAACACTCGACTTTTTATTTGTTAAGTTTCAACACCTAAAAACCTCTCATTTGCTACCCTCTTTCTTAATCAAAAACACCCCTCTTACGCAATAATCCAAACAGCTGACTGACCACCCGCAACACCGCCAAACCATGTGGTTTTCTACCGCTCCCCTCCAATCAATCACCCACAAAGAGCCATTGTAACATAACGTCACAAATCATGCCATCCTTGCTTATCTGCGTCTATCATCTAAAAGACCCCACACACGGTGCCATCCTTGCTTATCTGCGTCTATCATCTAAAAGACCCCACACACTCTAGGCCCATAAAACTTCTGTAAATTTTCTACCGTTGTCGACAAACGCTTTGCCCTATAATTTCATCAGCATTAAAGACGTCCCCGACCTTTTAACACAAAATGTAATGAATCAAAGCTTTCAAAGTTTTTATTTTCTCTTAAAATATGAATTTTTTTTTTTTAAAGCGCTTCATTACATCCATGTGCAAGAGCCTGATGTTTTATTGGAAGGAGACTCCCCTTCCAACCATTAACCCCTCTCCTAGAGCCGGATTTAGAAAATTCTTGACTATAGGCACAACTCGGGATGGGGGCCCCTACCACTGATGTGGTCGTAAAATTTCCAAAATTGACACACACACAAAAAACAAAAAACAAAAATCATGAATCATTGTGAAAGTACCATTTCACCAAGAATTGGCTATTTGAAGCGTAGAAGCCTAGAACATTATGAGATCACAAAAGGCAATATAACATATTAACTTCATCATTTAAACATCAATACAATGCAACAAGAAAAACTTATTAATCCCTTTACACTATAACATACAAATGATGAACTATACATATAACTATACATATGATGAATGAATCAATCAATCAATCAAATTGGAAAGGATTTATAAAAAAATTGCTATTAAAAAAGGTAAAATAGAGGCCCCAAACATTCGGGGGCCCCTAGGCCCGGGCCTACCGGACTTAATGGAAAATCAGGGCCTGAGGAGGAGAGAGCCTCCCTTCCTCTACTTCACAACTATTCCATTAGGCTATCAACTACTTTCAATACAGGTTGTGGCAATTTCCCCTCCTCTAGGCGAGCAGAAAGATCATTAAAATCGTCGCTAGCCGTGAACCGATTCTAAAGAATGACAGACCCCCGAGCGAAGAGGAGCTACAATGAAACACCTCTTCGGGGCGCGCTTTTAGAATAAAAGGCCGTCGGACTGGCGCCTTGCCTTGACATTAAACTACAATGAAAGGAACGCCCCTTGACACACGACCTTAACGAGGTAGCAGGGCGATTAAGATACAATAATCCTTATCGTTTTGCACACGGCCTAGGCGGACCAGCCTATCCGAATCGAGCTTGAGACGGAGGCTGTTAGAAATTCCGCCAGGGATCAAGTTTTTAAATAAGCCGACGAGAGCTTGAAAGCCAGATTTGAGATTTGAGATATTGAGAGATTAGAAGCCAGAGTTTAGGAGTGATAGCTGATCTCCTAGCTCCACTCAATTTGAGTGACTTTGCTATTTTTTGAGGCTCAGCCCTCTGCGTGAAGAAGGCCGTTTCTCATCGAGAAAGGTCGGGGAAAGAGATCGAAACTTGATCTCCCCAGTTTTGTTATTTCTGAGAAGCTGCTAGCTTCCAGTGGAAGAGTGTGTGTAGAGCCGACTAAAACTCAGTGTTAATCCACGTTTCATCTGCGGGGATACAATCTCATCCGATCTTCATCTTTCGCTAAAGGACTGAATTCGACAGCTATTTCTTCCGTAACCTGATTGGCAGTTCATCTCGATACAGCGTCAGTGTGTCCCTACCTCGAGAGGTTGTTCCAGAAATTCCTCGAACTACTCCGACTTCTACGTACTTCACTGTGTACTATATAAAAGTAGATCGCGGCTTAACCGTGTTATGGTATAGGGTCGGTATATAGGCCGGAGAATAAAGATATAACAAAAATGATCGTACAAAAAAACGTCGAATTATACTAACCCTGATACCAACAATAACCCAAGGCAGTTCGTCATCTAGCTAGAAGGAAAAAGGGCGAGAAAACCTGGGACTTCATTCCCATAATAAGTGACACTACAAGTGAATGAGATGGTTAAAAAAGGAGAGTTTATTATGCGTTAATTAGGGCTATGGAATGGACACGTGGTCGATTCAAAGAAGTTAAAAAAAGCTAAAGGAACAATGTTAAACATGGGGAATTAAATTAAGAAGTTAAACCAGGAGACATATTAATTTAGTTAGAGGAGAGAGAGACGGAATACGAATGGACTAGAAGAAATCTTGTCGACTTGTAGCTTGACATGCAGCGCCTAAACCAGGTGCTGACGACGGGTCACCACCATACTGGACGTAGCGGGTAGAAGTGCCGTATTTCGCTTCAGAACTCAACATGTCAGGCTGGGCTGCGCAGAGCCTCGTAAACACGTTCGCCGCGCAGGCTCTCTCCTTACTCCAGTTACGGTCAGCGCGACAACGAAATCACCGCTGTTACTACGCACGTGTGACCAGGGAGCGTTCAGAGTAGAATAAGGTGCTTGCTGAAGTTGACTTAATGCGTTCTTGCAAATCTCACACCGGGTGCGAGCATAATTCGCACATCCCATATCACATCTCTCTCGTGGGACAGAAAAAAAAAGAGAAAAAAAAATTCACTACGTTACGGGGAGTCTTTGAATTGACCACTTACCATAAATACATGGGGGAACAAAAATCAGGTTCACCAATACCTGTGCAAATCAAAAATTATTTACTCAACACACATTAACAGTAGCCGCAATACATCACTCTAACTCTTGAACAGAATTCAATATTGACACTATACAATTTTGCAAAAACAATCTTGCAATGGACCATTCTCTCAAAAAAAAGTTTTTTTAGTTACATACATTGTTTTGTGCTTATCCATCATCTAATGAATCAGAAAGTCGAGCAACTTACAACACATTCCCATTAAACAGTCGAAATGGAGCAGTTGTCATATTAGACTGACAATCAGACCTTACATATCAAAAGTTCCTACCTAATCAGGTAAGTATGCAAACCTACATTCTGGATTCATTAGATTTATCTTCATTCAATAACATTGCATAATGTCTGACAATTATGCACCAGCATAATTCTTATTAACACATCAATTCATATCTCATTCCAACGAATCATGACTTACACAACTTCTTAATAACAAAAGCACAATTCAAATTATTTACACGCATTTTCAAAAACAAAGGCTTACTTAAAACCACAGACATATTCAAATCAAAAAGCCTATTCAAAACAAAGAAATGCATATTCAAAACTAAAGGTGTATTCAACACACAATGTATATACAAAACAAAAAGGTCAATTCAACACAAAAGGTATATTCAACACAAAGGATCCTTTTTAAATTTCACCTTTTGTCACATCACTTCATCTTATATTAGGTCAGCTGACTCAAATTTCAAAAAAAAAAACTTCATATCTTCCACTCAATATTTTACACACAAAAAATTAAATCAAGTCAAATCACGTCAATTTTTCTTTTTATGGTATACCAACATTTGTCATAATTAAGTGCGCGCATGAGACTAGTTAATTGCATACTCAAGCCACTAGCTAATTGTTTACTTGTTAATTGTTCACTTGTTAACAGTTTACATATTAATTGTCTACTTAGGATACTAGTTAATTATACCCTTGTTAACTGTCCACTTATGACACTAGTTAATTGTACACTTGGCCAAGATTTAAAAGTTACTATTACATTTATGCAAGAACAAGAACCAAAAAAAAATAGTGACACAATAATGAGTACACATGACTCTAGTTCAAATTGACATATTCGGGATACAAGCATACACACAACCAAGAGGTAAGGCTCAATAGTAGAGATTTAAAATTTATGAACTTCATACCAAGTTTTACTCTTGCAACCAAAAATTATTTAAGTTAAATTCAATGTAACTACTATTATTTACCACTTATATTACTGATTATTACTGTAGGAGAAATATAGCTTATCTAATTACAAAGCAAGGGATAATTTGGAATAATGAGCATCTTAAGGTGTAACATAACATATCCATCAAGTTACATGTAAATAAACTCAATACCCTAGGAATATCAAGATTTACAATGCACACACAAAGAGAGTTGATCAGGCTATCTCTGTTGATGTTTACATTATATACACAATGTAGAAAAACAAATCATCATATTAATCTTTTAACAAAAACACTGCATACTCTAGGTACGACTTCTCAAGTTATACCTAGGAGCAACAGGTGAAGCGGGCAAATTTTGATTAGGAAGGTTTAAGTAAGATGCTCTGGGCGGAAGCAAAAGCAACCTATTTACATGGACTATGAACTCTTTTGCAGACGCATTTTCCGCAAGACGAATGAGATAGTCTACATCAGAGACACATTTTACTACAACAAAGGGACCGTCATACTTAGGCTTATATTTCTCCTTGCCTTTCAAATAGACTAAATCACCAGTTTTAAATTTTCTAAGTTTTGATTTCTCTAACTGCCTCGCCTTTTGTGTTACCTGGTGTGTTTGGAGCTTGTCATACACAAAGTCATACATTTTAGTAACACTTTTAAACATGTCCTCAATGTATGAAGACTTATCTAGTTGATTCAAAGTTACATCAGCATGGAACGTATCAAACAGTAAAGATAGAGCTCTCCCAAATTGTATTGCATTAGGTGACAAATTAGTTGTACTGTGCACAGAAGCATTGTACACAGCCTTATGAAGAAGAACAGCATATTTAAATTCAATGCCACTCTCAGTTAAAGATTTTATAGAAGTTTTAATTGATAAATTTACTCTTTCTGACACAGAATTAGCTTCAGGATGTCCCGAGCTAGTATGAATTAATTTTATACCTAAAGTTCATTAAATTTCTCAAAACATTCTGCAGTAAACTGGGTGCCTAAATCTGTCAAGATCAACGAAGGACGCCCATAGGTTGTGATGTACCATAAGAGGTTGTCAACCACCCCTTTAGACATGAGATTCTGTAAAATACTCATCTCTAAGTGCCTAGAGAAGTGATCAACAAAAGTAAGAATGTGCACACCATTGCTAAAAGGACCAACAATATCCATCGATATAAATTGGCCAGGAGCATAAGGAATTACAGTTGATTGGAAAGGAGCAGGTTTAACTGAATGAGGCTTATTTTTAAAACATATTGTGCATGAATTAATGAAATTTATGGTGTCAGTATACATTCCAGACCAATAATACTTATTGCATAAAAAATTATAGGTTTTACATATTCCTAAATGAGAAAATGTGCAATACTTAAAATTTTAGCTTTTAAATTTTGGGGAACAATAATTTTCGCATCATTCATATATTCACTATTGTCCTTCAAAAACATTAATAATTTAGTTTCAGGATGAATAAAATATTTAGTATTATCATCAATAGAAATTGGATTTTCAGTAATACCGTTATAGATTTTACCAATTTTCTTATCATTTAACTGTTCTTTTAGTAGAGTTGCAGTAGAAACTTCATTTACACCATCATTGTCATTAACATTTACACTCATATTATTGCAGTTATAATTTATATGCATATCAGCATCATTACTATTACTTATATTAACATCACTGTTCAAAATATTATCATTATTTACACAATTTTCACTACTATTGCATGCATACCTGTCATCAATTATTATATCACTTAAATCAGTATTAGTATATGAGTCAGTGTTATTATCATCATGCACAGACAGATCATAGTTACCTCCACTGTTGTTATAATTATCACCTTGAGCCATCACATGCTGACAGAACTCCTCATCATCGTTGTTAATGATTTCAGTGGGCAATACAGCATTTTCTTCCACAAGTAAAGGATTTTTGTCGAGTGACTCGCTATTCCTGTTGAAGTTCTCCCTAGATAGATAGTCAGCCAGGACATTTTCTTTCCCAGGAATATGCTGAAACACAAAACTGTACTCGCTCAGCTCATTGAGCCATCGAGTTGTTATATCTGCTGGTGACTTTGTGCGTTTATAAAATTCTAACGGCTTGCTGTCTAACAGAATTACAAATTCCCTGTTATAAAGATAGAATTTAAATGCTAAAATACCTTTTACAATTGCCATGAGTTCTATTACATTAATTTTCATTTACATTAATTTTCTTTTTCCTTTTCTTACGTTTACTCTTATTCTTATTTACTTCAACATGACTATTGTGATTGCTAGATTCATTACCGTTAAGAGGAAGCACATATTTATCATACTTAAGACAGTTACCTGAAATATCTAAAATTAAATTATACTTCTTAATGAAGTCATACCCAATGATCCCTTCGAAAGAGGAAGTTTCATCCAGACTTATGGTGTAAAACACATGATTAAAAAAATGTTTATTAATCTTGAAGGTAAATTTTATACAATTAAAGAATTTTACAGTTGAATTCACTGTTGTGATGGTTACATTATTTGCAATGTTCTTATAAGTTATATGTTCTTTAATTTCTCTAAACTTATCATCCGAGATAAGGGAAATTGACGATCCTGTGTCTACCAGACATGTTACAGTTTCTTTTCCACACTGTATGTTCAAATGTGGAAGAGAGGACTTTACTTTTAACACGTTGCATATAACCTGATAATCAATATCACAAGTCTGAGTGCTATTATCTATACAGTTACTATTGTCACAATTTACATTATTAGGTATGTAGTTATAAAAATCACCTTCACAATTATATACATTATTTTCTGGACACAAAGACAGTTGTTGATTAGCAGTACCTACATCACTGCCACATGCAGTACTGGACATTAGTTTCCCGACACATTGTTATATCTTGGAGTGAAGGTAGCAGCATTCCGATTCAGATTACTATCCATTCCACGGTGATAATTACCACCTCTGCTACGACGTGAATTCTGCTGACTACCCCTATTCATGCGATTCCGCTTAAGAAAACACCTCGCCTCGACATGCCCTACCTTGCGGCAGAAAAAGCATCTTACTCGGCTAGGTCTACTCCGAAAAGTGCGGCGCTCAGAATTTCTAGGGTTATCTGCAGGAGTGCGTGAACGCTCGTCGCTTAAGGCAAGATTCGTATCACGTTCAGTGAAATTAATAGATTCTACTCTCTCGCTTTGCAGATTTTCTAATTTCAACTCCAATTTATTCAATTTCTCTAGAATTGCATTGTCAGACATATTGTTCGTACTACCTACTGCAAATTTTGAAGAGCTAGCCAATGTGTAACAATTATTTAACTTCTCAGCACATTTTAGATTTTCATCAAAACAGTTACTCTTCAGCTCATACAGTTTAACCTTAATTTCGTATGGCATAGCATCAATGAATTTTACTATCTTAATCTGCTCTAGGGCAGTTTCGTCTTTTATATTTGAGTACATTTTCCTCGTGGCTACATCAAGTCTGTGAGCAAATGACACAATTGACTCATCAGCTTCGAGTTTTAGCGAATTATAGTCATAACTTAAATTTCTACAGTTTTTAGTGAAAAAGGAGCAAAATTTCTTCTTAATTACACTGAATTCAGGGTTCTTTTTTAATTCCGGTGACTGAATATACAACCGTAATGCAGCACCCGATAATTTAGATTTTAAGAATAACACCGCCTGATCGTTTGACCAGCGATTGACGGAGATTAAGTCCTCTATTTGTTCAAAAAAGAACTCGACCAGCTCTGAGTCTCCATCGAAATTTGGAACATGAATATTTAGATTATTATTTGATGCTTGTGCGGACATTTGCGTCGAATGCACAGCATTTGAACTTACAGATCTTCTACTCATATTACTACACAATTTATAAACACAATTTCACTAAATTTACAGCAATACACTATGACATACACTCAAGTAATTAAAAAAAAATATACCAAAACAATATCACTCACCCATTTGATGAACACATGAAACAAAATAGTCAAAATCATAAATTAAGCAACAGAAAAAACGAAAGAAAAAAATAACACGTGCTGATTGCAAATATTAAAATAAAAAAACCAAGTCTCTCGTTCCTTAAAGCTAGAAGGCAGTTCAAAATCAACTTATGGTCGCGGTACCAAGTTATGGTATAGGGTCGGTATATAGGCCGGAGAATAAAGATATAACAAAAATGATCGTACAAAAAAACGTCGAATTATACTAACCCTGATACCAACAATAACCCAAGGCAGTTCGTCATCTAGCTAGAAGGAAAAAGGGCGAGAAAACCTGGGACTTCATTCCCATAATAAGTGACACTACAAGTGAATGAGATGGTTAAAAAAGGAGAGTTTATTATGCGTTAATTAGGGCTATGGAATGGACACGTGGTCGATTCAAAGAAGTTAAAAAAGCTAAAGGAACAATGTTAAACATGGGGAATTAAATTAAGAAGTTAAACCAGGAGACATATTAATTTAGTTAGAGGAGAGAGAGACGGAATACGAATGGACTAGAAGAAATCTTGTCGACTTGTAGCTTGACATGCAGCGCCTAAACCAGGTGCTGACGACGGGTCACCACCATACTGGACGTAGCGGGTAGAAGTGCCGTATTTCGCTTCAGAACTCAACATGTCAGGCTGGGCTGCGCAGAGCCTCGTAAACACGTTCGCCGCGCAGGCTCTCTCCTTACTCCAGTTACGGTCAGCGCGACAACGAAATCACCGCTGTTACTACGCACGTGTGACCAGGGAGCGTTCAGAGTAGAATAAGGTGCTTGCTGAAGTTGACTTAATGCGTTCTTGCAAATCTCACACCGGGTGCGAGCATAATTCGCACATCCCATATCACACGTGTGATTGTTAAATAAAAGTGTAATTCATTAATCTTAAAAGTCTTGATTTTAGTTAAGCTGTCTGCCTTACACGTAACCTGTGACGCTACCTAAAGTGTTTGCTTTTGACACTAATCGCAGGAATACGTTACAAGGTCGATTGAAGATAGATTTTTATATTTATTTCATCTAATTATTTTTTTAAATTACGTCTGTCAAGTTTAGAGATTTTGTTAATTAAAAACCCATTAATTTATAAATTGCCCAGTAAAATGTGAAATTTCTAGTGTTCAAGAATGAATTAATTGAATTTACATTACTTCTTATGGGAATAGTTCGTCCGGTACTTGTCGTGCCTTCTGGAACAAATTAACGACGAGTACCAAGGTACTACTGTATATTATATCGATCTTAATATGGACCATATCTAGAAAATTACACAATAGTTTAAGATGTTACAGAAAATGTACATGGTTTGAAATCAAGGGCAAGAAACAATTTAATAAAAATATTTAAACAATCCACCATATACTATTTGTGTTATTGCATCGGTTACACAAACTTTTTGTTATGACTATAAACATAAATCAGATTTAAAAATTAGAAATGAAAAATGTATTTAAAAAATTCGCTATGGTTCTATCATAAGAGGGATAACTGTGCAGCTGTTTAATAAATATCTCTCCTCCTGTGAATACATTTCATTTGCTAACTGAGAAAGTTTTTGCACACATTTTGTATTCAGTTCTAAGTAGGGTTAATTTATTTCAACTCTTGAAAAGTTGTTCTGCTTTCAAACTAGAAAAAGATGTTAGGTGCTTTTTCAACACATTTAAGAGTTTTGCACTCTTTTCTCGCTTACACCTGGGATGAAGATTTTCACCCTTTAGGAAACAGCCTAAAGAAAAAGAAAAATAGGGAGAATTTTTTTCTTACACAAGCAATAAACTATAGTTTTGATCTTGTTAGATCATTTCAGGCGAGCGCTAGTTCGGTTCATCGAAAAAAGAAAACTTTCATATTTATATTTTTATCAGTCATGTGTCTCTAGTGGAATGAGATGACAAATTGAAGTTCTTAACGGTAACAGTGAATGATTCATCCAACATTTTTTTAAATAGTAATGTAATGATTTGCTTTTATACTTCTCTAAATTCTAGAGGCCACAGTAATCCTTTGTAAAGAAAATTGTTCTCGCATTTCGATAGAGGCAGTAGTTGAAAATCGAAACGTTTTGTATACGAAGCAAAATAGGATCGTTTTCTGTAAAAATGAATTTTTAAGTCTACAACACTGTAGTAAAACACTGTAGTTCTACACTGTAGTAAAAATGTGTGTTTGATTAAATGGAGTTGCAGTGCTCAATTTCTAGGTAGCTAGATATTATTTGAACAGCTGAAATTAGTGCAATCAGAATTCTTATACTCTGAACTAAAGCAGTTAATGCACGCACAAACTCTTGGAATCTACAGTCTTATTTTAGGAGAGATAATATATTCGGGGATGACGGCTGTGGCGGGCGTAAGGAAAAGAATTCTTACTGTGAATACTCAGGTCTTTCGTTGAACCCCAATATTGCGGCTAGCCCGGGCACCTAAGTCTCAAGAGCAACCCCCCGTTTCGTCGAGCCTAGATAGAGGAGAAGGAAGCTCTAACTGTGTATTTTGAGGAAGCTTCTCTGTCTAGCCCATGACTAGGGCTACGTAAATTTCGCAAAAAAAATATCGAAATTTCGAAAAAAAAATTACAATACATAAAATTTCGCATTCATTCGGAAAAAAAAATATAAACTCAAAGATTTCGCATTTATTTAAAAAAATCATAATTTTACTTACTTGGTTAGGTAAGTATCAAAATTCTTAGTTAAAAGCTAGCATTGTAGTAGTCTCCACATTCGCTACCTTAAGTCTTTAGCAATAAGTAATAAGCAATTTTCGAGAGTGAGATCTCATTTAAAGACCGTGGATGGTCTTAGTTAAGCAATTATGTTAATAAATTATTACTTTTATTACCTGATTTCGCTTAAAACGTCGTTTATCACCGACTTTTCGCAGAAAAGTAGTAAAAAATTTTTTTCTCATTTATTCGCTCATATCGGCAAATTTCGCCTTTATTCGCATCTATTTCGTAAATACGAAAATTACGCATTCCTACCCATGACAATTCTCTACTCAGAATTTTTTAAATAAATAGACAAAAATGTCTATTGCATTCGAATATTAGACTTAAATTCTTTAAAGGTTTGAGTCAAGTTTTTCTAGAAAGAGGGCAGTTTTAAAGTTCTAGAGATACAAAACTATCTTTGTGTTTGGCTTAGTGTCTTATAAGAGAACTAACTGAAAACCCGCACTTCGCTACAGAGTACATTCAAATTAAATACAACGGTCAATGTATGCAATTAATGCTATACATACATATATATATATATATATATATATGTATAATAAATACGACGATCAATGTATACAATTGGTGTAAAAAAATATATATATATATTTATAAGAAAAATCGTAAGAGATATTTTTATAGACAAAATAGTGTAGAAGAAAATATTCAAATTAAATCTAATAGGCTATACTAAAGAATATAGTACAGTTAATATAGTACAGTTTGAGGAACATTTTAATATTTTTTTGGATAATGTCCAATCGTCTGCCGCATTAGCAAGGAAAAAAATTTTTTTTTGTCTATTTCATTGTTATGTACGTGACGATAAATTTAAAAGAATCACGTGATCAGCATTTAATAAATTAAATTCTAAAATTTAATCTTTAAAAATTAACCAAAAATCAGAAAATGGAGGTAAAGATTCGAAAAATATTTCATTTTAAAGGAATTTTTATAATCTTTCTCGTGATATAAATTTCATAACCCTCAAATTATTATTTTAAATGCAAACCTAAAAATAGTTACTAAACAGATTAAAAATTTAATTTAAAAAAATCTTTCTTAGTGCACCCCTACACTATAAGAAGAATCGCCATGCAAAGTTTCAGCCCTTTAGTTCCAGCGGTTTGGTCTGTGAGTTGTATGTCAGCCAGTGAGTCAGTTAGTTACGGAACTGTTTTATATATATAGATTACATAGACTGACAGTGTGTAAAATCTACCGGTAAGTCATCTTTAGCGTGTGATACGTTATTTATTTCAGCCAAACGTAATATGTGTAAGGAATTTTTATCAAAACTTTAAGTATTTTTGTGAACAAAAATTACCAAGTATGAATTACGAAGCAAACCGACGTTCTATTTAAAGTAAAATTAAAACTTTTTATTTACGAAAATTCTAAACTTTTATTATTTACATTTGGATCATAAATGAATATAAATAATTAAATGTAAATGTTAAATAATTTCTTTATTACCATGTTTTTATTAACTTGCTTTCATGTTTGTGTGTTTGTGTGTGTGTTTGTCAAGTACAAATCTTGCAATCGATTTTTAACTAACTTCCCGACTAGATAGACATTTGAGACTTTTAGAATAGCTCAGAACATGATGACAATGCATTTTTTTAATACTTTTAGCCATATTTAAGCAGAATTAAATTAATTTTCAGTTATTTTCAGTTAATTTTGTTTTGTAGACTGGTGCAGCCACCTATTTGCCGGAACGCAACGAAAAGTTATATGCAAGTTAACTTCCAATTAACTTCATTTTCTTTCAAGTTGGTAGGATAATTCTACAAAAAAAATTTTTAAAAGTATTTATTAATACATAGAATTGTCAAGTTTATATGATTCAACAGAAAATTTAAAAACATGGTATATAAAAAGTTCTTTTTATCTTGTAATTATTTTACTTTTACTTTTCAAATATGGGGCCTCTGAAGCCATCCGTCGGGAGTTAATTATACTCCTTGACACGCATCCTAAGGCCGAAAATCATACGGACCCTCAGCTGCGTATTCAGGAATTACTGCAGCGACTGGTTATCTGTATCACATTCGTTTATGGCTGAACGTCGCCGGGTAACTTAATAGTTTCGAATCTTAACTTTTCAAATATGTAAGCGGGCTTTAGAATGGTTTTCTTTAAAATATTTGAATAATGTGTAAAATACAATATTTTCATGCAGAGTTATCAATAATGTTAATTTTTTACATTTTTCTTAACTTTTCCCCAACCATTTGTTTGAATAATAATTTATGTTTATAGGTATGTATCACCTCTACTTAAATGTTTCTCTTAATGAAATGAAACGCGTGATTAAATGATATGCTTTTAGAATCAGTACTTTTATAAAATACAGTTAAAATATAAAATGTGAGTCTAAAATTTACAGAAATTGGAGATGCTGGAAATTTCAGATGTGCGTATCATAATTATATAACTTCGAGTACTATTAAATGATAAGAATGATCTTATAAAATTCCATCAGGTTCAGTAGTAAATAATTTTGATTTATATTTTGATACATGAATTTACTCTGTCTATTATTAGCTATACTGAAATTAATTTGTTCCTAAAGGTTAACATTTATTTACAATGTATTCAAATATTAGATCTTTTGTTTTTAATGTTTTCAACTTAATTATTTTATATAATTAATTATTTTATATAAGCTTATAGGTGCCCTAGGAAGAGATATCAAACGCATATGTCAAGTATTTCGCATTTAACAGAATATAGATAAATTGTTCGATTATGCTTTGAAGGAAGAACCTACAGGGATTAACAATTTCTTGGAATCAAGGTCATCCACTGATGAGTTCTCATCTTAAATCATCTGATGTTATTTGATAGCCTTGTAAGTTTAGATTAACTTTCAAACGATTCATGTTGATAGATAATAAGGCTACAGTACAAAGGGGAAAAAATCAGCCGAATTCTATTTTAAATTTCTTTTAATTTAAGGGATAAATCCCCAACAGCTTTGTGATTTTTTAATTGTTGTTGAATTTGTCATTACAAGGAAATGACTATTTAGTGTGTTAAGTTTTAAGAAGAAACCAACGATAAATTAATGATAAGACGATATATCACTCTAGTGTACGAACATAATAAAATTTTTGGAAAGGTTAATTAAAACAAACCAATTAGGAATAAGAACGAAATAAGCAAAATAGAGAAGTATAAAACACAAAAAATAAGCGTTTTTTATTTCTTGAAAAATACAGCTTTTTAAGAAAATTTTTATTACTAAATTATAAAAAAAATATTCTTTATTAGTTACATAACAGCGTGGGATTTATAATTTTGTTCATAGTTTCATTTGATTAAAAAACTCGATACTTTTTTTTGGTGCTTATTTACCATTTAGTAATGACTGCAAAAATTTTTCTTCATAAGTGAAAAAAAGACGACGATGTCTCTCTAACTTTTTTTTTTGTTTAACTTAATAATATGATAAAAATGAGAATTTCACAAGGTCTTACCCCGAAAATTCGAAAAAACTTTTAATTCTAAAATTAACCTTTGGAACTATTCACTTTTAACAAGATAGAACAACTATTACTCAGCCACACAATTTCTTCGCTTTAATCTCGAACTTGATAAACAGTTTGGCTTGGCTGAATATCGAACTTTTTCCCTTCTGGACGCATGTACTACCTTTATGTCTAGTTCTCTGTAAATAATCTCATAAAAGCATGAAAATGTTGCCAATACAGAATTTTCGTCATTTTAGATTCTAGCTAGATTCGTCGTTTTATTGTACGGGATAAAAGTACTGTAAAACAGTGGCGCACCCAGGGGTTGGGCCAAGGGGTGCCCCTGCCCCCCCCCCCCTCCAAAGAAATAGAAATTGCATTATGAATACTGAATTTGCATTATAAATATTTTTATACGTTCAACTCGCTCCCCCCCCCCCCCAAGACTAAATCCTGGGCGCTCTACTGCTGTAAAATATAACAATCTTGTTTAGCCCATTAAAGTTTTTTAGGTTAAATATTAGAGATTATCATTACATAAATCCCTGAAACAGTGTTATTTTTTATCAGATGTTTAAATATCTGTCTAAGAATACTATTTATTTAGTTTAGACATTAAATCGTACGTTCTCTAACCAAAGTCCTTCGTAGAAAGATGTGGCACCCTGAGGTACTATTGTAACCAAAATAACACATCCATAATTCTTTTGAATCGTTCCGAAAGATATTTTTGAGCAGTAAATTTCTCTGGATCCCATTCTCTGATGTGGATTCAATTATTACAGGAAAACTTCCGGGCTCAAATGTTTATAGACATTGCATTCGTGTCTATTAACTTTTCAGTTAAATAAATGGTTGGTTGATTTAATTTTCAGAGCGCTACTACGGTTATTTGTTGCATTAGGACTAATCAGACCGAGACCTTCAGTTTAAAACCGATTTCGAACGGACACCCATGCCAAGAACTTCATTCAAACGCGCACTCTGGTACCGGAAGAATCTTAACCGTTCAACCATTGCACGACCTTTAAGTTAATCAATTTCCTTTCATGATACTCTAAATTGCTCCAGTATTTAAACTCGGGTACTTGTTCTTGGATACCTTGCCTCAAATGCATAGATTTCTAGAATTACTTTCTTAATGGATGAACGAGTGTCGTTTAATATATGAACAGATAACGCGTCATGATAACTGGAAATTTTATGTATCTTTCATTATTATGATAGAAAAGGTTTTTTGAAACAAGTTGTTCTCTTTGTTATTTTAACGTTACTCGAAATTTATTAATACGACTTGAAATTCCAAGACCATTAATAACCCTAAACCTGAATTTTCGTGAAATCTCCTAGAATGCAGCTATCTAGGAAAAGGAAGTGAGTCAGTACTTCAGTCTTGTGAAACGATAAGATTATCGAAACGTTATGTGAATGAACTGAAACCAAATATCGCTGATAGATAGAATTGCTCATTGTCTGAAACACGAAGAACAGACTAATTAATAAAAACGTTTAGTCTCGTCGATATGGTATTTCATTTTTAAGTCCTACACAGAGAAGTGCTTTTTCCTAAACGATCGCCTTCCCGACAGTTGCTGTGAAAGAAGCTACTGACAGGTTCTTTTTTTCTTCATTTACAGTTTTCAGTCATTGCGTTTAGTTGAAATATCTTTGGCGTTAGTCGGAATGAAAAAAAAATTAAATTCTGTAACTTGTTGCTCAAAATCAAACGTCTTTTAGGGTAGGTCATATAGTTTAGCAAACATCGATTTTATGGGACGTTCATTTGAAAAAAAAAATTAAAGAAAGAAAATATATTACGGTATAGCTTCTATTTCGTCAGAAAACGTATGTAATATTGCGAATATAACTAAAAATTATTGAATTATAGTCGTAATAATATTTAAATATTAGTAATAATGTTTAATAATATTTAAACATTATTACAACTCTCTACTTACCAATATTAGGCATGCATTACACTTTTGGTGCTGACTTGAGAGCATATTTTCACCAAAAGAGTTCATAATATCCCTTACTATAAAAACGGACACGTTGGTAATCTTTTAGTGTTGAATTGAACAATAAGTTGTTTTTATTTTCATTTTTAAAAAATAAATTTATTAGTTCAATATTGTATTATTATTATTATTATTATTACACTGTTTCCTACAAGTTTTCTTCAGCTTGAGAAATGTGCAAATTGATTTTGAGATTTCCTTTTATATATACCATCATTATTATGCTGCTACTGCAGTGATGCTGCTAGATTTAATGACATCATTTTGCATGAATTATGAAATTACAGGAGATATATGTATCACAAATAATGACTCCTTTTTTAATTTCTGTTATTTAGACAATTAACTATTTCAATAATAATTATTTTTTCAAACAAAGGTCAACTGAAACAAATCTGGGCATACAGTTTTTTTTTAAATTATACTTAAACAGAAAATTTCATTTTCTTGCAACAATTATTTTGCCGAAAACAATAGTTATGTACTTCATTTTATGAGCATTTTCAAAAAATGGATGAAAGCAAAAATTTTGTAAATCAAGCATTTTCTCTTCTGTTTCTTTGAAAATGCAACAAAGTATTAATCAGATTTAAAAAATTTCAGAGATCATTTCATGCAGTAATTAAAATCAGAATATTCTAGTACATTCAGATGTCATCTAAAAGGAATGATTTAAGTGGCTTTATAGTCTTTAAATTAATTTTAGTTATTGCATTCTTGTACGGAGTTCATGATTGTAACTTTTGGTATTGGAAAAAAAATCTACAACAAATGGGCAAAATACACTTGTCACAAAAAAATATATGCACCCAGAAGAAATCGAGCTACTATAACGAAACTTCGCAGGAATGTAGTCTGGTAAGAGATATGCAAATGATTAAAATTTCGATGCCAATGAGACAAGGGTAAGCGCGCTATGCGCATATGAGATGCGCAGCTGGGAGAGTTTAAAAGCATGATTGCTCGTGCCATAGGGTTATTCAAACAAATCTGTCGACTTGGATGGACGGTATTGTGACTAGAGATGCCTCTGAGACGTAACCGGCGACAGTACGAACAATTCTTGAACTTTGAGAGGGGGCGTATAGTAAGCCTCATAGAAGCAGGTTGGTCGAACAGGCGTATCGGCCGCCACCTCGGTCGGAGCGATATGCTAGTTGCTCGGTGTTGGCAACAATGGATCACGGAAGGGATAGTATACCGTCGCGGAGGGTCAGGGCGTTCCAGGAACACAAATGCGCGCGAGGATCGCGCAATCATAAGAGCGGCCACGTCAAAACCAACAACGTCGCTAGAATCGGTTCGACGCCATTTACCACCTTCGAGACATCCGATGGTATCAAGGGAAACCATTCGGAGACGACTGGCCGACGTCCATTAAGACGCCTACCACTGGCCCCACATCATAGGCAGTGTGACGACCTCCCGATCGAGACCCGGAATGCGGTTTTTGAAATGCGAGCGAACGGAAGTGAAGTGAGGTAGCGTGGGACGAGCGGAGAGAAAAGGAAGTGTTGTTCGTGTTTCAGGGTAAAAAGAAGTATCAGTTTTCGATTCTGTTGAGATATTATGCTACCGATATAGTGTGATGTGTTCCTCACCAATTTTTGTGTTGTGTTGCCCTCGTCTCGTCAATATAAAATAAAGTTTGTTTTTCCTGTTAATTAGCTGTCTTATTACGGTACAGCTAAATTTGGTGGCAGCCGCGGCATGAGAACATTCCACGTGAGGGGTGAGTACCAAAAGTGATTTTGTTATTAGGGGAAATGGTGAAATTTAATTATTGTATGATATAATTTTGTTTTGTTTTGTTTTGGTTACGTTCTTTTGAGTGTGAATTGAGGCATGCTATATGATAAAAAAAAAATTGTTATTTCACTAGTAAATTTTGTAGCATGCCATATGCTGATATACACGAAGTTTTGTAGCACGCAATGTGCTGGTATAATTGAAATTTTGTAGCACGACACGTGCTGGTACTGTTGATACTTGTAGCACGCCATGTGCTGGTATAGCAAAAATTTTGTAGCATGCCATATGCTGATATAGATGAAAATTTGTAGCACGCCATGTGCTGGTGTAACTAAAAATTTTGTAGCACACCACGTGCTTATTTGGTTCAAAGCATCACGCTTTTGTTGTACAATTGTTGTTATATTTTTGGTTTTGTAGCACACCATGTGCTGATGTAATTGTAAGCAACATTTATTTATGTGGGAAAACTCCATCAAGGAGATAAATTGTCTTACTTTCGGTTTTGAAAGCATTACGCTTTTGTTGTACAATTGTTTTTATATTTTTGGTTTTATAGCACGCCATGTGCTGATGCAATTGTAAGCAACATTTATTTATGTGGGAAAACTCCATCAAGGAGATAAATTGTCTTACTTTCGGTTTTGAAAGCATTACGCTTTTGTTGTACAATTGTTTTTATATTTTTGGTTTTATAGCACGCCATGTGCTGATGTAATTGTAAGCAACATTTATTTATGTGGGAAAACTCCATCAAGGAGATAAATTGTCTTACTTTCGGTTTTGAAAGCATCACGCTATCGTTATACAATTGTTATTATAAATTTGGTTTTGTGGCACGCCATGTGCTGATGTAATTGTAAGCAACATTTATTTATGTGGGAAAACTCCTGCTAGGAGATAAATTATCTTTACTTTCGGTTTAGCACACTCTGTGCTGGTAATTGTTTGAGTTGAAACTCCTGCTAGGAAACAAATTGTACATACTTTCGGTTTCTGTATCTTATGCTAAAATTTATATTGTGTCCAAAAAAAAAACAGAAGATTTACTCAAGTGTTATTTTAAGTAATTTTGAGTGTAACTAATCTTGAACTATTTTACCATGGCTTTTCTTTGCAAAGCAAGAAAAATTGATCTTCAGACTTTGGCTATTGAGATGGGGGAAAATATAAGTGAAGAATTAGTGATAACAGACCTGATAATATTAATAAAAAAATCTAGGCACTATGAAGAGGAGTATGTGAAAAATCTTTTAGAAGGTATAACGGAAAATCGGTTAGAAGAGAGTAAAAACCAGTTTGAGCTTGGAAGGTTAAAAATTGAAGAAGAAGATAAGAAGCGCCAATTCGAACTCGAGAAAGAAGAAAAGAAGCGCCAATTCGAACTCGAGAAAGAAGAAAAAAAGCGCCAATTTGAACTAGAAGAAAAGAAACTCCAATTCGAAATGGAGAAATTAAGAATTGAAACTATGCAGGTATCCGTTACTGAGACTTCTCATCAGGAGCAAATTACGAATTCGCGAACTAATTTTATACTTCAGAAAATTCTTCAAAAATTCGATCCAAAAGAGGAAGATATTAGTGTATATTTGAGTATTTTCGAACGCCAGGCAAAAAGGGCAGATGTTAGAAAACAGGATTGGGTGACACAGTTGCTACCCCTTCTTCCGCCGGATATTATCCAGCTTATAGCTCGAGAGCCAGAGGAAAAGACGGACAGTTACGATTACGTCAAAGAGTTGCTCCTAAAGCGTTTTAAACTTAGCCCCGAGAAATTTCGTGTTAAGTTTGTGCAACATCAAAAGAAGTCTGATAGTTCGTGGAGAGATTTTACTTTTGAATTAAGAAACTATCTTGAAGAATGGATACAAGGGTTGGAAATTAATACTTTTGAATTGCTGAAGGATCTGATGGTTACAGACCAGATAAAACACGTGTATCCAATGATGTTCGGGAACATTTTCTTGACAACTGGACTAAAATAACTTCAGCTACAAAACTGTCTGAGATGTTTGACGAATATGACAGTGTACGGGGGAGTAGGAAATCCGAAAGTTATCCAACCTATGAACAAAGGAAGACTAGCAATAATTTCGAAAAGGGAAATCGAAAATATCAGAAATTTCCGGCTAAATCTGGACAAAATGAAGGGGATCAAGGAAAGCAAGTGGTGGGGAAGGTTCAGAACTATGATTATTTTGATTCGCGAAAACCCTTGCAGTGTTATGAATGTGGATCGGTTGACCATTTGCGACCGACTTGTCCTAAATTAAAGGCTCAGAAAACTTCAGACCAAGTGAACCAAATTTGTGAGGAACAAGAGGAGGAAAATCTGCTAAGTCCTTTTACAACATTAGCGGAAGTAAATGGGTTTGCCATGCCTGTTCTTCGAGATTCAGGTGCCACGATAGACGTCATATGTAGGAAATATGTCTCTCCTGAGATGTACACAGGCGAAACTATTTGGGTGCAGCAACCTTTGGACGAAGGTCCGACATGTCTACCGTTGGCAAAGGTTAGGATCTCTGGACAATTTGGGAGCATTGATACCAAAGCCGCAGTTGTGCGTTGTGAATTAGATAAGGGGCGCTATATTTTAGGAAATCGAACTGCAGCCAGATTACCGAATTTACAGGTGGGAAAGATTTCGATTTCTCATCTTAGTGCAGTGCAGACTCGCGCCCAAAAGGAAAGAGAAAAGACAGAAAATGAAGAGAATTTAGGCCCCGAACAAGAATCTAAGCCAAATAAGAGTGCTCTAAATGAAGAATCCAGCAAGGAATTTGTAACAGAGGTCCAAGAGCAAAACGACACTTCTATAATCATAGATGACGAATTTTTGCCTCCAGTGGAAACCAATTCAAATGAGCTTTCTCTCTTGAAGACAAACCATGAGCAGTTTTCTAAGTCCCAGATGGATAGTGAAGAATTACAGTCCATTTTCAAGATTGTTAACGAAGATTCAAAATGCCAAAAAGGATCAAAGTTTATCATTGATAAAAATCTGCTAATCAAATGTCAGGAAGACAGCTCAGGAGACACTAAGAAACTTTTGGTTATCCCAGAGGAGTATAGAGACCGAGTTATGAGACTGTGTCATGAAGATACATCAGGTCATCTGGGCGTTACTAAGTCAAAAGATAGAATGGCAAAGTACTTTTTTTGGCCCAAATGTTATAAAGATATGGAAGACTTCGTGCGATCTTGTGATAGCTGCCAAAGAGCTGGCAAACCAAACGATAAGACAAAGGCACCCCTGAAATTGGTACCTGTCATACAAGAAGTCTTTTCAAAATTAAACATTGATGCAGTAGGTCCCCTGCAGACAACAGCTAGTGGAAAAAAATACATAATTACAGCCATCTGCATGTCATCAAAGTATCCTGATGCTATAGCGGTAAGTGATATTGGATCTGTATCTGTAACTAATGCGTTGCTGAATATATTTAGCAGGATTGGTTTCCCTAGAGAGTTGCAGTGCGATCAGGGTACGTCTTTTACAAGCATGCTAACATCAGAATTTTTTGAAAAATTCGGTGTTAAAGTTAGACATAGCTCCGTGCATCACCCACAATCGAATCCCGTGGAACGTTTCCACAGAACTATCAAACGCGTATTAAGAGTATTATGCCTAGAAGCTGGTCCAGACTGGGAGAAGTATTTACCTTTGGCACTCCTAGCTCTAAGAACTGTGACTCATGAAAGTACAGGCTTTTCGCCTGCCGAGTTAGTCTATGGGAAAAATGTGAGAACACCTGAGACACTCTTGTATGAACATTGGACAAATGCGGAAATTAATGAAAGTCCAGTGACTGAGTATGTATTCCAGCTTATAAATCGACTGAAAAGATGTCAGGAAGTTGCCTTGAAAAACGTTACAGAGAATCAGATCAAGAGGAAATTATGGTATGACAGAAATGCCATAAGACGAGAATTTCGAGAGGGTGATTCGGTGCTGGTTTTAGCTACCTCAAGAGAAAGCAAGCTAGCTGCTCAGTGGATTGGACCAGGGAAAATTGAAGCAAAAATTTCCGATACCAACTATTTGGTTAGTGTCCCCGGAAAAAAAGAGAGGTCTCAAATATACCATGTGAATATGCTTAAGCCTTATTATAAGAGAGCTGAACTTGTAAATTTTTTGTCTTGTGACGAAGCAGAAAATTCCTCTCTAGATGAAGATATCGAATTTCCACAAATATATGTTACCCCCGATGAATTCGATTTTACTGAAATTCTTAGTAACAGTAGACTGGAGGAAAGACTGGAAGACTACCAAATCAAACAGCTGCAAAATATTATAAGAAGATATTCGTCCAGTTTCTCTAATATACTTGGTAAAACTGATATGGTCGAGCATGATATTCTACTCAATAACGATAAACCTATTATGTCAAGGCCTTACAGATCTTCGCCTAGACAAAAAGAAATCATGAAGAAAGAGATAGAAAGAATGCTTGAGTTGAAAATTATTGAAATAGGAGAAAGCGATTATACTTCTCCCATGATCCTGGTAGAAGCTCCTAATAAGGACCCTCGTCCTTGCATTGACTATCGTCGACTAAATAACGTGACAGTAACCCAATATTTCCCTTTACCGAACATGGAAGACAGAGTAGAAACGGTAGCCGCCGCTAAATTCGTTACTGTACTGGACTTCGCGAAGGGGTACTGGCAAATTCCTTTGAGTGCTAATGCTCAACGATTAGCCTCATTCGTGACTAGCTTCGGAAACTATCGACCCTTAAGATTACCCTTCGGGTTAAAAAATGCACCATATTTTTTCAGTAAGCTGATGTCTGAACTTCTGAAAGGTTTAGAGGAGTTTGCAGTCCCTTATTTGGACGATGTTGCCGTTTTCTCGACTTCCTGGGATTTACATATTCGACATCTTCAGTTAGTATTGCAACGAATTGCAGATGCGAAGTTGACAATGAAACCTTCAAAATGTCGGTTTGCCCAAGATCATGTTCAATACTTAGGGCATGTGGTTGGACAAGGCTATCGAAAGCCCTCGGAGTTGAAAATTCAGGCAGTCGTTGAATTTCCTACTCCTAAAACAAAAACGGATATCAGGGCCTTTTTAGGATTAGCTGGCTACTATAGCCGATACATTCCGATGTTTTCAGTGATAGCGGCTCCCTTAACGAACGCTTTGAAAGGGACAACTAGAAAAGGAGACATCGACTGGACTGAGGACTGTGGAGAGGCTTTCCAAAAACTAAAAGATAAACTAACCAGCCATCCAGTTCTCTACTCCCCGAAATTTGATAGAGAATTTATTTTGCAGACAGACGCCTCAGATTTGGGTATGGGTGTGGTGTTAACTCAACTCGATGATGAAGGTGAAGAACACCCAATTATATATCTAAGCAAGAAGTTCTCCGAAACCGAAAAACTATACTGTACAACAGAAAAAGAGTGTGCTAGCATAATTTTCGCAATAAAAAAATTACATCATTACCTGGATGGTCAAGAATTTACTATCCAAACGGATCATCATCCTTTAACTTGGCTAAAAACAAATGCTAGTTCTAATGCTAGACTGATTCGTTGGGCCCTTGCTCTCCAGCCTTTTAATTTTTCTGTTGTTCATAGGGCAGGTTTGAAGAATAGGAATGCTGATAGTCTGAGTAGAGCCTCTCTAGATTAACAAGGCTATACCTATACCCGAAAAAGGGTGTTGTAACTGTATTGTAGTGCAACTGTTATTATATATATATTTCCCATGTTTATTTTGGTTTATTCATTTAGTTTGTTTTTGTCTTAAATAATAAATTAATGGGAAAATGTTATGTTCTAATGGATATTGTGTAAAAATTATGATTCTGTAATCAGAACAATACTATGTAGTAGTAAAATTGGTAATATTTTGAATTTAATCTATCTTTATTCAGTTAAATTTCGTTAATTACATGTTACATTTAAGTTTTTGTTGTTGTTGTTTTGTGTGTGGACCCCTAATAACTTTAATCACTTGGTACTTGTTTGTGTTCCCTTTAGTAAAGGAAAATTAACTTTTCGGTGATCATTTTATATTTGATGGTCCTGTATACCATCTGACTAACTTTTCCTTCGTAAAACTCCAGAAAAGTTTTCAAGGGGGGAGGAGTTGTGACGACCTCCCGATCGAGACCCGGAATGCGGTTTTTGAAATGCGAGCGAACGGAAGTGAAGTGAGGTAGCGTGGGACGAGCGGAGAGAAAAGGAAGTGTTGTTCGTGTTTCAGGGTAAAAAGAAGTATCAGTTTTCGATTCTGTTGAGATATTATGCTACCGATATAGTGTGATGTGTTCCTCACCAATTTTTGTGTTGTGTTGCCCTCGTCTCGTCAATATAAAATAAAGTTTGTTTTTCCTGTTAATTAGCTGTCTTATTACGGTACAGCAGTGTCGATTGGATTTTTGCCGACCTCGGGCAAGCTGGAATGTGACCGACTGGAGGCGTATGATCTTCAGCGATGAATCCCGATTCAGTCTCAATACTGATGACCAGCGCATACGCGTGTAGAAGCGGCCACGCCATCGGTCCGATCCGGCATTTGTTGTCGAGAAGCATGCGGCGATTACACAAGGTGTGACAGTGTGGGGAGCGATTTGTTGGGACACACGATCACCTTTAGTCGTCCTTCAACGCACTTTGACGGCACGCAGTTACGTGGACGAGATTTTAACGCCAGTTGTACTGCTTATGCTATCAAGTCGCCCAGGTGCCATTTTTCAGCAAGACAACGCTCGTCCACATACTGCGCGACTCTCCCAACAATGTCTTCAAAGATATGACGTACTCCCATGGCCTGCCAGGTCACCAGACCTCTCGCCAATAGAGCACGTCTGGGACGTGCTTGGAAGGCAACTGCAGCCGTCTCGGAATACTGGTGAAGTAACTTCCCAGTTGCAAAGATTATGACATTATCTTCCGCAGGAGGTCATAGCTGACCTCATTGATTCGATGCCACGCCGTGTTTTGGCTTGCATGGCTGCCAGTGGTGGATTTACTACTTACTGATTTTTAACCTTTTTCATGTCATATCTTCTTAATAATACGATCTGTTCTGAATTTGTAATCATTTGTTTATCTCCTCATACACTACATACATGTTAAGTTTCATGATAGTAGCTAGTTTCCTTCTGGGTGCATATATTTCTTTTTGTGACAGAGTGTATTTTTTGATATTACAATTTGCTTTTACTCTGATTCAAATAGATTTAAATATTTTAATCCAGAAACTTGTAAAAAATGCTCAAATATTTAGAGTTGTATTAAGGTTTTGTATTCAGTGTCATAAACATAAATTTTTGTAAACACTAGTTAGCTGGAAGTACATATTGTCGTTTCAGAAAATCTGCACTTGTGACTTTAAATTCTAAAATGTTCATGAAACCCTAAAATTCTTCATAATAATACCTCTGAACAAATCTAGCAGACGTTCAAATTGATTCTTTTGAAACCTTTGGGACACACCTGTAAGCAGGCTTTGGAGAGTTTTTCTCCTCCCTTCAATCCTTAGAATACATATCAAACTGAACAAAAAAAGGAAGAAAAGTAGAATCAGGCCATGTTCTTTTAAGCTTCTTTTTTTCATGGGGAGGTCAAATCTCTTCAAATTAGTACCCTATTTTTTTACCATCTCAAAAGTCTTAGTAACAATAATCTTTGAAAAAGCACTTTGAAATAACTTATCGCGAAACAGACTCGTACCATTTTTTTTAGAGGGGGGAGTGAGACTTCTTATTCACCAACGCTCCAGGTATCTGCTTTGTATTTTTTTTTTAACCCTGCGTATTTCAAAGACATATACACTCACAAATATACGGTTTAAATATATCGACTATATGAGCTCACATTTTAGCATACCAATGAAATTTAAAGTACAACTGCACACGTTTTTAAGCGTACTATTTCATGTAAACTTATAGGATTTAAGGCACATAATGTGTGTGTGTGTATATATATATATATATATACCGTACAATCTTGACTATAGTACACACACGTGTATAATAGGCATGCTTGATTTTGCTCGGAAAAAAATAAAATTCGAAAATAATACGCACCGATGACTTTTCAATATTTTATTTAAAAATTGCACAAATACTTACTAACATAAATAAAATTTGTAATTAAAAATAAATGAAAACGTCAAATTCGGTGGCAAAAACTCTTAAATTTTTAATTCAAAACAAACAGTACTGTCTATATGAGCCAAATGTCATACGTTGCACTGGTCCTAAATTTGTTGTATTCGAATGGACTGTAGACTAATTACATTAAAACCATTGTCGACCATACGACACACGAATTAATAACAATTTTATTTACTTAAACGAATTACTAATGTATGAACAAAATCAATACATGAAACATCGACCATACGATGTGCGAGCGAAACAAACTTTTTTTTGGAACAAACGATTTCAAAACAAATTCTAATATCTTTTAGTTTACGATGCCAACATAAGAATTAAAAACTATGATATTTATATTTGTATTCTTTCATGGCGCGTTGGCGATTGCCAACATAGCCATTGGCGTCAACATTCTCCCCAGGTTGAAATATTATATTTCAAAATACATTAAAATACAGTTATTACAATTGAATACATAAATGAACAATATATTACAAAACATTTTTGCCTCATATTTTGGCTTAAACAAGTTCTAAATGAATACAGATAACTTAAAATGTAAATAATGTTATCAATAATACACGAATATACAAATTAAATATAAACTCAAAACATAAACCAACTAAAAATTTACATATTTTGATTAGGATATATATTCAGTTAGAAATTCTTGATATAAAGAACGCATATTCGGATTTTTATCTAAGCGAGCCCAGAGTTGTTGTAATCTTCTTTCTGCTAAGTGTCTGGAATCGCCTAATTAGTTAAGTTCATCTTTATGGGGCATTTGCACTATATATCTTCAATTTTCTAGTCTTTTGTGAGTTTCTATGAAATGCCTTTCGCAAAATTCTTCTTCTGGGCTTAGCATTGGACTTTTATTTTGAAAACTGTCTAACTCCCAGAAACGTTTCATACTTTCATTCAAGTCATTGTGTTCTATTAAAAGACCACAGTAAGGCGCTTTTTCTTCATAAATATTGGCTGTTCCGCTTACTATGTACCCAAAAACCGTATCATGTAAAATAATGCGTCCATTCTCTAATTTAATTTTATTAGGTTTTAAAATTTCTAGAACTACATTAGCTCCTAATAAAATGTCTATCTTCCCAGGCTTGTCGAAAGTAGGATCCGCTAATTTTACGTTCTGAGGCCACTCATGCTTTGAAATATCCACATATTTTGCAGGTAGAACCCCAGTAATTTTTGGCACAACCAATAATTATTTTTTTTTCAAGAAATCTCTTTTTTCATTAGAAATATCGGCGGTTAACTTTGCTTTAATTGGTATTGAAACATTATTCAGACCGCAGACTGAAATGTTCATTTTTTCTGCCTTTACATTTAACAAGTTAAAAAGCTCCGTGGACACGAAACTATTTTGCGACCCCGTGTCAAGTAACGATCGGCACATATATTTACTGCCGTTGGCTGTCTCAATGCAGACCCCGGCCGTGGGTATTATACCGACTTTCGTTTTGCTTTCTTTTGTTAGAACGGCAGAAGCGCAGAAGCTATCCGAGGGGGTGGTTTCTTGGAATTGGAGACTAGCAGGAGGGGAATTCCTTATCTCCCCACTGTATTGTCCAGAATCGGGCGCGGCCTCGCTGGTACTTTGGCGCGTAAAGTCGTGTAACAGAACATTGTGCTTCTTATGGCAAACTTGGCATCGAAACTTTGATTTGCACTCGCTTAATTTGTGCGAATCTCTAAGGCAGTTCACGCAAAGAGAATGCTCTTTAACTAGCTGGTATCTTTCTTTTACATTCTTTTGTTTAAACACTGAGCACTGATATATTAAATGGGAACCTTTGCATGCAACACACGACTGCTCATTTGAGTTTATTACAAAAGCATTTGCTTTAAAATTATTCCGAGACTTATTATTTCTATCTGGGATGGCCTTATTTTTAACCTGCGGATTTTGCGCTAGGTTCTCTAACATTTGAGCCCGTTTTTCCAAGAAGGATAGGAAAGAATCGAGATCTGGAACTTCATTGGAGCTGGTACTTAACTCGTACTGTTTTCGAGTCTCTCTGTCCAACTTAGGACGCAAAATATTTACGATAACGATATCAGAAAGATTATTTCGTTCATATTTTAAGACATTCAGTGCCCGTATATTTTTCTTTACAGTGTCAATTAAATTTCTTAAGTAATTTGGAGACTCATTAGTTAGTTTTTCTTGATTTAAAATCGTATTAACGTAAGTCTCAACAATAATTCTTCTGTTTTCGTACTGTTCGTCAACGCTTCGAATAATGAGGCAAATGTGTCCTCTATTGTTTTTAAATTCTGGGCTTCACCTATTAAAGAGGCATTTAAGTAATGTAACTTTTGTTCTTCGGATAGGTGAGTATTAGACGTTATAATATTTTCAAATTGTATTTTAAATGCACTCCATTCTTCGTATTTTCCCGAAAACGTGGGAAGAGGGATTTCTGGTAATTTAATGCGAACAGAAGTTTCTTTATTTATTTGAGTTTGCGGTGATAAGTTAGTATTTCCATGATCAGCTACAATTTTTGTTATATTTTTAATTTTACACTTTGCACTGACAATTTTATCTGCATAATCTTCATTAACAGTTATTTCATTGTCGAATTCTTTTTCCTCAGTTATGAGGTTTTCGATTTCAGCATTCATACCTTTTAAGGATTCATCTTTTTGATTTAATTGATCCATAATTTCTGACAAACAATTAACATCTTTGCTATTAGTTTCAATTAGATTTTCAAGTTTTGTTATTAATTTTGTAACACTAGTTCTTACAATACATCGTTTTATCTTTAATTTGTCTATTTCTTCCATATTGATCAACTTTGAAACAATAGCACTTCAATAAAATTAAGAATTCTTCTTACCTTGCTGATTTCTTCTCCGGTGTAGGGGGACCAACATATGGTCGATACTTTCTCGTTGTGGACTGTAGATTTTCTTTTGTTTTTTGTTTCGTAATAATTTCTTATAATCTTAATCTAGAGGCAACTATATTAATTGATTCACAGTTATAGAAACGCACTAGACTTTTTCAACGGACACCATAGTCCTTTATTTATTATACGGAGAGGTCTTTTTTACGACCTTATTCACTGGTTCTCCATAGGCAACTGAACTAGCAGTCGCCAAGGGTTGGCGGGAAGACGGTACCCAGTGATCACGCAGGAGCGCCAACACTCTTTAATTCGAACTCAAAGGTTCTCAGAAAAAAGTTCGAATTATCCGAAGTTCGAATTATCCGATGTTAAGAGAAAATATATAACTTTAAATGTGCATCACTGAAGAAGAAACTTTTCTTGTATGTATAACCCCAGAAAATATATTATACTATGTTATCTAAAGTTAAACATATTAAAAAGCAATACAGACTTATCTTTATCATAAAATGAAGCAGAAGATATGCAGTATAAAGTAAACTTTTATTAAAAATATGAATTACACTTTGGAGAAAAACTGTAAAATGGATGTTTGGTTCTGTTTATGGATGTTTGGGTCTGTCTACATTGTTCAGCCAGCTTCTCGATTTGAAGTAAACATTTCAATTCATTTTCAGAGGAAGGTTCCATCTGAATAAATGCTTTCAGAGTTTTAATAGAGTCCATCATGGCTTTTTCCATTATGGCCGCATTAAAAATATCTTGCGGCAGGTAAGTAGAGAAAAGCCCTGGCAGTTTCCTACAGAAATTAGTGCATACATCTTCGTTTGCATCAGAGCTTTGGCTACATACAGTTTGATAAGAAATATTGTGCCTTGACTTAAATCGAGAAAGCCATCCATCACTGCATTTAAAATCTTCAATACCCATTCGACTTGCCAATTCACCAGCCTTCGTCAGCACTAGGTGTCCATTTATCGGAAAATTTCGAGATCTAACATCCTGGAACCATAGCAGTAGAGCTTTTTCTAGAACTACTTGGGACGCATTTCCCATGCTCTTTCCTTCCTCTAGCAAATTTTGATTTTTCCCATGAATCTAAAATTGACTCTTTGTTTTTAAAATTAGTTGACAAGGCATTTTTTTAATTCCATAGTCAGCTGTTAACTTGGTTTTACACTCGCCATTCTCCACTTTCTTTAAAATTTCTACCTTTGTCTCCAAAGTTAGGGTTTTGTACTTTCCAAGTGTAGACATCCTGTATTTTTACACGTTCACACCACACAATGAGGAAGAAAAACTAGACCACATTAACTTGTCTGCACTGCAGTTATAACTGATGCAGCTCCCTAGAATCTGTAGTAAAGAGAAGTTTTTCTGAAATTCTAAGAAAATCGATCCAAATAAAGGAAAATTGCTTTTTCGGATTAGCACTAATAAGAAGGACAATAGCTACTAACGTTTAGCGGACATGTAATTGTCTAGGAATGCAGGCATGTGCCTCTTTACACAGAAAAGAAATTTTGACACACAAAATAATGAATACAGTGTGTATTTTCTCCATTAAACGAGGAAAAAGAATTTTTTTTTCTCAAATTTTTAGTTCGAATTAACCGAAGTGATAAAAATTTAGTTCGAATTAATGAGATATTTTTAGCATTAACTCCAATACAAGTTTTTTGGGGCCTTTGGATTAGTTCGAATTAACCGAAAGTTCGAATTAACCGAGTTCGAATTAACGAACGCCCACTGTATATATATATATATATATATATATATATATATATATATATATATATATATATATATATATATATATATATATATATATATATATATATATATATATATATATATATATATATATATATATATATATATATATATACACTGCTGGCCACTGTAAATGCAACACCCTGAAGGAAACATGCAAATAACATGAAATTTACAACATGCATTAGCGGAGGTGAGATATGCAAATGATTAGAATTTCAGCGCAGACGCACATCACGCGCGCCTGTGGCGCCACTTCAAACGCTATTTAAGGCTTGGGGATTTCGACGATTTCAAGTTCGGCAATTGTGTTTTTCTTGTGGTTTTTTCAAAAAAACGATCAATTATGCCTCGTCGAAAACAGCGATCATCTTTTGATCAAGTATCCGAGTTCGACAGAGGAAGGATAGTGGCCTACCGAAATTGTGGATTATCTTTCAGGGAAATCGGTAGTCGTGTTGGACGAAACCAAACAACTGTAATGCGGATATGTGATCGTTGGATACAGGAGGGTACGACGGACCGGCGTGTTCGATCGCATCCACCTCAGCGCACCACTTCACGTGATGACAGGCAAATTGTGCGCATGGCAGTGACGGATCGCTCAGTCACATCACGAACCATAGCACAGCACATGCAGTCTGTACCGCATCATCCAGTGTCTGCGCGTACCAATCGACGCCGTTTACAGCAGAGTGGTCTGTCCGGAAGGCGTCCATTGCTTTGTCTACCCTTGACGCAGAACCACAGACGTCTCCGCCGCCAATGGTGCGATGACAGAAGGATGTGGACGGCAGAATGGAATGAAATTGTCTTTACTGACGAGTCACGCTTCTGTCTGCAACACCACGATGGTCGCATTCGAGTCTGGAGACACCGTAAAGAGAGGATGCTGAACAGCTGCGTTATGCACCGCAACACTGGTCCTGCACCGGGTATTATGGTATGGGGCGGTATTGGATATCACTCTCGCACACCTCTAGTACGCAGTGCGGGTACTTTAAACAGCCAGCGCTACATCTCCGAGGTGTTGGAGCCAGTTGTCCTTCCTTACCTTCAGGGCTTGCCCACAGCCATATTTCAACAGGATAATGCGCGACCACACGTGGCACGCATTGTCCAACGGTTCTTCATCAATCGCCAGATTGAATTGCTTCCCTGGCCGCCTCGCTCTCAGGATCTTTCACCGATAGAAAACATGTGGTCCATGGTTGCTCTACGATTGACCCAGATTCCATCCCCAGCTGCCACAGCAGATCAACTTTGGCAACCTGTGGAAGCTGCTTGGTCTGCTGTACCCCAAGAACTCATCCAAAGTCTCTTTGAATCAATGCCGAGGCGTGTGGCAGCGGTGATCTCCAACAATGGCGGCTACTCTGGCTATTGATTTTGGCAGGAACCACACTTAACAGAAGTCTATAAATTTAATCATTTGATACTTGGTCAACATGTTATCTACAAAATAAATTTTGTTGTGATATCTCTTTTCTTTCTTGGTGTTGCAATTTGGGTGGCCAGCAGTGTGTATATATATATATATATATATATATATATATATATATATATATATATATATATATATATATATATATATATACATATACAGTGGACGCTCGTTAATTTGAACTCGAAGGTTCTCAGAAAAAAGTTCGAATTATCCGAAGTTCGAATTATCCGATGTTCAGAGAAAATATATAACTTTAAATGTGTATCACTGAAGAAGAAACTCTCCTAGTATGTATAACCCCAGAAGATATATTATACTATGTTATCTAAAGTTAAACATATTAAAAAGCAATACAGACTTACATTAATCATAAAATGAAGCAGAAGATATGCAGTATAAAGTAAATTTTTATTAAAAATATGAATTACACTGGGGAAAAACTATAAAATTGATGTTTTGTTCTGTTTATGATGCTTTCATTGTTCAGCCAGCTTCTCGATTTGAAGTAAACATTTCAATTCATTTTCAGAGGAAGGTTCCATCTAAATAAATGCTTTCAGAGTTTTAATAGAGTCCATTATGTCTTTGACTATTATGGCCCCATTAGAAATATCTTCGGGCAGGTAAGTAGAGAAAAGCCCTGGCAGTTTCCTACCCAAATTAGTGCATACGTCTTCGATTACATCAGAGTTTTGTCCACATACAGTTTGATAAGAAATATTGTGCCTTGACTTAAATCGAGAAAGCCATCCATCACTGCATTTAAAATCTTCAATACCCATTCGAATTGCCTATTCATCAGCCTTCGTCAGCACTAGGGGTCCATTTATCGGAAAATTTCGAGATCTATCATCCTGGAACCATAGCTGTAGAGCTTTTTCCAGAACTTCAGACGCATTTCCCATGCGTTTCCTTCCTCTAGCAAATTTTGATTTTTCCCATGAATCTAAAATTGACTCCTTGTTTTTCAAATTAGTTGACAAGGCATTTTTTAAAATTCTATAGTCAGCTTCTAACTTTGTTTTACATTCGCCATTCTCTACTTTCTTTAAAATTTCTTCCTTTGTCTTCAAAGTTAGGGTTTTGTACTTTCCACGTGTAGACATCCTGAATTTTTACACGTTCACACCACACAATGAGGAAGAAAAACTAGTCCACATTGACTTGTCTGCACTGCAGTTATAACTGACGCAGCTCCCTAGAATCTATAGTAAAGACTAGTTTTTCTGAAATTCTAAGAAAATCGATCCGAATAAAGGAAAATTGTTTTTTCCGTTTAACACTAATAAGAAGGACAATAGCTACTAACGTTTAGCGGACATGCAATAGTTTAGGAATGCAGGCATGGGCCTCTTTACACAGAAAAGAAATTTTGACACACAAAATAATAAATACAGTGTGTATTTTCACTATTTAACGAGGAAAAAGAATTTTTTTTTGTCAAATTTTTAGTTCGAATTAACCGAAGTGGTAAAAATTTAGTTCGAATTAATGAGATATTTTTAACATTAACTCCAATACAAGTTTTTTGGGGCCTTTGGATTAGTTCGAATTAACCGAAAGTTCGAATTAACCGAGTTCGAATTAACGAGCGTCCACTGTATATATATATATATACTGTATATTGATTTATTTTTCTAATGGAAGTTTCTCCGGGGATAACAAAACTCTTTGAGATGACTCGAATTTCTGATGCAGTTTAATAAGTCTACATTTACTAGAAGGTAACCCGTCATTTTGACGTCATAATGGAAAAAGTATATGAAAGTTAAAAAATATCTCGAATTATCTAACAATAATGCATTTAATCCACACGTTGTAAAAGCAAACACTTTCATTATTTTTTATTTATTTAGTTTTTCATGCGATTGGAGTAGTAGACTGCCATCCAGTTTTTTACAGCTCACTACGCGATATGAATACTTGAGCTACTTGATTCATTCACATTCAAGTTTGTTTACTTTCAGAATTCATCGCAAAAGTAAACAGATTTTTAAAAACTGTTAAATATACAGCTAAAAGCATCCAATTTTTTTTTAGTTCTGAATGTTTTATAGAAAAATAGGCTGAACAAACGTGATTTGATGGAGAAGATATTAGTTTTTAGGTAAGAAAAAATTCTGATCCACATCTGAAATTGAAATTAAGCTTAACCGGCTGTTTGTTTACTGAGGGCTTCAATTGAAAGATGAGTACAGCCCGGAAGTGTTATACAGAGACAACGGCTATTATATATATAATTTATTTATTTCATTCCTGATCCTATGATTCTCATGAGCAGTTTCAAATATTTTTTTTCTGTTATGATGACTGCTAGATAATTGTTTATGGATGTATTAAAAATTTCAGTTTAACGGTCATATGAGAAGTTAGAGCAAGGGTCCATCCCAATTTCGAAAGTAAGGAAGACTAAATTTTTAGATAGTTAGCCTATTAACTTGTAGTGAAAAAAACTAATAGATAGATGTTGTATGGATTCTATGAACGTTACGAAACAAATGGACATTCGCTGCAGAAAAATTTACTTCCGGGAAACTCAAGACAAGAATCTGTTTTGAAAATACCTAAGAAAGTATTAAGAAACGTTCTGTTACAAGATACCTCATAACAAGACCCTTACGGAAAAGTATTCATTTTGTTTTACAATAGTTTGTGTTATTTTTTATTTCAATGTAAAGTAAATATTCCTCTTGTTATGTCAAAATTCATTCCAATTATTCGAAAGCAGATATCGTATATCTTTTGAATGAAAAGGAAAGATAGATTCCAAGCAGCATATCATAAGAATTATTATTACTCAGACGGCGAGATGCCGAGTATGGAAGGCATTCTGATAGAAAATGAGTTGCTTTAAGTGCTATAGAAAAAATATGGACCCTGTCGTAAATGCAAGAGTTAAGGTTCCTTAGCAGCTATAACTCTTGATATTTAAAAGCGATAACTCATTGACCACATATACGCTGATAACTTTTAAACATGCTTAGATTTCCTGCTTCCAAGCACTTAAGATAATTTGTGAAAAGATTGTATACAGGGAGACTGTATTGTCTCATTTTACGACCATATGACCCACGTAAGGAAATTAACATCAAAAAACGACGAAACACATTTTCAAAATTCTTGCAGTCATCATAAAACTGTTGATCCCATAGCTTACTTAAGACGCTAACTCGGAGAATTTATGGTTTTGTAACTAAAAATGGATAACGCAGCACGTTTTTGGGGATAATAATCAGACTCGAAACATTTAAAGTTTTACACTACACAGATTCCTCAGCCGAGTCATACTGTACTTAAAAGGTTTTGCCCAGGTTTGTTTTGTTTGTTTTAGTTAGTTTACATTCTGAAGGAGATGTTTTTTTGTTTTTTTTAAAATGTAAATAATTTAGAAAACAACAAGAAATAACCCATAAGTCTGGTTTATTATACATTTTAGTGGAACTTCGCATCGGATTTATTACATTGTTTGCATTTATAATTTCTCTAATTTTAATTGCAGTTCTACATATAGATTAATACACTGAAGTGCCACTGAATTAGGGATACCTACCTAGTAACGAGTTGGGCCTCCTCTGGCCTTGATAACGGCTGCCACACGACGAGGCATAGATTCAACAAGTTTCTGGAAACGTTCCACGGGAATGGCTTGCCAAATATTGGCTAAAGCTTTCCATAATTCAGTAAGGTTCTTTGGTGCTATGTGATGGCCTTTCGCGCCTTGTTCCAAAACATCCCAAAGATGCTCAATAGGATTTAAGTCTGGGCTTCTAGGTGGCCAATTCATGACAGAGAAGTCAGAGGAATGCTCATCCAACCAGCCAGTAGCCAACCGGGACTTGTGAGAGGTACAGTTGTCTTGCTGGAAAACTCCATTACCGTGCGGATAACAGAACAGCATAAACGGATGGAGGTGATCACCCAGCAACTCTACGTACCGAATTGCATTGAGGGAGGTTGGTACACGTACCAAAGATCCCAAACTGTGCCACGAAAAAACACCCCAGACCATGATTGAGGCACCATGCCCTTGTACAGTTCCAGCCAGGCATGCAGGATCCATGGCTTCATGAGCCTGACACCATATTCTCAGCCTCCCGTCGGCGTTAAGTAGTCGGAATCGAGACTCATCACTCCATGCTACTCGTTTCCAGTCCTCTACACTCCAGTCTCTGTGCTCTCTTGCCCAGGCAAGACGTGCAGCCCGATGGCGAGTATAGAGCAATGGTACTCTCGTAGGTCGACGACTCCCGAAACCCATACGGTGAAGCGAGCGTTGCACAGTCCGTTTACTGACTGTACGACTGGCACCGTCATTAAACTGGGTGGTAATTTGAGCTAGTGCTTGGCTTCGCTGGCTACGTACAATACGCCTGAGCCGTCTCTCACCACGCACTGTCAAGGCTAATTGTCCTTTGCAGTTTGCCCGATCGCTAGTTTTTTTTTCCCCCATCCCTGTATTCTTGGTATACTCTTGACACTGTCGACCTTGAAAATCCTAGCTGTCTGACGATTTCGGAAATTGAATGGCCCATGCGTCGCGCACCTACGATTTGTCTGCGATCGAAGGTGTCTAAATTAGGCAGTTTACCCATACTGGCAATTCCAACAACTAATTCAGAACAACCACAGTACGCGCTATATATGCAGTTACCACAGCGCTCTCACTTGCACATACATGATGCGCAGCGCTACACAATTTGCATAGACTTTGCTATCCCTAATTCAGTGGCACTTCAGTGTATTTACAAACAAATAACAGGCCAAATGAGCCAGATGAGGAGAAAAGATCAATTGTTAAAAATTAAATATTAAATATTGAGTTAATAGTATGAGAACTATTATGATAATGAAATACGAAGTTCCATTTTTTTGGTCTTTTTCTCTTTTTTTCCCATAAATCTTGTGTTTATCTAATATTTGACCAAAACAGCTAATATTGGGTAAAATGCGATGAAATACTTTAGCTATAACACGATGAAATAATTAAGTTATAACATTAGTATATTCCTCAACCTGACATGTCCCTCGTAACAGGGCCCGACTTTGACCCAATGGGGCCCTGGGCAAAGCCGACTTTGGGGGCCCCATCAAAGGACAGATCAGGGGGGGGGGGGAAACACATGCCCTCCAGGAGCAGATTTCCACATGAACATGTGAGACACTCACCCAGACCCCCCATAAACTGGGACCAGAAATTCAAAAGAATTTTCGATCAAGTCAAAAATTTGAAAATAATAATAATAAGTGCTAGTTAACTTACTTTTTAATGTTAAGAAATAAATTCATGAAATTTTCTTTTGAAATTCAAAATACACTGCTGGCCACTGTAAATGCAACACCCTGAAGGAAACATGCAAATAACATGAAATTTACAACATGCATTAGTGGAGGTGAGATATGCAAATGATTAGAATTTCAGCGCAGACGCATATCACGCGCGCCTGTGGCGCCACTTCAAAGCGCTATTTAAGTCTTGGAGATTTCGACGATTTCAAGTTCGGAAATTGTGTTTTTCTTGTGGTTTTTTTCAAAAAAAACGATCAATTATGCCTTTTTGAAAACAGCGATCATCTTTTGATCAAGTATCCGAGTTCGACAGAGGAAGGATAGTGGCCTACCGAGAATGTGGATTATCTTTCAGGGAAATCGGTAGTCGTGTTGGACGAAACCAAACAACTGTAATGCGGATATGTGATCGTTGGATGCAGGAGGGTACGACGGACCGGCGTGTTCGATCGCATCCACCTCAGCGCACCACTTCACGTGATGACAGGCAAATTGTGCGCATGGCAGTGACGGATCGCTCAGTCACATCACGAACCATAGCACAGCACATGCAGTCTGTAACGCATCATCCAGTGTCTGCGCGTACCATTCGACGCCGTTTACAGCAGAGTGGTCTGTCCGCAAGACGTCCATTGCTTTGTCTACCCTTGACGCAGAACCACAGACGTCTCCGCCGCCAATGGTGCGATGACAGAAGGATGTGGACGGCATAATGGAATGAAATTGTCTTTACTGACGAGTCACGCTTCTGTCTGCAACACCACGATGGTCGCTTTCGAGTCTGGAGACACCGTGAAGAGAGGATGCTGAACAGCTGCGTTATGCACCGCCACACTGGTCCTGCACCGGGTATTATTGTATGGGGCGGTATTGGATATCACTCTCGCACACCTCTAGTACGCATTGCCGGTACTTTAAACAGCCAGCGCTACATCTCCGAGGTGTTGGAGCCAGTTGTCCTTCCTCACCTTCAGGGCTTGCCCACAGCCATATTTCAACAGGATAATGCGCGACCACACGTGGCACACATTGTCCAACGGTTCTTCGTCAATCGCCTGATTGAATTGCTTCCCTGGCCGCCTCGCTCTCCGGATCTTTCGCCGATAGAAAACATGTGGTCTATGGTTGCTCTACGATTGACCCAGATTCCATCCCCAGCTGCCACAGCAGATCAACTTTGGCAACGTGTGGAAGCTGCTTGGTCTGCTGTACCCCAAGAACTCATCCAAAGTCTCTTTGAATCAATGCCGAGGCGTGTGGCAGCGGTGATCTCCAACAATGGCGGTTACTCTGGCTACTGATTTTGGCAGGAACCACACTTCACAGAAGTCTATAAATTTAATCATTTTATTCTTGGTCAACATGTTATCTACAACATGTTGACCAACATGTTGACTACAACATGTTAACAGTTTGTCACGGGTTCTTAAAGCAGTTTCAACATTTGGAAATGTTTCTTCAAATTTCTTAGCTTTGTTTAACATATGCAACAAAGTATAATTTTCTTGTATTACTGATGAAAATTGTAGCAATTCATCAGAAAAAGTGTCTGCTAAGTCAGATGCATAGCATTTTTCTAAAAAGGCTGATTCTTCAAGTAGATTTGAAGAGCATTTTAAATTGATTAAACAAGCAAATTTTTGAGTTACTATTTCATATACCTCTTTCCGTTCATAAAGATGCGAAATTAGAGAGTCACACAAAGCATAGTGGCACATAGATATATATTGTTCTCGTGCTGTTAATTTCACTTCAGGTGCATTAAGTGCACAAAGATCTTTACTCAGTGGTGTTTTCTTTTTTCGAAAGTTTTCATAATTGAGATTTTCACCACATAGTTCCTCTGCTAATTTTTCATATACAATAAAATTGTCATGGACAGTTTGTGTAAAATCAATCAATGATTGATATAAAGGGCCTATTTCAGATAAATTGAGATTTACTTTTTGAAGCTCAATACTTGTTTGATTTAGCCGTTGTAACACAGTATCCCATACGATTATATTCAATGCTGTTTTAAATTTTTTCATTTTTTTAAATAAAGCTGCAGCTTCTGATTTCGTGGAAGCATTTTCTTCCTGACTAGTGGATAACATGTCCAGAACATGTATTAAACTTCTGTAATTTTTCTTTAAAGACTTGACTGCTGAAGCATCGGCACTCCATCGTGTAGGGCAGCAGCTTTTTATTGAAAAGTTTCCATCATCATTTTCTATTTGTTCTTTCAGTTTCTGCCAACGATGTGTGGAAACTGAAAAGAAATTATAAATATTCTGTACCAAGGAAAAAAACCTTAGAACGGTACTACAGGACTGTACTGCATTGGCACCAACTAAATTTAAAGAATGTGCTGAACAGGGTACAAACTCAGCCAGTGGATTTATAGCTTTTATTCGGGCTTGAAGCCCAGAATACTTTCCTGACATATTCGCAGCATTGTCATAAGTTTCGCCACGACAGTCTTGATTGTCAATACCCAGTTCTTTAAGATTTATTAGTACTGTTTCAGCTAAAGCTTCTGATCTATGGCTATGGATTGGAAAAAATTTCAAAAAACGTTCCACTGGTTTCCCATCAATCACTGTAAAGAAAAGCATAACTGATCAATATGGGTAATATCTGGTGTTGAATCGACAATTATTGAAAAGTACTTGGATGTTAAAACTTCACTAACAATATGCTTTAATACCCTTTTTGACATTATTGTTATAAACTCATTAATAACAGTTGATGATAAATAACTCACTTTTCTTGATCCCGGATTTCCATATTTTTGAAGATGGCTAGATAAAAATGAATCAAATTGAACTATAAGCTCCATACATCCTAAGAAATTACCATTTAACTTAGAACCAATTGTTTCATTGCTTCCAAAAAATGGCAAACCACGATGTGATAAAAACTTTAGAACAGCTTTCCAGTAATTTGACTCTTCTTTACACTGATCCATCAATGATGAGTCAATTCTAGAGGCTACATCCATGCTTTGTGACATCTGAAGAACAGCTTGTCTATGATGAATGGAGTTCTCATGCTCAGAGAGTCTTGTAGACGCATGCTTCCAGTCATTAAATCCAGTTATTAACTGATTTGAAGAACCGTTTTTCATCATCAATTTGCACACCCAACAATATAAATTTTTTGTTGATGGTGACAAAACCAACCACTTTCGGAGAACTTTTTCAGAGTTTTGTTTTATGCGGTAAAAATGTCCTTCTGTCAATTTTCTTTTAACATTGCCAAATTGCCTCTCAGTCTCTGACAGAATGCGTAAATTTTGATTTGGAGGCTTAGAAAGAAAGAATTCAATCATTTTTTCATCTATTTTCAACCATAGTGCAGGATTTCCTCCATAACAAATATGATCTTCTTCAATATTTCTGTCATTCTGCACAAAAATTTCAAATGTGGGATTATCACAGGGGACAGAGCCATTCTGGGAAACATTAGAATGAATGTTGCTGTCATCGTTATCCTTCGATAACGATGAGGATGATGCTCAATTACTTTCAAAATACTTTGAAATAGATCCAGCCATTTTTTTTTTGCTGTTCTTCTCTTTGTTTTCTAAGTTTTCGTTTAACAGAGCCACATAAATAATTCCTAACAGACATTCTGAAATTTCTTAATCTCTACAAAAACGCTAGAAAATTTACTGCATCTAACATTAACTAAAATCATATGGTAATCTTCAAGATAAAACATATAAGCATTGCCAGATTTTTCTAATCCATGTTTTTCACTAGTATGAAAAACCATGGAGAGACCACCACACAACACTCAAAGTCCACTGCTGTAAAAGTTAACCAATCAGAAAGAAATATTCAAATTGAGAGGGTGGAGTTTCAAATTGCATATTTTATTGGGGAAAAAAAGGAAGTTTAGATGTGACCAAACCTCTGATGACGTCACATACGCAACTATTAATGACGTCATTGAAACAGAAATTACGGAAACCGTTTTTAATTTGAGTACGTATAAGAAATTTTTAAAAATATGTACAACTTAATCCTAAATTAGGGGGCCCCAAAATTTGGGGGGCCCTGGGCAAGTGCCCCACTTGACCATGCGGAAATCTGGGCCTGCCTCGTAATGTTATCTATCTCTAATCCATCTTGAAATATGTGCCTCTAATTCACAACTTCAACAAAGAATTATTTACTGATTGAAATAAATACCCAGTAGCTCTTATTTTTTATTCTGCTCTCGAATTTCATTGTTTTTCAATCTTAGTAGAGCTTAAACTGATGTTATGCAGTACTAACTTAGACTGAGTCCTTAAAAATTCTTTAACGCGTTCATAATCTAATTCAAAACTCACTCAGTTTTATCGAACTGTTTAATGGGCTCTACTGTGACTTCATTTTGTAGCAATTACAAAATAAAACTGGTTGAGTCCAAATATTGCAATTAAAAATTCAGAGAGTAAACAAAAATAAAACATGTTCTCTCCATAGCTATTATATAAAATCAGCTGAGGGGCAGTCTGCTCCTCAGTTGCTTTAAAATAATATGTATGGAGAAAGTATACTTCATATTTATTTACTCTCTTGGTTTTCAATTATAATTTTTTGGGGTTCATTCGGTGCAGAGAGACTTTGATTCGATTCCGTTCAGAGTGTTCTTGAAAAGAAATTAGAGCAGATATTAATGTACAGGGTGTCCATAATTAAAGTCCCACTTTCGAAAGGCTGCAAAAAAAGAACCACTGGTCAGAATGACTTCAAATATGAACTGAATATACTGGAAGAAGGGGAAAACGATTTGGCATAATAAAAAAAGTTCCAAAATGTATCAATAGATGGCGCTGTAAGCGGTTGGAAACTTTTTTTTTATTATTTATTATGCCAAATCGTTTCCCCCTTCTTCCAGTATATTCAGTTCAAATTTGAAGTCATTCTGACCAGTGGTTCTTTTTTTGCAGCCTTTTGAAAGTGGGACTTTAATTATGGACACCCTGTATATATACATACTCCACCTTTACAATAATCTCAGTATTGTTCTAACAAATTCGCTACACCATCAAAAAAACTTTTAATCTCAGTTATTTAATTGCGTTATTGTGTTTAGTAGGATTTGAGACTGTAATGGCTTATTAAAAGTTCCGAGTGTTTGATATGTTGTAATTCATCTCAAGATTTGCTGAGAAGAGACACTTTCTGTTAAATCTGTTTGACCGTTCCGTATTTGAGACGCAAAAATCATGTTTTGTTGTAGGAAAGGTGTGTTTCTCTAACTTTATGAAAGAGTGTACTGTTTTGAAAACATAATTACAAGCCTAGCATTTGCTGACTGATGTCTAAATTCTGCGTATTTGGATGCATCATTATTCGATTAAAAATTAACATGCTATGTTATAGTCCCAATTTGCCTTATATTACAGAAAAAAGAGGATAAAATTAAAACCATGATGATAAAAAAAAATTGCCTTTGAAAAGGTATCCTAATTTTCCTTTCACGCTAACAAGTCCTTAAGCCTTACTGCAGGTGAGTGCCTTTTTTTCGAAATTCACCATTGCTGTCTTTCATGCTTATTTGTAATATATATTAAGCACTGAACAAGTGTCAAACAGAATTGGGGCTTTTTATTTATTCTTTTAAGATGTTTCTTAAACATTCTTGCTTTACACGGGAACATAAGACTATTTAAAGCAGTGGTTCTAAACCTTTTTAAGTCCCCGTCTCCTTAGGAGGGGGCTCCCACCAGGTTGAGAACCATTGATTTAAAGTGTCATTTTGGCCGCAATTCTCTTGATTGGATATATCCACCTAAACAGGGATGATTGGAGAATCAAAAAGGAATGTATTTACGTATATCTATACATTTATTGTTTAGATTTTTGTGTTATTTCAAAATGTACGAAGTCTATAAATAATTACAAAGGAAACCTTTTTTAATTATTTAATTCTAAATGAAGTTTTCTTTCATTTAAATGTATTTTACACTGGTTTGTTATTGTGTCAAGGATGTTATTAAACACATTTAGAGGCATAACTTGAATAGCATGTTCGGTATGCAGCAGTTTATCGACATAGGAAATGCGTCAATATCGCATCGAAATTTGCATTTAATATGCATTATCAGCATATTACATTGAAGTTGTGCATAGTCATTCTACCAAGGTAATATCTATAGTAAGGCAGTTACAAAGCTGATCAGCAAGGGTTTCCTCGCTTCTAGAGCTTAAGCACTAAAATCCTGCTAATCAAAATTGTCAACACGTTTTCGTGAATATTTAATGCCTCTTTTGAAATATATGTGTAAAATGTAAATAACTTTAGCATAAATATAATACAAAGCAACAAAAATAAAGTTCCATGTTGGAATAACTTTTTACTATCACTTTAAATATTACTGGAATTAATAGAAATAGACTCTTTCAGAAAATATAAATAGATACTTTCATTAAACATATCTGAAAATAAATGCGCATTTTAAAAAAGGGGAAAATCCCATTCATTGTACACCGGCAGAAATCAATATAATAAATTAATATTTAGATTGCTTCGATATAAACTGTGAAGATTCAACAAGTAATAGAGAAATCAACCAGGACATAGTTGTCTCTGAGGCGTGAACTTCAGAAGATTTCCTTAATCAAGACTGATAATTTTGGGTAAGTCTAAACTAATTTATTTTTATAATTGTTAGTTTGTGTATATATCTGTGTTATAGCTATGAAGAAAGTCGATTGATCATAAAAAAAAAAAATTATAAAATCAAAAAGTAGAATGGAAGAGATAAATAGAATGAATACTTCAATCTCTGCAGCAAATAAAAGAACGAACACACACAGAGACAGTGAAGGAGAGAGGTATACACCTAAACAATCGTTATTCTTTTGCTATGAAAGCTTGTATTCCAAATTAGACCGTCAAAAGAAGTGAAGATTAGAGGCTACATTTTTTTTAATGTAAACACTTGTCTTCGGTTATGGTTTTGTGATAAATTTGACCAAGTCCTTCGTATTGCTACTTCATTCCGTCTTAACTGTTTAATGATAGTTGTTTACAGTTTAAGATTCCATGATAGATATTCACGAACGTTAAAGAAAATACTGGGGACGTATGAAGCGCAGGAAAAAATTGTTGATAACAGCATGAAGACAGTCCGAAGATGCATGAATTTTGAGAGCTGTAGCATTATCTTGCAAACTTATCGCATTATGCTGGTCATTTCGACAGCAGTGGACAAGGAATGTGCAAGTTCTGATCAGTGTACTACAAATAGTTAAGACAATGATTTAAAGAAACGAGAAAGGATCAAATATCGAAGCTGACAGCTAGTTCCTGGTTCATTATTTCTGGTGCATTCACTAGGGGAGTACGTCTCTACGCCAAAAGTGGGGTTGTCCCGCTTACGAGATTGTGCTGCTGCAGACATTTTAGAGGCACATGTGGTAATTCTAATGTCCAATCCAGGGGTTGTAAATGAAGCAGCACAGTCTACACAAAAACACATTTATTTTCTATGCTACGGACATCACAAAAAGCGGACAATAGATCTTAATCTTATATTCTGGGATTCGAAAAGTGGAGCTCAATAGCTCATCCCAGTCTCCCCTATCGCTTAGTCGATTCCCTCTGCTCTACCAAAACAAAAGTACTTACATAGGGAGAGGGTGCGTTGCAGCGCCATCTGGAGAACATAAATTTGAAGTTGCAACACCCTCCCCCCCATGAACTGCAAGGTTCATCAATACAAAATGCAACTAAAAACAGATAAGCAAATCAATTACATATACATTAATAATAATTCAAAATTCTAGATAATCAATTATACCTATACATTAATAACATTCAATTCAAAATTATACATATTCAATTATATTTATACATTAATAGCATTCAATTCAAAATTATAGATACTCAATTATATTCAAAGAGTTTCAATTATATTTAAAGTTCAATGTTCAAAAAAGTTTGTAAAGTTCAAATCAGTTCGTTTCTCTATCACTTGTCAGTCTGAGAGTTCTAGAGGGAACAAAAGTTGTGTAGGTCTTTTCACAACACCAGAATCTAACTTCACGCAACATGATCTTACCTTACCGTCTCTTCCGGGGAATACTTCTATGATCCTCCCCATTCTCCACATATTTCTAGATGACTTGGGATCTCCAAGTAGCACCACGTCATCAACTTTGAAACCTCGAACTGCTGTCGTTGATGCAGTGCAATTAGCTGATTTCAGATTTAACAAATATTCTTTCAGCCACCTTTCCCAGTAGTGATCTAATAACCTTTGTCGATAGTTGTAACGTTTGGTTAAATCTTTCCTATTTAAGTTGTTGCGTTCTTCACTGAGTTTCACAGGTGGCAATGATGTTAAACGTTTTCCGACGAGGAAATGTGCTGGAGTCAATGGTGAAGGTTCATGAGGATCACTGTATACAAAGGTAATGGGTCTGGAATTAATTATAGATTCAACTTCCGTTAATGTGGTCTCTAACTCTTCTGTTGATAATGATGATTTTCCTAGGGTTTTTCGTAGGACTGTTTTCACTGACCTTACTAGCCTTTCCCAGAATCCACCCCACCAAGGGCTTTTCTCGACTATAAATTTCCAATGTATGCCTGCCTTGCCAAAAAAATCACTAACTTCTGGGGAGCTAATATTCGTCCATATTTCCTTTAAATCGGCATTCGATCTTTTGAAAGTCTTTGCGTTGTCTGAGTAAATCGTCGAACATAATCCACGTCGTGCAATGAACCTACGTAAGGCAAGCAAAAATGTTTCAGTGCTTAAATTCGAGACTAATTCCAGATGGATCGCGCGGGTCACTGCACATGTACATAGTAAAATATAGTGTTTCCCGTCATTTTCTCTGGTGAACAAGGGACCTGCAAAGTCAATACCCGTTACATCAAATGGAGGGGTCTTCTGGACACGATCAGCTGGTAGTGGTGCTGTTACTTGTATGCCAGGCCGTATTTTATATCGTTTACATATCAAGCACTTATTTAACGTATATTTAACAGACTGTCTCCCTCTCAGTATCCAAAATTTGTTTCGTACTTCCACTAAAGTGTCAGATACTCCTGAATGTAATACCTTATTATGGGCATCCAAAATTAAGAGCTCGGCGTATTTCGTTCTTCCTGGAATTATACAAGGATGTCTTTCTTTAACCTCAAACTGTGAGAATTGTAATCTTCCTTTTACGCAAATTAATCCGTTGTCATCTAGTTGAGGGTCGAATCCAATTAGTTTCGAGTGTTTGCTAATTGGCTGATTATTTAGCAATTGATTCATCTCTTCTTCAAAATATTTACATTGAACTATTTTGACCCAATAGATTTCGACTTCGGATAATTCAGAAACTTTTAGTGGTCCTTTAATCTTTTCATTATTTTTCTTTGAATTGTGTATAAATCGCTTTATCCAAGCAGTCACTCTATACACTCTTGAGAGTTTGCTATACTTCTCTATGTCCAAAACAGGTTCTTGCACAGGCATGACGTTACAAGCAAATTGATGACAAGTTTCCCTTTTAACTTTCCTCTCTGATTGTAGTTCTTCTTGTTTAATTTCATTTGACACATATGGAGGCCATAGTTCATCAGGTAATGTCAACCACTGTGCACCCTTCCACCACTTCTCGTTATTCAATAGCTGACGAATTGATTCTCCTCTTGTGAGTACATCTGCTGGATTCATCTTCCCTCTGCAGAATTTCCAATTCTGTGGTTCAGTATGCGTCTTAATCTCAGTGACTCTATTCGCAACAAAGGGTTTCCATTCCCTCGCTGTTCCCTTTATCCAATGGAGAGTTATTGATGAATCAGTCCAAAGAAATGTGTTGTGATGTTTAATCTTGAAGATATTTCCAAGGTATTCCGCAATTCTAGCTGCAATGACGGCTCCCATGAGTTCTAATCTTGGCAGTGTGAGTCGTTTCAAGGGCGCGACTCTTGTCTTTGACACCACAAAACTAGTACTAAAATTTCTTCCTTCTCTGTATCTCAAATATGCTACAGCGCCATACGCTCTTGGGCTGGCATCGCAGAATATGTGCAATTGCATATCTTCAACCTTCAATGAGGGGTCGTCGGGAAAATACTTCCTGCCAATAGAAAATTCTTTCATATCCTCAATTTCTGAATGCCAGTTTGCCCATTTTTCTTGTAAATCGCTCGGGAGTTCCTCATCCCATTTTATGCCCTTTTCCCACATTTCTTGAAGTAGGCATTTTATTCTGATGACGTATGGAGATAGAAATCCTGCTGGGTCAAATATTCTGGCCACTGTTTGTAATACAAAGCGTTTGGTGTTTTTAACATTCTGCAGTGACTCAATAAGGGGTTTAATGTCTAATTGTATGATATCTGATTGTGTGTTCCACCTTATTCCCAGCACCTTAGTGTGATTTTCCGACATTTCTTCTTCCATATTGTCGTTATCAGACCAGCGTTGGCTTAAATGTTTGGAATTAGTTTTCCATTTTCTAAGTTTCATCCCAGCGTCATCAAATATTTTTACTGCATTGGTCGATAAGCGATAGGCTTCTTCGACATCGTTTGCCCCATAAAACAAGTCGTCCACATATAAATAGTTATTTAACATGTCAACCGTTTCTTTGAATTCCGATTCATATTTCCGTATATGGTACTTAATAGTTGCAGCCAACAGAAATGGACTTGAGCTGACTCCAAATGGAACTCGATTAAATCTTAAAGTCTTGACGTTTTCAGCGTTAGCCAAATTTTCCTCATTCCAAATAAAACGCAAATAATTCCTATCTTCGGGGGCGACTGAAATTTGTAAGAACGCTTTCTCGATATCAGAACTGAAGGCGATTTGGTATTCTCTAAATTTTAAAATTACAGTCAATATATTAGGATTCAAATTTGGACCAGGATCCAAGCAGTTATTAAGTGATTCCTGATTTTTCTCTTTCGAAGATGCGTCGTACACGATTCTGACTTTAGTAGTGGTTTTGTCTTTTTTAATGACCGCAGTGTGGGGCATATAATACACGTTTTTTAAATTCAGTTCACTCTTAGGACATTCTTCAATAATACCATCTTTAATCTGCTCTGACATAATCGCTTTATAGTTTTCAAATAGCCATTTGTTACCCTTAAATCTGTTTGTTAAATTAATAAATCGTCGCTTCGCAAGTTCAAAATTATCATGTGGTTCGTTCCCATTTGAATTCCACAGTAATTTTACTTCGTATCTACCCTTTTCATATTTAATATTATCTTCAAAGGTTCGTAACGCTTCACTGGAGGTATCTATATTTTCATTCTCACTTATTCCTAACGCTTCCAATTCCCAGAATTGGCGAATCTCGTCGGGTTCTTGCGCTGCTATAAACAATGATGACACCCCCCCCCAGATGTCTGGGGTGTATGAACCCTTCCCTGCACCGACCATCCGAAAACAGTTTCCACGCCGACGAGGTGTTTGTTTATTTTTTCTATTCTCCCCGTCGCGACACTAAAGTAGAAATCGACCCCTATTAGAACATCTATGTGACCTTGATCTGCGCCCCCCTCAAAGCATGCAAGAGGGAAATTCTTTACATCCATCTGACGACGAATGTGTATGTCTGGTATAGCAATGGGTGTGCAGCAAATATTCTCTATTACGAGAGCTTCAATTTCTACAATTTTAGATGGGCACATGTAATTTTGCATCTTTAATTGTACTACACTATGTGATTGTGTCAGCGGTTTTGTAGATCCAAAGGGAAATATGCTTAATGTTTCCTCTCTGATTACCGGAAGTTTTAATTCTCTTACTATGTTTTTATTAACAAAAGTTCTCTGACTTCCGGAATCCATCAAAATACGAGATAATCTTGAGTGAGATTTACCTTTAATCAATACGTCACATGTTAACAATAATATATTGCTTCTTAAATTGGAATCCGCGCTTTGATTTTGAAACATAGTTACATTAGTTTCGGGTTCTGATTTTTCTGAAGCATCACAAATTGATTTGTTATGTTTCCTATTGCACAACGAACATGGTTCCGTTCTCGAACGACAGTCTTTGGCTAAATGATTTCTTTTTAGGCATACGAAACACCTTCCCATTCGTTTTAGAATATTTTTTCTTTCAGTCAAAGTAAACTCAGTACAATCATCACTTCTGTGATTTGTTTCCTTTGCACAAAATACACAGCCATCTCTCGATAGTACATTTAGTGCTGCAGTTGTAGGTGGTCTAAAAGGCTTTGGCTTATATCGGTCGTGTAAGTAATTTTTATGCTTATATTTATCGGCAATATTTTTATTTTCTGAGCAGTCTTTGACATTTATTTCGGAATCTGTTCCCTTGGTTAGATTTTCGGTTCTTTCCCTACTTTCGATTTCTTTTTTAAGGAATTTCATTAATTCAGTTATCTTTTCAATTTCTGCTTTATCATAGCATCGGGTAAATTCTAAAGCTAGATCTTTAGGTATTACTTTAATGAGGATAGGGAATAGTAAACAACCAAAGGTATCGGTTTTAACTCCAAGACTTTCCAGTCCTCTTATCTGTACTTCACACTCGTCATAGAGTTTTCTCAAACTCTTCAAATCACTAGATCTTCTTACCGGAGTTAAATTTAATAGGCGGGTCATGTAACAATCTATTATGACCTCTTCCTTTCCAAAACGGGATTTTAAGATATCTAGTGCCTTCACATAATTCTCGGATGTTAGTGTCAGACCTTGTATTGCCGTTGCGGCATCCGAACCCAAAACAGTTTTTAAATAATTAAATTTTTCAATTTGATTTAGATTTGGGTTATCATGAATAGCAGATTCAAACTGCGCCCAAAAGGCTGGCCAAACGCAGATATCTCCGTTAAATTTTTCTATGTTTAGCCGTGGTAATTTGATATTTGATTTTGGATTAACTTCTGAATTACTGGCACTCGGGCTATTACAAGTATTTATGCCACTACTGGTAGCATTTGAAATTAACAGTTCTTGGTTTAGGTTATATAAACATTTATTGCCGCGTACTTTAGAGCTTATAATTTTATTTGTATACTCCTCGCAACTTTCGATTTCTGCTTCCATGTCATCAAGTTCAGTAACTTGTTCTATCTCATTATTTAATGCGTTTAATGAGCTCTCTTTATCCGTTAACTGCGCGAGCAATTCTTCTATTTCTAGAGCATTAATTTCGGCTTTAGGTTTAAATAGTTCTGCTTCGATTTTGTTGATTATTTTAGTCGCTGATGATCGCAGAACAGTTCTTTTCTTTTTTAATTTTTCTACATCCATATCGAATTATCAACTTTATGGATTTATCAATTCAAAAAAATCAGTTTATTCACTCACCTTCTGATCTAAAGGTATGATCCCGTGGGTTCTGCACCAAAAGGATGTGGTAATTCTAATGTCCAATCCAGGGGTTGTAAATGAAGCAGCACAGTCTACACAAAAACACATTTATTTTCTATGCTACGGACATCACAAAAAGCGGACAATAGATCTTAATCTTATATTCTGGGATTCGAAAAGTGGAGCTCAATAGCTCATCCCAGTCTCCCCTATCGCTTAGTCGATTCCCTCTGCTCTACCAAAACAAAAGTACTTACATAGGGAGAGGGTGCGTTGCAGCGCCATCTGGAGAACATAAATTTGAAGTTGCAACAGCACATAAACGCATTTCTCCGGCTGCGAGAGGGAAGCAGTATTTGTCGAGAAAGATTATGGGACGTCTATTGGAAGCTTTCCAGGATTCTCAGGCCAACCACCCCTGAACGTGAAGCTTCAGGTAACGAGAAGTCAGTTGTATGTCTTTGGGGCCACCGATTCAGCAACCATACCTATAGTAGTCATTTATCAATGATGATTCAGTCATCCAAACGCTGTGACACAGGTGTTGATATTTCGTTGGATATACTCAACAAATTTGTTGTTTCTGTCATTATTTCTCGTATTACGGTAGGTCTACCCGGGATGTAATTTCCCTAGACTTGCCAGTACTTCTGAAGTAGATGGGTCCTTGATAACACATGGCTAACAATGTGTGGCACAAATTTCATTACGCCCCAAAGAGGGAGCTACGGCTGAAAGACCATTAAGCATCTCTAAACCAAATAACTCGACCTCTACTGAATTCATTCTATTGTCATAATCTGCGTTTGCGACATCATCGAGGCATCCTTTTCCGTGCTCGATAAAAGTGCCTTCATTTCAGTAGTCATATTTGTTTCACTTGGGAAGAAATTCCGTTTGGCGCAGATGTGGAGGATCATGGGTTTCGAAACTATAATCATATGCATATCTCGACACGATTTTTTCACCTGCCGACTTTTGCGAACTGTATATTATTTTATCAGGATTCTTTTTTTTTTCTGTCCCGCATTATTCCCCTTTTTTAATCGTTCATTACAATCTGATATGTTTAGAGCATATTAAAATTCTATTTCAAAACAATCTTTCTTAAATATTTGTAAAACTAATAGCATAATACGTTCGTACCTTAGAAAACTTTCGAAACAGCACAGACTGACGACGTACTTCTTTTTGGTATTTCTAGAATATAGGGTAGCGACCGTTACTGATATAAATGAATAGTGACTCTATTTTTACCACGTTCTTATTAACTCGCTTTCTTGTTTGTGTGTTTGTCCAGTACAAATCTTGCAATCGATTTTTAACTAACTTCCCGACTAGCTAGACATTTGAAACTTTTAGAATAGCTCAGAACACGATGACAATGCATTCTTTTAATACTTTTAGCCATCTTTAAGCAAAATTGAATTAATTTTCAATTAATTTTGTTTTGTATGGAAAGTTAGTTCGGAAAAAGTCCGCAAGGTGGCGCTTCGATCGAATTTAATGCTTGCACTTTTGCGTAACGGAGTTTGACGATTTTGAAAAAAAAATTGGAAACCAAATAGGCTCTGGTATTAATGTTTGTAAAAATCTCATATATGTAATTCAATTAATAAATGTTTGAAAATTTCTTATAATTGCTCTCTTTATTAATTGCTCTCTGCATTTGATCATTTTCTTTCAAGTTGATGGGATAATTCATCAAAAAAAATTTTAAAAAGTATTTATTAATACATAGAATTGTCAAGTTTATATGATTCAACAGAAAATTTTAAAACGTGGTGTATAAAAAGTTCTTTTTATCTTGTAACTATTAGAAAAATACCCAAAAAGGTGATTTTATTTTGAAATCTCCCTGTACATGGCTATGTTTGAAAGAAAGCTGATTTTTCAGAGTTACTAAGAAACTATCCGCACTATGAAAGTGCACTGGAAGTAGAGAATCAAAATTCTTCTATATATGGCCAAAATTCTACTCACCTCAAAAACATTACAGGTCATTTTAATTCCTCGATGGTTCAGAAAGCTTTTGAAAAATTATTTGAAGTAGGGTATTCTAAGCGATGCAACAGGCAGTTCCATTTGTATTCTATCAGATTTATTTCAATGAAAATAACCTACAGGATACTGATATTAAACATATAGAATAATATTAACAGAGCATGGAAATACATGAAATGAATTAGGAAAAAGATGTTTTATGACGACATTATTTTAAAATATATATTTTTCGATATTTATAGCTTGTTATTATAGTTTCGATTTATCACGAAATAAAAATCTTACTGTGAATATGTGCACACGCAGAACATTTTGCGAAAGCAAAAAATAATATATTCTAGAAATTTACAGTCTTTCTGAATTACTCATTATTAATAACAAAACATGATTGATTTAATAACTGAGAAAAATAATGTAGTCGTAAATACTACAACGTGCAATTCTAGTGATGCACAAAAAGGCATTACACGCATCATCAACCCATGAGTACATTGAAAGTGAGAAAAAATAGACAGATAAATAAAACAATGTTTCTCTTTTCATGCCAAAAAATAAAGGCAGAGGGGTTAAAGGACACGTACGTCAACTAAAAGAGACTGGAAAGGCAAAAATCGATTCCGCCTAAACGGAAACTGAATAATAACTTGTTGTAGGGCGAGGTGTACTGGCATTCCTCTATAGGAGCAGCTGGAAACTTCCACAACTATAGATTCGTGCAAAAACGGGCAAAAATAAAAATGTAGATCATAGTTTGGGTCTTTGGAGGAGGATTTTAAATGACAATTGAATTTCAAATTAACGATGGGAAGTTTTCAAATTCTGGGAAATGTTTCATGATGATAAAAACTGTTGAGCTAATCCAAAATAAATTATATGATGCGTGCAACGTTGAGATGAGCCTGACATAAAATTGCTTTCAGGTATGGCAAAATAGTTCAAGATTAGGAGTGGGTTGTCTTCCTGTAAGACATTTCTGAAGGAACTACTCGTAATTTGCACTATATGTTAAAAGAGCCATGTGCCACTAATACATATTTTCCGTAAAAAAATACGAGATTTGGTGTTCGAACCACTGGACTTCCTTTATATATAAATATATATTTATGTATATGTGCGATGCAACTTCTTTATATTTCATAGCAGGACTCTGACTGAGCGGGTCTATTTGGTATCATAAATAACGCAGAGATATTTCAAACAAGAAACAAAAAAAATAATGTCAATAAAGTGTTAAAATTAATTTTACCACCCTTTTTTTAAACATTGAACTGCCCCGATGTACTTTCCTTCTTTCTTAAGAAGATCGGTCCCGAAAATTAATGCTCATAAATTGTTTAACTCAGTTGTCACTTTAAATAAGAGACCAATTTTGCGAGGAATTTTTATAATCCAAATTTCGAACCTAGTAAATTACAGTGATTTCCGCTTATAAGAATCACGTTTGTTATTACTGTTTTTGATTCTTATAAGCGGTTGATTCTTATAGCCGAAATTTAGGTTTTCGGACAGGCATACACACCTATATATACATATATTAGATAATTTACCATAAAATACTCGTTAATTTACGTTAATTCTCTTTTATTAAATTATTTTTCATAATTTTAAAAATACAACTTCAATTTAGACCTATAAGTAGATACACATGATTATAGTAAGAGAAGAAAAAATCCAATATTTGTTACAACATACCTGCTTAACAGTTTTAACATTTCAACTACAGGAAGGGATCAAGAAAAAATTTTCTATGGTAGTTTGACGTAATGAAGTTTTCAGGAGGATGTTTATACCTCTTTCAATACTAATAGTCTCAGATGAAGATTTACCTTATAGCTTACGTTCCACGGTTTGATAACGTGCTGAATCTACTAATGTCACGTTTGCCTAAGTGATAGTGGACACTTCGCTGAAGATTTATGTGTTTCAGGGTCCAGGAAGCTGCAACCAGGATGTGGGAAGTGGGAAAAAGAGTCCCTATTTTTGTTTGTCAGTGGAGAAAAGTGAAATCGGACCCGGACGGGTAAAGATGCCCCCGGGTCAAGCTAATAGGACAGTGTTGTGCTAAAGCATTTAAGGGGAAACTATTATGTTATATCTATAAAAGAAAGGGATGAATTTTAGGACTATATTCCATCCCATCTTATCAATCTTTCTTTAAAATAAAAGAAAGAACTTCGTGCCTTTTGAGGGTTTAAGGGGCTTTTTTTGAAAAATGAAAGGAAAGCGAAGAGTGTAAACTGATTCTTAAAACCGGTGGATTGATTCTTTAAAGCGAAAATTTTAACATGGAAATGATACATTTGTTTTTTTTTCCGCGATATTGATTCTTATAAACGGTTGATTCTTATAACCACTGATCACTATAAGCGGTGGTTACTGTATTTGCATATTATATTATTTGTATTCTATTTACTTAGTGTTTTCAGTTTATAAATTAAGCAAGCTAACAGCAAAAGGCAACTGCACATGCATACTTTTTCATCCTTGGAAAAAAATTGCTAATCTTGCCTATAATTTCTTTCTGTTAATCTCATTAAAATTTTTTGAAGACAATGTCGTTTGTCATTTGAATCTCAATGTGCCTTTGTAATTATGAGATTCCCCGTCTGTATAATTAGACTGATTTAACAGAAGCAGAATTACTCCACCACATTCTATTAAATTTATTAAGCTTGAAAAATATATTACGTAGCTTATCAACCCAACAAAGGAAAATAATATTAAAATGAGAATCTAGCCTTCCTTGTTCGAGCATTATTTTTTCTCGGTATTTGATCTAATCATTGACGTTACAAAGAAGAAAAATAATGCAAAAGTTTATTTGAGCTTTCGCAAAAATACTACTGGAATTATTAAACAAATTTAGTGACGTAAAGCAGTGTCAATATCATGCACTTTTAAGCGGGGAAAATGTTCTTTCAGAGACAGAGAAAAACAGTAGCTCACGATGTCTGCGTCTTGTCTTGCCACTTACCCGAGGAAACACAATGTTGATTACTTTTATGACCCTAAATGCATCGTGCACAAAGAGTTTGCGTTTCAAAGACAGACTATAAAAAATCATGTTCTTTAGATTCTATGAAACGATTAAAAGTTTCGTGAGAGATGCTCCAGATTCGAGGAAGTACTTCTATTCAATGCATCAAGCTACGCTGCTTTTATTGTGACCTATTATTTATCTAAAGGCTTTATAAATGCGTTTTTCCTCACCTTTCAGCAGCAGAAATTATACTTTAGTAGACACTCTGGGGTTATTTTTTCTCTCTCTGTTCATAACGGGTAATTTGAAGAGGAGTTGTAGAAAACTTGTCTACTTTAAGTTATTGAGACTCTTGAAGTGCAGTAATATATATTTATATATATTCCAGTGGATGTTTATCCGTGCAAGTAAACAACTAACTGTATCCACGTTAATTTTGTAGCTATGCAACAAAGTAATCAGGTAGAATCTTTAAAGAAAAAAAGCTCTTATTGTCAATTAAAACTGTACCGATGGGGCGAAGGTGTCATTGAGAGCAACTGCGTCCTGCAAAAAGCAATAACGTTATATATTTAGCATAGTATTGGATATTTAAGTTGAGCAAATAAGTGAATTGAACTTTTGAACTAAAATCGCCAAAACAATAGCAGATAATGTTATTCCTTCTATTATATGAACTTATTACTTTTAGTTTTAATAATCCTAGCCATAAAGGAGTAACAGTAATCCAGTTTTGTTTACACCAGGGGTCAGCAACCTTTTTTACTAGGAGGGCATATTTCAAAAATGCGGGAGTTAGGTGGGCACGGCTGTATGAAGAGGGGAGGGGGGGGGAAATATTGAAACATGAAAATATTAATACGACATAAGTTTTAAATACATAAATTTATACTTTAATTTAAACAAAACAATCTTAAAATTGATAATTAATGCGATATTTGCAATTGCAAATTTGTGACCAACTCGTTGTAATGTGGTACATAAGTTGAATTCCCAGTTCTCATGCATTGGTCCAAATGAGTGTCAGGGAGGCTTTATCGGTACTTTGATTTTAAGAAATGGAAAACAAAGATTCAGAAGCATATGTCGACGCGCAAATAGAGTTCAATTTCAAAGCACATTTTCTCAACAATGTAAAGCTATTTCCGTGCACTAAATGCCAGATTTTTCATCGTTATGATGTGATTTTAATTCAATGTCATTTCTTATATTTATAATTTCCAATTCTTAGTCCTCCTTATTGGAAATATCAAAATATGTTGCGATCTTATTAGTCACATCGTCCTCTGTATAAGAGAAACGATTAATAAAAAACGTCAAGAATGCTTCCAATTCGTACAATTCTTCAAATCTGGTCTTAAATTCTAATAAGGAATCAAAATGTTTGGAAATTTGATAGGTGGTAGCTTTTCCTTTGCAATAATTTTCTGGCTTCTAACGACACTGTTTCCCAGTGACTGCTGAGAAGGGCACCTGCAATTTGGACCCTTGACCCCAGCATAGGCCCTGATTTTCCATTAGGCCCGGTAGGCCCGGGCCTAGGGGCCCCCAAATGTTAGGGGGCCCCCTTAAATTTTTATTTTAAAAGAAAAAGAAAAGAAAAATTCCCAATTCAAATATTTTTTTTAAATTTTACCTTTTTTAAATATCTTTTCAAATTTGATTGATTGGTTCATCATATGTATAGTTATATGTATAGTTCATCATATGTATGTTATAGTGCATATAGGGGATTAATAAGTTTTTCTGGTTGCACTGTATTGGTGTTTCAATGATGAAGTTAATATGCTGTATTGCTTTTTGTCATTTGATAATGTTCTAGGCTTCTACGCTTCAAATAGCCAATTCTTGGTAAAATGGTACTTTCACAATGATTCATGATTATATTTTGTATGTCAATTTCGGAAATTTTACACCCACATCAGTATTAGGGGGCCCCATCCCGAGTTGTGCCTATAGTAAAAAAATTTCTAAATCGGGCCCTGCCCCAGCAGACTGTCCGTGCGTGGGAGGAAAAAGCTGACTCAGAGCGAGGGGAGAGCAACTCTGTCGAGAGAGCAGGCTGCTCAGTTTTTGATTTTTACGGTTTTACGATTTTTAATTTTTTTTACCAAATTATTCATTACAACTACGAGCGTTTGTTGTTCAAATATCTATAATTTACATATTTGAATGGCGGGCACTTTAAAATCGTTTCGTGGGCACCGTGTTGCCGACCCCTGGTTTACACTTTACAAAACTAACCTAAACTGCATTATCTTTTTTGAAAATTTTAGGTTCCTTTTCATCTTCGAAGTGAAAGAGTTAAAAAAAAAAAGTTTGTTAAAAATTTAAATCTTTGCTCCTCGTTGTTTGACTTTGTCCGAGTACTATAAATTGTAAATAACCACGGTATGTTGTATAATATGATGAAATTTTCCTATGTGTTAGTTTAATTTTTCAAAAAGAAATAATCAAAAAGTTTGAAAAAGAGATAAATAAAATTTTTCAACATTTTCTTCACTTGTACAGTTGGAAAACTAGTCTAATGGGAACTAGTACCATGAGCTGAAGAAAATTCAAGAAATAATTTACCAAGAATTCAAGAAATATTAAATCACCAGGAATTCAAGCGTCAGGCTTTTATTCGTTCAAGAGTCCAACTAACATACACACGCTTCGCACAAACCGCGAAGCAGCCAGGTGGCGCTACCAGTACGCCAAAAACAAATATGTATATAATTTCAATTTGCACCATGACCCACCACGGTAATATAACCAACGCGCTAGTCATGGCCCACAGGATACAGGTCGAAAACCCCTAATCTAATCAATTTTAACTGAACTTCAAACTTTGTGTACGTATTGAACAGGTTTTATACAGACACAACCAAAAAATTTTGGATCACAGAAGAGAGATACATAAAACAGAGATAGCTTTTTTATTCCTCAATATCCCAGTCATTAATATTTGAAAACGACGACCACCGTTGGCCTGGAATCGACTACCTGCCAAGGTATAGATGTTTCTTTGCTGTCTCTTCTTAGGGACGTTGGCTCACCTATTAGGTGCTCCCTTGATAAAGAAGCAAACAAAACTCGTGGTGTTTGAGGCTAAATGTCTTCTGGATAGGTGCTTTCCGCTTTGATAAAAAAAAAGTGAAAACAATAAAAAAATTATTACACCTAAAGGGATGCTTGATACGAGTTATAAAGGACATAAAAACTTATGTTGGGTGTATAATGCGTCGATTTCTATACCTTAATTGATCCTATCTATAAACTCTCAATAGACTAACAGCGAGAGCTACAACTATCTTTTTATCAATTTGTCCAAGGGGCACAATGAGATTTTAATTTTCATATTTCCTTCGAAATATAAATGTTATAAATATTTTAGTTTAATAAAATTGCATTGATAATATAGTTGGACAAGAAGTTTTTACTTAATTAAATCTTTTTTATTTGTTTTCTTGCTTCACTTGAAATTTTTTTTTTCACATTGCTTAGTTAAATTTTATGGTTTGAGTATAACAGGAATAAAATAAGCAAAAATGTTATATGAAATTCAACTTTGAATACATATACTATTCTTATCTAACATATTTATTAGTGCGTCTTTTATGTCTTATTTATTTATATAAGTATGGAAACTATAAATACAGTTTTGGGAATAATATAACTGCTCTCTTATTAGATTTGCGAAATTCTTTAATTCAAATCTTATAGTCTAATCTTATAATTCTGCTATGCATTTTAATTCTAATATCATAAAGTATAAAATTTCATTATTTTTTTATTTTTTAATTTCCCTCAAAATTAGACATCTTACAATTTTATCATTGATACATACATTGTATATTTAATCACGATAGTTTATTCTGTCTGAGCACATCTTTTATTCCAGTCTTCGTATAAATATACCTTTTTGTTACAACAGAGATAGAAAGCTTCATCTCTCTTTTCTGCGCTTTCTGTAACCTCAGATCTGAATCCACTAGTATAAACTAAAGCACTCATACTCTATGGAAATTAAAAATATGGAGAAACACGATTAATGTTTTATAGTTGGTGATGACATGTATTTTTATTTGTTTTACACTTATTATCCAAATTTTGTATTTTTAACAAACAAAACGTTTTCAGGCATGTCCTTATTGCATTGTTTTTGATGGTACTGTTTTCTCTCTATTCTAAAAAAAACTAACTGCCGCTGCCGCAGCCGGCGCCGCCGCCGCTGTCAAAAGCTTGTCACGCTATCTCCTCCGAAACCACTGGGGGTATTGGGTCGAGACCGATATCAATCGATGCAGAACAATGTGGGGAAGAAAGTAAGACATGTCTCATATTCGTCGGACTTTAAGTTTTTTTTTATTTTATGTTTTGTGGGAAAATATTGACTTTTTCATGTTCAGATTACGATAACTCGCCAAAAAAGGATCGTAGAATTTTTTTTTTACTATCTAAGACTACAGACATTTCTCCTTTAAACGAGACCTCATTTGTTTAAAAATAATTTAAAACAGACTGATATTTTTATTAAAACTGAAAACCCACTTTTTGGAAAAATTTATGCGTTTCGAGATATATAAATTCGATGCTCTCAGACTTATTATGTTACAAAGAAAATATTTATATCAACTGGAAGATGAAAGCTTTCTCATTCATATAAACTTCATTTCAAGTCTCTATCTTAAAATTTCGATTTTTAATTGAATTTAAAGAAATACTTCAAAAAAATCTTCTCATTCGCTTCTTTTGCAAAAGGACATGAAAGAAGATCCGATTTTTCCCCCATACGGGCTTCATCCATTTTGCCGGGAGGGGGGGGGAGCTTCAACTGTAAACAACTATTGAGTCATTCATTCACTTGATTCACCAGAGGAGCGAGCGTAGCGAGCCTAGGGGCGAAGCCCCTAGTATTTTAAAATAAACATATTTCTGTTATAAGCAGTGACGGGAATTACTTAACATCGGCATTGTACCAGAAGGTCAATATGCCAGACTACCACAATTTTGAAGAGAGTTTAGAGGAAATAGTTCCTCGAAATCAGTACATACCTTGGCCTAACTACAGAAAAAATATATTTTAATACTGCAGGTTTCATATCTTAATTCCTAAACTATTAACATTCAATACTGTTTTTAATTAATGCGCATTAAATTAAAATATACCATCATTTACTGCAATGCTTAGGAGGTTCCAAGCCAAGAAAAGACAATCTAGATGATTCTTATTTAGTCTGTGGGTCTATATTTTAATATTGCAGTTTTCATATCTTAATTCCTAAACTATTAACATTCAATACTGTTTTTAATTAATGCGCATTAAATTAAAATATACAACCATTTAATGCAATGCATAGGAGGTAGGTTCCAAGCTAAGAAAAGACAATCTAGTTGTGGGATCTGAATATTCTTTTATCCAATTGTTTACTTTAATTGAATATCAAATAAGGCTTCTTACCTTGTTCCCACGTGGTTCTTTTATGCTGCTGGTTATTCTGTACATCAAGTTGTTATCTTATTCTTAATGAATATGAAAACTGAAGTCACACTAAAACAACACTACGAATGAATATTATTACATTTTCCTTGGTTAGATACTTTACATTACATTACGGACATTAACAGATATACAATTTCTAGGCTAACTATTTACAAACATTGAATATTAATTATCGGAAGTTTCTCATCTCTGACTGAGACGTCTATCATGCTTCGCGATCAAAACAGTTCTGCAAGTCATTACATAAAGTCCCGGATGAGCTGGGAAATTGTCTGGTGATGCTGCTGTTACGTCACATGATCACGTTCTTTCGAATTCGGCGACACTAGTTGTTTCATATTTAGTCTGTGGGTCTATACCAGTGGTTCCCAACCCGTAGAAGTCTGCGGACCACTAAGCCAGAAATTGAACCATGTGCGGACCATCACCCTCATCCCCACCGACTTAAAGGGGGGGGGGGGGGCTTCCGAGAGTATGAGAATTATTTTGTATCATATTCTAATAATAAAATAATTGTTAAACTTTTAAGAAATTTTTATTTAACACCTGATAGAAGATATCTGTTGTTTTACATTTGCGTCAGAAAATCAAAATCGTAAGATTAGAGGAATTTTTTGGAAGATGGGTGCGTAGCAGGCTATCATAGAATTAAGAACTTAGGATAACGTTTAATAAACTGCTTTAAAACCCGTGAAATTCTAGCTATGCTGTATAATTATTCTTATACCAAATATACATGAAAATAAGTAATTTTATGCAACAACCAAAGTGTTATATTTAATGAGCTGTGCCCGTTTTGAGAACAATGATATTGTAGGTAATCTTTTTTTTTTTTGTAATCGCGATAATGAACAAACACTTTTAAGCTTTGTTGACAGAAAATAGCTTGAGATTAGAAAAGTTGTTTCAATAAAACTGAATCATTTATTTTGCCGTGATATTCAAAGCATTTTTTTATTTGTGCTAATAACTGTTGTTTAAAATAATTTTCCATTTCAAAGAACGTTTTAAATAAGCATGCTAATTGTTTGGCAACGATCTAATTTACTGCAGCATAAATTACCCGGCCGCTTGGTTTTTTTCAATTTATATGTTTATTCGAGATCTGAATTAAATTACGTTTTTTAACCCTACTGATATAATACACAGTTCAATGATCAAATGTTTAAGTAAGCCTGTCTGCATTTCTAGTTTTCGAGGGCTATTGAGAGAATTCTAAGAAGAGACTGAGAATGGCCAGACAAATTATTTTTCACCAAGACAGTGAGTGAATGCACCGTATCATTCTTCTATCTTTCCGTCTGAGTGCACTTAACAACAAACAAAAACCACAACATGAAACCTGTATCTGTTTCCCCAAATCTGGCTCCGTTTTTCTGTTTACTCCGATCAAAAGCCACCAAAAAGAAAGACAATTTGAAATGAGTTAAGAGTATGTTGGAGAGCAGAATGTGGAATTCTTGACGTGTCCGTTTGCTAGCATCACAATTCACTGAAAGGTTTATGAAAGAAACGCAAGGTAGGGTATCAGAAAGCTCGTCATAAAATAAATTATAATAAAAAAAATACATTCTTTGTTCACACTTTGGGTGTTATATTACATGTACTAAAACGGCGTATAGCAATACATGCACTGAAAATATCAAATTTATATGCTATCATACATAAACTCCATTCATAAATATTTTCAAACAAAATACAGAAGCTGTAAGTATGCAAGAACCGAAAGACATTAAATGACAATAGAGGACAATCCCCCCCCCCCCCCGCAAAAAAAAGAAAAAAAATGAAAAAGAAAGAAGCTGATTTATTGCTTACCAGTAAGAAAGTAAAACTATTCGTTGTGCAAATAAATAATTATGATTTCTGAATAATATACATTTGAAATTTTAATTTAAAATTTTATTTAAAAACTCGCTTTCCGATTTATATGCCAATACATATTTATTTCAAGGGATACTGTTCGTTCTGAATTTTGTATTCAATATAAATCTTTCATTGCATTAAAAAATGTTCTGTAAATTCTTTAATTGTGCTAAATTTGCAGAAGAATGGTTGAAAATAGGTTTGTGCAAAGCGTTGGAAAAAAAAATGATTGAAATCGTAACTGAAAATATTACCGTACATTTCAAAAGTTTAAAATATAAATTTTTAAATTATGATTTCCTTGACAAGAATCATCTAAAAAGGTGATTAGTGACTCAATGTCAGCGAAAATATCCATGAAACTGAAAATCTGACGATTTCCCAAAAGAATGACCGGACATTGCCACAGTGTTATAGTTCCATAAGAATAATTTTCAGACAAAAGAGCCAGTATCGTTTTTGTTTATCAGTGAGAAATATTTACCGGAATTATAAGAAAACACCCTGAAACATTTGCTTCACTTTCACACAACTTACTTTTGTGGGTTAGTTTTCTTCGTACTAACATAATATGCATACCTACAAAAACTTTTTTTTTTTTAACCAATGCGGAGGCACTTGTAATCAAACATTGGCCTATACTACGCCGCAATTTTGCTGCCCATTTTATTATGGGGGCACCATATATGTGGACATCATTAGCCCCTATGAAGGGACGACACGAACGGAGGCATTTTTCATGGCGCAACGCCGGGATTCGATCTGAGAACTGTCAGTACCGAAAACCAGAGCGCTGTACCACAGGGCCGCCACAAGCTCACCTACAATAACATAATTAATAGTAAAAAATGTCGAAAAAACCGCGAGAATGTGACACATGACTTGAGAAATTGTTTAAAACAAGAATTGAACTTGGAATCCGAATACTATGCTAGAGCAACAACACCATCTATAGCACTAATGCAGTCAATAAATAAATAAAAAAAAAGATATGCGCTCATGTCTATATATTTTATTGATGGATTTCCGTCCGTTAAAATTGCTACTTAAAGATTTATAAATAAATGTTATTTATGATATTAAATATGTTTATAAAATTAAAAAATTGCTTATCGTATTTTATTAATGATTGTTTTAAATTTTAAAGCTAAAATGTAAGACCCGCGAGCTTTCAGAACCACTGAGATACACATATTCTGCAATTTCTACAGAGAGAGAAACTCATATTCTTTATATATTTTTATTGTAATTAATTCGGCGCATTCTCAATTAGCTTTCTCTTTGAGAAAAAAAAAAGAAAGGAAAAACAGGTCTTATGTATGCGTAAAAGTAAAATAAAATAAAAATATGCCTTAGAGCAGAGTGAAATGGCGACACGTTTGGGGAGTTCCAGTCAACACGGGCGAAAGGGGACTTTGGAGACTGTAACTCATCTAGTTTTTCTCGTCATGACATTTTTTTTTTCAAAGTCGTAACGAATTGAGACTCTCTGAATGTTAATCACTTGTTTTTGCTCCTTAATGATAAATGAATCCTAAGTATTTACCATACGTATTATTTTTGGCTTTCGCATATGTGTACAGCGTCATTTAATTTCGCACACTATACATATATTTTTCTTAAGATTTATATATTTAAATATACTATACACATAATATCAGCCCTTAAACTGTTCTTAAAAATATTCTATACATATTTTTTAATCAGTAGAAAGAATTAGAGACATACTTTTTCTTTTGAGTTTTTATATGTGCCAATGAAATTCAAAAAATATTAGTTAAGGTTTATATTTTTAAATTTTCGACATCCGTAGGAGTAAAATACTGTCCGATAACTAGTTTTCTCAACGGAATAGTAGTTATCTAAAACTAGAAATATGATTTTAATAAAATTTCGAATTTTTCGAGGAATTTTGTACTTTTATAATTTTGTGTTTACTTTTACATTCTTGAATCATGAAAGTTTTATTTGATGCGCTGTCAAACATCTTTGATTAATCATAAATCCAAATGTAAATGTTGAAATTATCTAGTACAGGACTGCACAACATATGGCCCTCGGGCCATATGCAGCCCGCCAGTATTCAGTCTGTGGCCCGCGAAGCCATTTGTGAAGACTCATGTGAATATTATAAATATAAAAAATACGGTATATTATTTTTAAATTTATAATACACCTATACCTCGCTATACGGCCGCTCTTTATACGGCATTTCGCTATAATGGCCTTTTTTAATTATGGCACTTTTTCGATTTACAGCCCACAATATTTCGTTATACGGCCACAACAGCGGAAATTGATGATGGCAACATATTATAACTTAGTGATTCTTCATGTTAATGTTCGTCATCAGATTAAAACAATTTTTAAACATTTTACTTTATGTTTTTTATCATATATATATATACATTGCTGGCCACCCAAATTGCAACACCAAGAAAGACAAGAGATATCACAACAAAATTTATTTTGTAGATAACATGTTGACCTAGTATCAAGTGATTAAATTTATAGACTTCTGTGAAGTGTGGTTCCTGCCAAAATCAGTAGCCAGAGTAACCGCCATTGTTGGAGATCACCGCTGCCACACGCCTCGGCATTGATTCAAAGAGACTTTGGATGAGTTCTTGGGGTACAGCAGACCAAGCAGCTTCCACACGTTGCCAAAGTTGATCTGCTGTGGCAGCTGGGGATGGAATCTGGGTCAATCGTAGAGCAACCATGGACCACATGTTTTCTATCGGCGAAAGATCCGGAGAGCGAGGCGGCCAGGGAAGCAATTCAATCTGGCGATTGACGAAGAACCGTTGGACAATGCGTGCCACGTGTGGTCGCGCATTATCCTGTTGAAATATGGCTGTGGGCAAGCCCTGAAGGTGAGGAAGGACAACTGGCTCCAACACCTCGGAGATGTAGCGCTGGCTGTTTAAAGTACCGGCAATGCGTACTAGAGGTGTGCGAGAGTGATATCCAATACCGCCCCATACCATAATACCCGGTGCAGGACCAGTGTGGCGGTGCATAACGCAGCTGTTCAGCATCCTCTCTTCACGGTGTCTCCAGACTCGAATGCGACCATCGTGGTGTTGCAGACAGAAGCGTGACTCGTCAGTAAAGACAATTTCATTCTATTATGCCGTCCACATCCTTCTGTCATTGCACCATTGGCGGCGGAGACGTCTGTGGTTCTGCGTCAAGGGTAGACAAAGCAATGGACGTCTTGCGGACAGACCACTCTGCTGTAAACGGCGTCGAATGGTACGCGCAGACACTGGATGATGCGTTACAGACTGCATGTGCTGTGCTAAGGTTCGTGATGTGACTGAGCGATCCGTCACTGCCATGCGCACAATTTGCCTGTCATCACGTGAAGTGGTGCGCTGAGGTGGATGCGATCGAACACGCCGGCCCGTCGTACCCTCCTGCATCCAACGATCACACATCCGCATTACAGTTGTTTGGTTTCGTCCAACACGACTACCGATTTCCCTGAAAGATAATCCACAATCTCGGTAGGCCACTATCCTTCCTCTGTCGAACTCGGATACTTGATCAAAAGATGATCGCTGTTTTCGACGAGGCATAATTGATCGTTTTTTTGAAAAAACCACAAGAAAAACACAATTGCCGAACTTGAAATCGTCAAAATCTCCAAGCCTTAAATAGCGCTTTGAAGTGGCGCCACAGGCGCGCGTGATGTGCGTCTGCGCTGAAATTCTAATCATTAGCATATCTCACCTCCGCTAATGCATGTTGTAAATTTCATGTTATTTGCATGTTTCCTTCAGGGTCTTGCATTTTCAGTGGCCAGCAGTATATATATATATATATATATATATATATGTGTGTGTGTGTGTGTGTGTGTGTGTGAGTTCTTTTGTTTTTATTTATATGTTTATTTTTTTAAATTTCTGTTTATTATTACATTGTTTTGTACTTTTATTTTATGTAAGTATTTTTATAGGAAATAAAAGGAATAAAATGCTTTATGAACTAAAAACTATATTATTTATAAAAAATTGGAACATATCCAATTAAATTTGTATGGGCTTGTATCAAAATAATTGATTCGTTATACGGCTTTTCGCTTTACGGCCAACTTTTCCGGAACGTATCTAGGCCGTAAAGCGAGGTATGGGTGAATTACGAAAGGAATATATAAACCATAAATATTAATATTTATTTTTTTAAATAATCAGTAATTTATTTTTTGGTAGATAAAATATTTTTCGCTTTCCTATCTATGTATCTTATTTTCTTCCAGCCCAAAGAAACTTTCCATAAAGTGATATGGCCTTCATCCCATTTCGATTTGTGCAGACCGATCTAGTGGAATCCCGTTTTTCAGAATTATTCTCCTTACCGCGTGTAACATTCAAATGGAAATAATGATGCGTAAATCTGACAAAGAAATGCCTTTTCATTCATTTTCTCTTCCATCAAATACTAATATCACAGATGTAGGCGAGCACAAAGCTTGCTTATTTTTTAATCCATTTTCTCAACATAGCAAATAAAGTAAAATGTGAGCTTCCAAAAATAGAGCATTGTAAGCAGTTTAAAAGTTAAGAAAAGATTTGAAATAGTTCCACTACATCAGGGGTTCTCACGTTTTCAGGCTCTGTGCCTCCCTTTGAACACTGATGTGAGGTGACGCCTCCCCCACCACCACCACCATATGTGGTCAATACAAGTAAAGTACAATCGGAATTTGAAACTGAAGCTGGTTATTATATGAAAATATATAATAGATAATTTCATACACAAAATTTAATATTACTACTCATATCTTAATTTGGAACATATTATTATTAGAACATATGAAATCAAAGAATTAAATACAGATCAAATATATTTGAGGTAATCAAGGATCTAGGTGAGGTTGGCATGTAATACCAGTCACTTTCACAACATTAATGAAAGGGCTGGCAATGTTTGTCCTTGACAAGTTTTTGAATATTAGGTTGTAACTGTGACAAAGCACACCTCAAGTCACTTTCAACGTTCAGCTTTGCTCGATATTTTGACTTGATGTATGCTAATGCTGAAAATCCAGATTCACAAAGATATGTGGATGAAAACAGCAGTAACAACCTCAAAGCTTCCAAAGCAACATCTGTGTAAACAGGGAAATAGCGTAACCAAAGATTTTCAACATCCATGTTTTCGAATTCCGCTTTTGCTTGAGAATTACATTTTAGGTCGATTGCCTGTTCCTGAATATGATCAGGAAGTATATCCACGTCGATTTTAAAAGGATCTCTTGTCAACTTAAACTCCCAGTTCGCTGAACTAATATCTGGTAAATAGTCTACAACTTCATTTTGCAATGCTACCAAATGCCCTGATATAAGGTTCTTCAATTCATTTATCTGTTGCAATGGGAGATTTTTTCTATCATGTCGTTCAATCTTGGAAAGGATGAAAAGTTTGGCTCTGAATAGGGATGCGACATCGATGTCGATGTTTTCAAAACATCGATGTTTTGATAAAAAAACATCGATGTTTTAAACATCGATTTATTGAAGCCGAATTTTTTAACATCGATGTTTTGTGCTCGATGTATTACGTTGTCTCGATGTTTTTTTTAAATGAATATGTACCATAATTAAAAAAAATTAACCACGTAGCATAATTTTCCCACTCAGTAAATGTAAGTCTGAATTCTGAAAAGGACGAATACAAAAGGGGGAATGATTAGAGACAAATGGCAATGAACAACCAATGAATAATAATTATATGCCCCAATAGCCCCTATAATTGTTATTTACAGTAAAGAAAAAATAAGCTTGTTCAATTTTCCCCCATACGTTGGTTTTGCATCAGTACTTCAAATTGGTGAAAATATATGTAATTTTCTTTTGTATTATTTAATTTGAAAATAAAAGATTTGTTAATAAATTGCAATAATTTCTTCCTCAATTTTCTGGTAAAAGTAATAAAATGTGTAATGGAAATTCTGCGATATGCGCTGACTCTAGCAACCAAGTTTTTGTCATTTGTGTCAGCCCAACCTGAGAGTAAAATTACCCCCCCCCCCCTCCATGACTAACCGAAGTAACATTAATCTTAGAGGTTACTAAACCAGTTTTTAAAAATGAAAGCTCATAAACATCGATGTTTAAAAACATCGATGGTTTTGGGACGATGTTTTATTAGCATCGACGCTTTAATATTGAATATCGATTTTTCAAAACATCTATGTTTTGTTGTCGATGTCGCATCCCTAGCTCTGAACTCTGAAGACGGCGTTGCCAAAGAGTTATCTTTTCTGTGAAACCCTTAACTGCATCATAAGTCTTCAGAATGTGTTTCTGAACATTGTAGCTACGACAATTATCGTGTGCGACAATTATTGTGTTCGTGTTCGTATGTCGAAAATACGTCACGATTACATTGCGACCGCAAAATTGAGTGCAGTAAATTACAGTTAGTTTTACTTCTTATTATTTTTTAATCTCACGCCTCCCTTGAAATCCTTCTACGCCTCCCCAGGGGGGCGCGCCCCCCAGGTTGAGAACCGCTTCACTACATCAAGATAGCCTGCCAGCAGGGAAAGAGAGAGATCTTTGGATAGAGGATCCACCTTTAGTCATGTTACAGTTATGGAAAAACTTCCAATAATCAGTACATCTGGAAAGTCTGAAGTTCTAATCATATACCGTGATGAACCACGTCAGAGAAACCTTCCATATGTTCAGAGATGTAAACCTCGTCAACAAGCCGACTAAGGATTTGTAATGAGCATTATTGAATTTTCACTAATATTGTGTTTTTCTGTTTGGATGAGGATTATTACTTGGGTTTCATTTGTTCTTAAAATCTACTTATAAAAGATCGCTCAAAATAATTTAAAAAATATTTGAAAAAAAAGCACTAAATATATTTAAAATCAATCGAAAGAGCATTACGCATTATTGAAAATAATAGAAACTTTTTTTTAGTATTTTCCGTTAGATAACGATTTTTCTTTTAATGTTAATACTATTTTTAGTCGATACATTTCATGTTCTTAGAGGAAAACCCATGATGATAATTATCATTTGTCTTTGAATAATTAATGACAACGTCTTTATTGTGGCTTTTTTAGTGAAAGATTTTACTGGCTGATATTTATTTCCATCGTCTTTTAATGGTAAAATTAGTTTTGCAAATAAATATTTCGATTAAGATCAAACTGACTTTTGTAATTTTCTTTAGTTGTCTTTATGGGAACTATAAAGAAAATCCTAAACTTTTATAGCTATACTTAATATGATCTCGATATTGTTTTATATTTAAATTGTCTAAAGAATACTTATTATTTATCTAACAACCAATTTATATGACGCAAATTTAGGTGACGTAATTTCCATCTAAATGGTCTCGTAAAATAATAAATGCTGGCCTTGCAAAATGAAAGAATAAAACATTTTTTTCAAAGAGTGCAACTTTGATAGTTAATAAGACTTATAGTTAGTAAGCAATAATATTATATTTAAGTAACTGATAGTTTGTAATTTTATCCGTTCCTTTTCGATTATTGTCAAGCTAAAAAACTCGATATGTATTTCTGTATTTTCTGTGTAAAACTGCATAGATATCTCTCAGGGAATACGTTTGTACATATTACTGGATTTAGTAAAAAATTTTCTCACGTTACCTTATCAAAGCGAAATAAATTTTACTGGGATATCCAGACTTTAAAAAAAAGTTAAATATCGCTAAATTTACCAAAGGATCGCTATTTTATTTTATTATATGATTATTATTATTATTATTATTGAACTGCATACCCTCACCTAGTTTTAAATATCACTCTCGAACTTGTTTTAGAGAAATACTGTAGCATTTTATATATGGTTATTCGACTTCTGAGGGATCGGCGACTTAGAATTGATATCTTCCACGGAAGCATTTCTAAATGGGGAAATGTGTGTTGTATAGTGTCATGCAAACTGGTCTTATTAGAAGGAACGCTGGGAAAAAAAGGTGTAATCCCTTTATTTTTAATACGGCACAAAAATATTGTGTACTTAAAGAAAATGTTATCATTACATCCCCATATACATATCCCTAACCATATGTGCTGAATCTGAACTTACACAAACTCGAGATTCAAACTAAATTATTGAAACTAGTGTCAATTTCCCATATCATAAATGAATTTATAGTTCTTAGTAACTAATCAAAAAACCTTATTCTAATCTCTCTTTTAACCGTTTTGTATTTTATTTTAGGTCTTCAAATCATACAACAACTTTACAATCCTCAATGTGTTTGATGCGAGCCTCCCACCTTGTACGGTGGGTAGCATAGCATTATGCCTCAGGTTTAAATCCCAGCTGAAGTATGAATGTTGTGGTGCTATTCTCTCAAAGGGAGCAATATTAATTTAACTTCTGGGTTCTCACATACTAAGCAGCCAGCAAATATAATAGTGTATTTGCCCTCAGAATAAGTCCCTGATGAATGAGAAAAAAAATTCTAAAATATTCTTTAACATATTTCCCATTTCAGCGAAAATTCATGTCATTTCAAAAACTGGGAAAGCTTGCTCTTAGCATTCTTTAAAATGGCGACCCTATTAAATGGATATATCCCTAATCCTAGCATAAAATTTCCCTATTTTATAAAAAATATGATTCATTTTGAATTGTGATTTATTTTGATTTATTTTTAAAATAAGATTCCATTTTGAGAATCGTTACAGCCTTGAAATTCTTATAGGCTATGTCTGTTATGAGTTAGGGCCTGTTCACATAGGAGTCCGGTAGCGGAAGCGTTAAAGTATTGAAATATATTTAACCAATGACAAATCTCCAAACGATTAGCAACAAAATTTTTAACGCTTATTATTGGTTTCTTTCCGTCTCAGCGCCATCATTCCTTTTACGCTTCCGCTATCGGACTCCTATGTGAACAGGCCCTTAGGCTACAGTGTTCTACGAAAGTCGAGCAGTCTGCCTGGACACAAGGCATGAACGAGACTATTAAAATTATAGATAGATTACATTTTACATGTTGTAATAGTTTCGTGTGACATTAATCCTACTTTTTTCTATTAAAATACATCAACGTAAGAATGTTTGTAGGGTAATTACATTCATATTTTTTGCGACTTACATTTCAAATCAACTTAATCATAGTAAGATGTACAGCTTGACAATATTTTTGTAATTATATTAATAAATTCAGTTGTATAAGATTTTTGACCCATTTACGAGAAAAAATATTTTATACATTCTAGTAATCCAAGATTAAGTGATCAAACAACGAATAATAATGAAGGCTTCAATAGATGGTATTTTTACAGTTGAATAAAATGTATATTGATCTGCTGAATCTAAAGTAGTCAGAGAAATGTTTTAAATAATTGACAGCAAAATGACTTAGTTAAGCCCGTAGTATTTAATCTGTATAGCAGTTTAACAATAACAGATTTTTCCCAATATTTTCCCCTTATTAATGTATAAATGTAATTCAACACAGGGTTGAATTTTAATAAATTATAAGAAATGCAATAACTACAGCCATCCTCCACTTTTCGAAAGTTGACTATAAGGCATCTCACTTTAGCAATAAACCCACGTGAATGCTTCTTTTCAGTAAATCATAGAGGGTTTTCATTTTTGCCCAAAACGCGAAAAGCTAAAATATAACTCACAGTCATGCCCTGATGCATTCAGACGAAGATAAGATGTAAACTGATAACGTTCGTCCTTCCCTTACACTCCACTCTCTATCACCTCCCATCACCCCAACATACAGCTGGCATTCACCACACTATCAACACATCACGGTTACCACCACCATCACCTCTCGGCATTTCAATGTGAACACTGTGGGCGCGATTCGGCATTATTCTCGACACAGCATTCCAGGTTCTATAAGCTGTGAGTTTATTTTACTATTCTTCCATTTACTGTATTATGTTCGAGACTTTAAGGTTTTTCTAAGATATTTGGTATGATTTAATATGCTATTTAGGGGTATGGAAATTCTAGAAAAAAATTTTCGCTTATAAATTTATGATAATTGGCGCTTTTATTCGCGCCATTTCGGCTTTCGAAATGTTTGATAGAAGTAGCCAACTCTCGGATCGCGGGACACAGTTGAAACAAAAAATGCTGTCAGACCATTTCTGTGTATGTGTGTGTGTGAGTAAGTAAGTAAACAAACAAACAAACACACACACACACACACATATATATATATATATATATATATATATCGTTTTCCCGTATGTGTCGTTTATTTCTATCAGTCCCGACGATCATACTGCTTTGTTATATTCCTGCATCTCTCATTTCCCCGCATTCATCGTTCAGTTCAGTCGGTCCCTTGAAAAACGATAGATCGAGATTCCACTATATATATATATATATATATATATATATATATATATATATATATATATATATATATATATATAAAATGAAATCCACTTGTCGACGACTGGGGCGGTACTCGGAAACTAGGAGAACGAACATTCGGCTTGGTAGTCGGGCGTTCATCACCATCAACTCCAGATTAAATACTAAGGTGCACCATCAGCTCCAGATTAAATACTTCAGTTAAACGGAATAATACTTGTATTATCCAAACACGTTATGACTATCTAACAATTTAACATATTAATACGAAATACAAATGCGAACAAGCTATTTACAAAATGAGAGAATGGATTATGATTACCATTCAGTTCATGAATCAATCTCGAAGTGCGTAGTTCCGACGCTCACGACAGCATACATATATGAAAGTTAGTTTCGTATTGCCACGTGACCCCCTGTTGTGCCATATGCTCAGGTGTCATACAGAAGGAACGCGGAAGTTAATTATATAACGGGAAAGACAAGATCAAAAGCTGCGAATAAATGGACTAGAATTAAACTGGTGTTACGTTCGTTTTATAAGATAATTAATTATGGTTGGGCGATATTATTTCTTACTTACTTACTTACACACACACACACACACATATATATATATATATATATATATATATATATATATATATATATATATGTGAGAATGAGTTTGGCAACACAACTGAACTATTACTACAACTTCCACTCCTACTACTTCGGCGCGAAGGACTTGGCGCGCAAACACAGTGATGGACTAGTGACATTACGAAGCGGATGTGTCGCTCCGCAGGCTTGCCGTTTTGAGTCAAATAGCTGTGTTGATGCTTTGTTTTTTTTAATTTCATACTAAGTGTTAGTCCTGTCTTGTAAACATCGTCTAGTTTAATTAAATGTTCAAAATAATTAAGTCTAATGATTCACTTCTAAAGGAAGGAGTACTAACTCCTTCCTACATGGGTGCTCGGCCCTCGGACTCGAAAAATACCCCTAGCTTGGACTGAAAAACTATTTTCTTTTGATGATTACCGGATTACTGTTCTCTGTTATTTCTGTTTTGGATACCGCCAGCGAAAACGAAAGTGATGTGCCACGGACTCTGATAATATTCTGATGGGATGACGAGAACCGAAAACCAGAACTGTGAGTATATTCTGATCATATTGTAATTATTTCATGCATACTTTGAAGCTTGTTCAAGAAAATTTTGAAGATTAATGGAATTCTCATCTTATTGATGATAATTATAAGAAAACTGAAAATATTTCAACGTTCTTTTGATGCAAGAATTTAATTGATGCTAAATTCATTTTTGATGGTCTTTGACGTTGAATTTATCACTTCTGTTTTCTTGAAGAGAATTCTATTTCGATGAAATTATTTGATGATTTGATGAAAATTTCGACATTTAACTTGAAGAATCTTGTTTCCTTGAACAAACCACAACATAACATATATTTTGAATGATTGCAATTTGAATACAGTTTGAAGAATATTATATTATTTCCTTGATGCATATTTTGAGAATCAATATTTTATTATTGAATTGATATTTGAGGAAATTTCGATTTGAAATTTTATTTTTGAATTTGAGTACCTACGTATTATAAGTATCGATTTTGGTTTTGAATATTTGTATATTTGTGTACTATAATTGTTTGAACTTAGTATATAGTTATGGCTACTCTCAACGATTACCCCAATATTGCAAAATCATTAAAAATTGGTAGTACGAATCAAATAAAGGTTCTACATCGTTTAATTTTTGGTACAGACGGCGACAGACAAAATCGTACCAGATTACGTAAATTTACAGGTTTTAAACAGCCATTCGTGTTAGAAGCAACGAAACAGAAAGTACTTAAAGATTTTTCACTTAAAGACTTGATTTCTATTTGTAATCTACTTCATTTAGAATTTTCAACTGACCCAGACAAATGTGCCAATACCATTCTTATGAGTCTTAGTGATTTATCGTTATTAAAAGCAGAATTTTCTGATCTTTCGGAATGCGAAGTGAATGATGACTCACTTCCGGGTGCACGTTCATCCCAAACTAACAGCGTTATAGAGGAAAATAGATCTCCCTTTTCCCCCACCATTGACGCAAAAGAATCTTCGAATAAGCAAAATACACACATTTCCGTTGGTGAATCAGATCAAAATTCATTGCCTTCAGTTGAAACTGCGAATCTCTCTTTCCAGTTGTTTAGTCTGAAAGACGTTGTTGATTTAATAAAACGTTTCTCGTCTCGTGATAATTACAGTGTTGAGAATTTTATATCTGACGTTGAAGAACTTTTTTGTTTATATCAGATAAACAATCCAATTCACCAAATTACTTTTGTTAGAAAATGTTTAACTGGTCCCGCTCAAACTTTAATTAGGTCTATTCGTGGAATTACAAATTGGGAACAATTGAAGCACCATTTATTAGACGAATTTTCGGACAAAATTAACGGTATTCAGTTACATAAATTAATGGAATCTCGACGTATGAAACCGTTTGAAACCCTACAAGAATATTTCTTAGCTATGAGAGATTTGGCACACAAAGGTTCTCTCGATGACTCCTCTCTGTTTGAGTATGTCATAAACGGAATTCCTGATTCAACAAACAATAAAGTTATTCTTTACGGTTGTAAATCCGTCCCTGAATTTAAGGAAAAGTTGAAAATTTATGAACAAATCTTTAACAGATCACAAAATTTCAGACAAAATAATCAGAAAAAAATTGATGCTTCCTACCTCAATGTGAAAGTCGATAATACACGTAGCCCAAATACACAGCCAATATGTTTTTCCTGTGGCTTGAGAGGTCATAAAAGCAACCAATGTTTGAATAAGTCACATGGTAAACAATGCTACGGATGTAAAAGTTTTGGTCATGTTCATGCTAATTGCCCTAAAAGTTATCGAAATTCTAAACCAAAACCTGATTCTCAAAAACCTATTTCTGATAAAACTGTAAATGCACTTTCTCCTGAAACTTCATCGAAAAATCCCATGCATGTTGACATTCAACTTGCAGGAATTCAATTGACAGCACTCTGTGACACTGGGTCACAGGCAACCCTCATCAATGAGAAAACCTATCGAAGAATTGGTTCGCCACCATTGCAGCCCACCAACATTCCCTTTTCAGGAATTGGCAAAAACCAAGTTCACAGCATCGGATTCTTTCAGGATTCCATCGAAATTCAAACCATTACTTTACCTGCTAAAATACATGTTCTAGAGGATGACTTGATTCCTTTTGATGTGATTATCGGAATCGACTTTTTACAGCAAACCCAATTTACATTTGATAAAGACGGTATTCGTTTATGCAAAACTCCTGAAAATAACACCTTCGTTAATATTGCTAATGTTTCTGATGATCAAGCTTTTCCATTTGATCTTTCACACATTTTGAATTCTGAAACTCGTGAGGAAGTTCAAAATATCGTTACTTCCTACAAACCACATAAAGTTCAAGACACTGAAATTAAGATGACTATTTTATTACAAGATGAAATCCCTGTAGCTCAACGTTCTCGACGACTCCCTTTCGCGGAACAGAAAATTGTAGAAAGCCAAATTCAAGATTGGTTAAATGATGGAATTATTAAAGAAAGTTGCTCCGATTATGCCGCACCGATTGTTCTATGTAAGAAAAAGAGTGGAGATTATAGACTTTGTGTTGATTACCGCAAATTGAATAGAAAAATGATAAAAGATAAATTTCCCTTACCGCTCATCGAAGAAGCTTTAGACAAACTTGGAAAATCTCGGGTGTTCACTTCACTTGATCTCAAAAATGGTTTCTTTCATGTACCTATGGACCCTAATAGCACTAAATATACTTCTTTTGTGACTCATGAAGGACAATACGAATTTTTGCGTGTCCCATTTGGCTTATGTAACAGTCCCAGTGTTTTCCAACGATATGTTTACACAGTTTTTAGAAATCTCATTCGCGACAATGTTCTTATTGTTTACATGGACGATCTTCTCATACCATCTAATGATGAAGTTGAAGGTCTACAAAAATTACGCCTAGTTCTCCAAACAGCTGCAGACTATGGCCTTGAATTGAACTTTAAAAAGTGTCAATTTTTACAGCGAAAGATAGAATTTCTTGGTTACATTATCGAAAATGGAGTAGTTAAACCCTCACCTACCAAGACACAAGCTGTTCAAAATTTCCCACAACCTCAAACCCCTAAACAAGTTCAAAGTTTTCTTGGATTAACAAGTTATTTCAGAAAGTTCATTCCAAATTATGCGCTGATTGCTAGACCATTAAGTGACCTCCTTCGGGATAATGTAGAATTTAATTTTGACTCTGAACAAATAGCAGCTTTTCAACAACTTAAAAACATTCTTTCACAAAACCCAGTTCTTCATGTTTTTCAACAGGGATACCCATTAGAACTCCACACTGATGCCAGCTCCTTAGGTTTTGGCGCTGTGCTCTTGCAACAATCCGATGATGGACAGTTTCATCCTATTCATTATTTTAGCCGTAAAACTACAGTTCAACAAGAAAAATATCATAGTTATGAACTGGAAGTTCTTGCCGTTATTGAAGCGCTAAAAAAATTTCGAAACTACTTGTTGGGAACAAAATTTAAAATTATCACCGATTGTGATGCTTTCCAAAAAACGATGCACAAAAAAGACCTACCAGCTAAAATTGCTCGATGGGCATTGATGTTAGAAGACTTTGATTATGAAGTTTGTCATCGACCCGGTAGACAGATGAAACATGTTGATGCTTTAAGTCGTAACCCCATTCTTGTAATTACCTCAAATGATATCACTCAAAAGGTGAAAAATGCCCAAGACCAGGATGAATTTATATCTCAAATTAAATCTATGCTTGAATCTACACCTTCTGATGAATTTTTTGTTAAAAACGGAATTCTTTATAAACTTCATCAGGATGCCGAACTTTTAGTAGTACCACAAATGATGCAGAAAGAAATAGTGCTAAACGCCCATTCACAAGGTCATTTTGCTTCACAAAAAACCGAATTAATTGTTTCTCGTGAATTTTTCATTCCTCAACTTAAGAAATTAGTTCAAGAAATTATTTCGAACTGTATTCCTTGCATTTTGTCCTCGCGAAAATCTGGAAAACAAGAAGGATACCTTCACCCCATTCCAAAAGGTGATGCACCCCTTGAATGTTACCATTGCGACTTTTTAGGACCTTTACCATCGACAAAAAAATGTTATAAGTATCTTTTTACAGTAGTTGATGCCTTTTCCAAATTTGTATGGATCTATCCCGTGAAGTCCACCTCTACGAAAGATGCCTTAGACAAATTATCCTTGCAACAAACTACATTTGGCAACCCTTCAAAAATCATTACTGACAAAGGTAGCGCATTCACATCTTCAGAATTTCAAAGTTACTGCCAGGAACAGTCAATTGAACACATTTCAATAGCAACAGGTGTGCCACGTGGCAACGGTCAGGTTGAGCGTGTTCATGGCACAATTATTCCCGTTTTAACTAAGTTAGCTCTAGATGAACCTGACAAATGGTTTAAATATGTCCCAAGATTGCAACGTATCTTAAATAGTACCACCACACGCAGTACAAAATTCACACCCTTTCAACTTTTAATTGGTGTTAAAATGAAACAACAAGAGGATCTACAGATTAAAATCTTCTTGACGAGGAACACCACCAAAGAATTCTTGATGACAAAGAAGCGTTACGTATCGAAGCTAAACGAAATATCCTCCGTTTACAGGAAGAAAACATACGACAATATAACAAACGGCGTAAACCGGCTTGTAAATACAAGATCGGTGACAAAGTGGCAATACAACGAACTCAATTTGGAACCGGATTAAAGCTCCGACCAAAGTTCTTCGGACCATATGAGATCACGAACATCAACCCCAACGATCGTTACGAAGTTCGAAAGTTAGGACATCACGATGGTCCAACCATAACATCAACTGCAGCGGACAAAATGAAACAGTGGTGCAGAAACTGAACACCAATACCACTGTGTTGAACACTGCTTGATTTTTTGAAATATTTTTCCTTTTTCTGCTCTTTTTTTTTTATCTTTTCAGAATTATTGTTTACAACCCAGCCGCGGACGTCTGGAAAGTCAGAACGGCCGTGTGAGAATGAGTTTGGCAACACAACTGAACTATTACTACAACTTCCACTCCTACTACTTCGGCGCGAAGGACTTGGCGCGCAAACACAGTGATGGACTAGTGACATTAAGAAGCGGATGTGTCGCTCCGCAGGCTTGCCGTTTTGAGTCAAATAGCTGTGTTGATGCTTTGTTTTTTTTAATTTCATACTAAGTGTTAGTCCTGTCTTGTAAACATCGTCTAGTTTAATTAAATGTTCAAAATAATTAAGTCTAATGATTCACTTCTAAAGGAAGGAGTACTAACTCCTTCCTACATATATATATTGTGATATCTTCAGACTCCGGGTAGCTAAAAATGTTCAGAGTCAGTCTACTAAATTAAAATACAGTTTTATTAAATTTTAGTCGGAAACTTTTTACACAGGTGTTGATCTATTACACTCTTTACACAGCTGTTGATCTACCTCTATACATAGAGGGAACTGGCCTTCGTAATAGCCAAATAATTTCGATAATAAGATGCACGTACAGTCACAGCGGAACTAGAAGGTCGGTACACAGCCTCTAGAGCGTACAGCTCTGAAAATAGATAACGAAGCCTGTAGAGCAGGATGCTCTGAGATAGCTATACTTCAGGGTGAAGTATTCGTTGACGAGAGCTTCGAGCGGCTGCTCTGAAAATAAGTCAGGGTCAAGTCGGTCGCTCCAGGACAACGTAGACGATAGGTGCTCTCTAGATGAGAGTCTCGACCAAGTCTGTCCAAAAACTGGATTTCTTCTGCGGCGTTGGCAACCGTGCTTCCGGTCACGTGACTACACAAGTTTTGGTTGGCTGGCACTATTTTGTGACATCATGTCCGTTGGCTGTGATTCGCCTGACCACGAGGCCATGTGTTCGGTTCCCATGATTCAGCTGATCTGAAAATCATTAGTTCACGTCGAAATAGTCATTAGTTTACGTCGAACTAGTCATTAGTTTACGTCCTCCCAGGCCCGGCGGCTAGAAGCAACACCATTCTTTGTGTACAGACACCTTGACGCTGAAAGATAGAACTGTTCGCTGGTCACCTGCTGTGGGAGGTCCGGCTGTCTGGGTGATTTATTCGGAAGGGTCGTAACAGATTCTTACAACCCCTCCCTCCTTGAAGGAGATTTTGGCATAATGGCAAAATCTGAAAATCACGGTTAGACACAGCTCACCTGATACATCATTAGAGGCAATGCATTTAATTTACTACACCGTTAATACATTTATTCTAATACATTATGATTACTAGGTTACCTAACACATTAATACACTAAGTTATTTACACAATTCATTAATTATTTTCACACTCTACATTAATTTATTTACAACATTACGCCTGACTTAAGGTTCTATTCTGCCATGAAACGGCTTAGGCAATCGGCATGACCTATCAATTTACCAGATTTGTGGACAATCTGATAATTGAAAGGCTGTAAGGCAAGAGCCCATCTCATAAGCCTTGGGTTATTTCCCGCATTCCTCTTAAGAAAAACGAGCGGATTATGATCCGTCCCGATGGTGAATCTCTGCGGTCTCTTTTGTGCCAAATTTATAGCGATACCAATGTCGGATGCATCGGTGTACAGGATAATTTCTTTGGCGAAGTCCGGAGCGTACAAAACAGGTTTCTCGGTCAGTTCCGTTTTCAATTCTCGAGCCGCTGTATTGCACTCCTCTGACCATTCAACTTTCTCCCCAATTTTAAACTCCCTTCTCACTGACCCTTTATCATGATTAGTTTTCCTGTTAAGTTTAATCTCCCGTTTAGTTTCGGAAGCGATGTTCTGATAGTTCCGTAGCCTATTCATGAACTTAAAAACATAATCTGTAACCACATTAGTCTCCGGCGAATTCCTATACCATTTTCCTAAAAGTAGTGTTTCCGGCACCCTTAAATTCTTCCTAAATATCAGTTCGGCGATGCTAAAAACCATAAACATATGAGTCATGTTTCCAAGTGCAAACATGGCTGAGGGTAACCCTACCTTCCAATTCTCTTTTGCCTTAAGGCAGATAACTTTTAAGAGTCGATCAATGGTGCGGTGAAAGCTCTCGACGGGGTTTCTTTGCAGATGAAACATTGAGTTCCGCGTCACCTTAATATGAACTTCCTCCAGAAACGTGGTCGTTAATTTGCTTGTGAATTCGGTAAAATTATATAATTGCAATTCCTTCGGAAGCCCTATCCGACTGAAATTTTCTAATAGAGTATTAGTCACATGTTCTAAGTTTACAGCACTCAAAGGTATGGCTTCCGGGTACTTGGATGCCATGCACAACGCAGTTAAAATATATCGATTTCCCTTTGGAGAAATCGGCAATGGACCCACAATATCCACGTTAATTTTTGTGAAAACCTCCGTAATTACTGGGACTAATTTAAGCGGGGCTTTCTTTTGTTCTTGTGATTTCCCTATTCTTTGGCAGAGGTCACACGATCTAACAAAGTCCTCACACTCTTTTATGCACTGGGGCCAAAAATAATATCTCAATAATTTGTCTTTACTTTTTGACATTCCCATGTGCGATCCGATGCCATCATGGCATAAACTTAAAACTTTAGACCTGTACTTAGTTGGTATAATCAATTGTTTTCTTTCCTCCCCTCTGTGATCTCGCGATTTCCTAAAAAGTAATTCGTTTTCGACCACAAATTCCAGGGTTTTCTGTTGCTTAACTTTTTCCCAAATAGGTGCAAGTTCAGGACAATTTTTTTGCTCTAAAGCGAAAGTGTCGGCACTCACTTCCCCTAATGAATCGTCAGTTTCTACCACTACCGGTAATTCTATATGTTCTAAGTCATCCGGCGAATTAACGTCGGACTCTGGCGACTCCGTTAGTCGTTCGACCGCTTCCCCGTTCTCTGCAGAATTTCCCGTTTGAATTTCCTCCTGCTTACCTCGACTTCGGGTGACTGCATTAACGCTAGCTGGTTTTAATTTTTGCGCTTCTATCAGCTCCTGAGTGGCATTCCCCAGCAAGTAGTGGTTCATTTCCACACTCTTACCTACCACGGCGGCCTTTGCTATCACCTGGCCGAATTCGGGGATCTCAAGGGTTACGCGAGCTAAAGGTAACCGTCTAAATTCATTTTCCAAGGGCTGTTTGAGCAAAACATTCTCTCCGGTGAAATCTCCGGGTTTAACTAATTTAACAGGGCACAAATCTACGCAACTCCCGCTATCACGCAATAATACGGTTTGGACCTGATTCACGCGAGCTTCGCTTAAGTAGGGCTTAAACGCAAGAGAAAAATCTTCCAACGTAACTAAGTTGTTTATGATTTCTCTGGATTTATTTAATTCTGGACAGTTCGGGCGGACATGTCCATTCTGACCACACTGAAAGCAGATGGGGCCACTTCGCTTCTCATACTCCCTGGTCCTCCAATCATTATTATTTTTATTAGCAGCGTTGCGCCACTGTTTCTTACCTGATTCTTCTACTCCCGTTTCCGTCGTGGAACTAAATTTCTCTGACTGCTTGGGGCGGTCTACCTTTTTCTTTTCGGGCGATTTAATTTGCGTCGGTTTCTTTACGAATCGGCGGGTCGATTCATACGCGTCTAGCTTATTTACTAAAGTTATAGGATCATTTAGTGTTCCCCATACATCTACGAAATGATCTTTGATTTCCGCTGGTACGCGTCGCTTTATTTGGTCGGCTACCATAAGTTCTTTGAGTGACTCAAAATCTTTAATTTCAATTCCATCTAACCATCCCTCTAAATAGCTCCTCAATTCAAATATTAAATCTTTCCACAAAGCACCGTTCTGCCGTTGATGGGTTTGGAACTTCGTACGGAATGCTTCGGCACTGAGTTTAAACCTGTCTAGCAGTACCGACTTAACATATTCGTAATTATCATTTTTTTCTTCAGGTTCCCTGATGATTATTCCCGCTATTTCGCTCGGCAAAAGACTGAGTAACTCTGACACTAAATCACAATCATTAATTTGCAATTTCCTAGCTTGCCTCTCAAACAGATTTAAGAATAAAGCTATGTCTATCTTTTCGGCATCATACCTCTGCATTACTGATTTAACATGCCTAGACGGGTTCCCGTTTTCTGAGTTCACGGAATTCACACTACTATTTTCCCCAATTAGAGTGATTTTAAGTTTTTCAAGCTCAAAAGCGCGTTGTGCTGCTTTCTCTTCAAGCTCAAAAGCGCGTTCTGCTGCTTTCTCTTCAAGCTCAAAAGCGCGTTCTGCTCTCTCGGCGTCTTTAATCTCCTGCAATTTTCTATCTTCTATAAGATTTACGAGAATATTTTTCGCGCTCTCTTCCTCGAAACCTTCACTTTCTGAAATTTTTCTTGCCAGGTCAATTATTCTATCTGATTCTTGAATTCCTACTTGCAGCTCCAAAGCCAAATCTGCAAGTCAATTTTCTTGTATTTTGTTTAAAAACGACATTTTGCCTCAATAACTATTTATCCACAACTTAACCTTACCGGAACCCTCGGAATTTTGATCTCAACACAACAAAAGAACTGGTTGTCCGCTTTTCTCACGCCTTTACAATAGAGCCCTCTCAATTCGGGGAATTCTAGTGCTACGTTCTTCCAAGAAAAAGGGGGGGGGGGGTTACTCCGAAAGATTACAGTTTAACAGACTCGTTTGAAATCCTAACATGGCACATACAATTCAAAAATGTTTAAAATTTTTCAGACCAAATTTCACACACATAATAAATCAATGCTACTTCAATATAATCTTAAGCACTCTACACAAGTTCAATAACTGACTAAATTAATTTGCAATACACAGTTACTTAATTTCAATAATTGGCTAATTTAGTTTGCAATACACAATTTCTTAATTTCAATTTAGAATAAGTACTTAAATCAGATTATCCACAGTTCTAGTATTCATCTAACAAATATTTGTTCATTTACTTTCCTTTTAAAATTTTAAACACATTGCATACAATTCATTTTTACCTTATTCTTTTGCATAAACAATTCTAATACTTCATTAATTTACTTTTGACTCAATTAATTAATTTCTCACAGATAATTTACTTATTTCAATTCAATAGTTATTTCCCATGAAACATTAATTTACACATGTTAACATTTACACAGATTCTAATCAATTAATTTACTTTTAATTAATCAATCAATTACTTTTGCCTCTAATGAGAAAACAGGCTTACCTTGTCTAATTTTGAAGACTAGATTGTAGGCTCTCATTGAAGCTAGGCAGTCTTTCCAGGCTGGTTTTTGGGGGATTTCCTTATTTAATATGCAGCCCCAATACTTGATCGCTGCACAACTCCACTGTTGGTAGGCTGCTCGCTGCTATATACTGGTATCTGTGATGCACACACTTGGGACGGGACGTCCGCACAAAAAGTCCTAGATGGGCTTCCTACTCTAATTTCCTAATTCGAAGGGGTGGATTGCCAATTTTTAATTAATGGGACAATCCCAAACACGCTGCCACCAATTATTAGTAGACTGTGATATCTTCAGACTCCGGGTAGCTAAAAATGTTCAGAGTCAGTCTACTAAATTAAAATACAGTTTTATTAAATTTTAGTCGGAAACTTTTTACACAGGTGTTGATCTATTACACTCTTTACACAGCTGTTGATCTACCTCTATACATAGAGGGAACTGGCCTTCGTAATAGCCAAATAATTTCGATAATAAGATGCACGTACAGTCACAGCGGAACTAGAAGGTCGGTACACAGCCTCTAGAGCGTACAGCTCTGAAAATAGATAACGAAGCCTGTAGAGCAGGATGCTCTGAGATAGCTATACTTCAGGGTGAAGTATTCTTTGACGAGAGCTTCGAGCGGCTGCTCTGAAAATAAGTCAGGGTCAAGTCGGTCGCTCCAGGACAACGTAGACGATAGGTGCTCTCTAGATGAGAGTCTCGACCAAGTCTGTCCAAAAACTGGATTTCTTCTGCGGCGTTGGCAACCGTGCTTCCGGTCACGTGACTACACAAGTTTTGGTTGGCTGGCACTATTTTGTGACATCATGTCCGTTGGCTGTGATTCGCCTGACCACGAGGCCATGTGTTCGGTTCCCATGATTCAGCTGATCTGAAATCATTAGTTCACGTCGAAATAGTCATTAGTTTACGTCGAACTAGTCATTAGTTTACGTCCTCCCAGGCCCGGCGGCTAGAAGCAACACCATTCTTTGTGTACAGACACCTTGACGCTGAAAGATAGAACTGTTCGCTGGTCACCTGCTGTGGGAGGTCCGGCTGTCTGGGTGATTTATTCGGAAGGGTCGTAACAGATTCTTACAATATATATATATATATATATATATACAGGGTGTCCTAGTTAAACGTTTCAAAACTTCTACGAGATGTAGGGTGCATCCTGACGACTCGAAATCATATAGCAAAGTGGGGTCGGAAATGCTTTCCTGGAGCGTTGATGTACACAGAAAACCATAAAGAAAGCGACCGTAAGTGGATAATCGTTTTAATAATAAATGTACAAAACCAAAAGGTACACGGGTTAAAGTAAGTGTTCGAAGTTTTTTCCGCCGACTACAATGCAGACCTCACATCTCCGGCGCATGGAATTTCGAACATTCTGGAATAATCCAGGCTCATCTCGAATTTCTCCGGCAGCTACTGAGATTCTTGCAACCAGCACCTTACCATTGTCGACGGGGGTGTCATAAACCTGTGTTTTCATATGCTCCCATAAATAAAAATTCGTATAATTAGCCATTCCACTAACTCTGAGTCCTTGTGCGAAATCACGATTCCCTGCACTAACGCTCGGAACTTTCCCGCAACGCCATCTGCGGCTTCAGGAAAGCATTTTCGATCCCACATTGCTATATGATTTCGAGTCGTCAGGATGCACCCTACCCCTCGTAGAAGTTCTGAAACGTTTAACTGGGACACCCTGTACACACACACACATACATATACATATATATATATATATATATATATATATATATATATATATATGTGTGTGTGTGTATACCGGGTGGCCATAATTAAACTGACAGTGCTCACAGTGTTCTGTAGCGCGATCTATTTGCGAGAATGACGCCACATTTTGTAGGAAGATTAAACAAGACGGGGGACGAAGGATTACGCGAAAAAATAAATTAGTTCCAAAAGTCACCGCTAGGGGAATATTTGGCGCTGTGTAATAGAAAATAGAGTGTTAACAAATGCAAATCAATACGGAAATTACCTTTTATTTTGCATTCAAATGAGGTTCAATGTGGCTGCCGTTGTTGTGGACTACATATTGCATTCTGTGCACAGTATGCACAACAGCAGAAAGTAACATGTCTGCAGGAATCTCCCGTACAGTCCGTGATATGTTACCCTTCAACGTAGCCAGGTCCTGGACCACTCCTTGATAGACCTTGGACTTAAGGTAACCCCATAGCCAGAAGTCGCATGGGGTAAGATCAGGCGACCGAGGTGGCCATGCAGTTGGAAAGTAACGGCTAATGAATCTTTCTGTTGTGAATTTCTGTCGTAGAAGCTGTTGCACCCGTACAGCAACGTGTGGAGGGGCTCCATCTTGCATGAAAATGATTTCCCCCAGGCATTGTCTTTGAAGTGCCGGAATGACAAAGCTGTTCAACATGTGGCGAAATTTCTCTCCGGTAACAGAACAGGTTTCCGGTCCTGACGGGGTAATGTTCTCATAGAAGAATGGACCTACGATATATTCCGCTGTGAACCCACACCAAACAGTTACCTTTGGTGAATGTAAGGGAATTTCTGTGACTGCATGTGGTGATTTGTCATCCCAAATTCGGCAGTTCTGGGTATTCACAGTTCCATGCAGGTAAAAGTGGGCCTCGTCTCCCCATAAGATTTTCCACGGCCAAGCATCATCCACCTCCATTCTGGCAAGAAAGGTGAGAGCAAAAGTCAATCGCTTATCATGGTCGATGTACAGTAACTCCTGTACACGGCTGATCTTGTACGGATAGAAGTTGATAATCTTTCGTAAGATTTTCCATACTGTACTGTAAGGCATATCCATATTCCGAGCTAATCCACGAGCGCTAGAGGTGGCAGCAATATTGTCTGGTCCTCTGTCGACAATCGCCGTGGCAACTGCTTCGATTGTATCCTGTGGTACACGTTTTCGTCCTCTGCCTGACTGAACCTTCAGAGAACCTGTTTTCTCAAACGTCGCAACCATTGCTTTTAGCCCATTAACTGACACAGGACCGTTACCTTTACGCATTTTTTTTGTGCGTTCTAAAAGCACGAAGAGCGGCTGACGCGTTGCACTGGTTGAGGTAAAAGAATTTGACCAGTAACGCACGCTCGACTAAAGAAGGAGACATTGCACATAAACTTTCAATCCGATTGATTCGAAACGTAACATATTGCCTTTTAAAACCCAAGCAGCTGGCACTGTGCCAATGGATGTAACGTGAAATTTGAATAAAGAACTTCTTCTGCTCAGCGTACGTGATATTGAAGATCACGAGACTTTATCGGTGTTTATGTAGATTTTACGCTTTTTTAAAAGTGTTGCCATATTGCACTTGAACTAAATAAGAAAATGTGCGTAATAAAAGGTAATTTTATTCCGTATTAATTTGCATTTGTTAACACTCTATTTTCTATTACACAGCGCCAAATATTCCCCTAGCGGTGACTTTTGGAACTAATTTATTTTTTCGCGTAATCCTTCGTCCCCCGTCTTGTTTAATCTTCCTACAAAATGTGGCGTCATTCTCGCAAATAGATCGCGCTACAGAACACTGTGAGCACTGTCAGTTTAAGTATGGCCAGCCGGTATATATATATATAAAATAAGAGGTCATCCTCAAATGTGAGAAGAAACACCTATTATTTTTCCTGGCATTCGGAACAAGAGTCTGTGGGTTCAGGGACGGATTTACATATTTTTATGCCCTAGTCCAAAGCACCATTTTGCACCCCCTTCCTTCCATTTAAATTTTTGACTTATAACATTAGATTTAATATACAGTATGAGTTTTTGAAACATATATACTTAATAAACATTTGAATAGCATATTTTTAATAAAAATTTTCTGCATAATTTCTTCTAATTTATCTAAAAATTACAATTAAAATTTTTTCCTTCGTGCTTTCGCCCATGAAAATTTTTCAATAGTTTCATTGAAGTCAACAGATCTTGTTTAAATCTGCTTCAATGCAAAGAAGTGCGAAGGCATTTAGTTTGTCTTGTTGCAGCAAAGATCTTAAATGATCTTTGATTCTTTTTAGTGCAGAAAAAAAGATCTTTATGTAGAGGCAATTGGGGCAGGTGTGCACACAAACATTCTCAATACGATATCAACATTTGGATACACTGTTTGTATCGACTTTTCACGCAGCCACTTGCAAATTGCTAAGGGACTTTTCGAACCAATGCTGCACTCAGTTATGTGAGATTTTAGATTTTGCAGTTCATCACATAATGCAGGCTCCAAATCATCTTTAAAAATTACCTGTAATTTTCTTCCCTCTTCTTCAAGCTCAGGAGAAGTCAGTTACCAAATTTTCGTAATTCCTTTAAATTTTTCACCCAGCTATAAGCTTGTGACCTCTTCTCAAGCTCTGCTTTGAGTTTGTCCACAATCGTGAAATAGGTATTAACTCTAAAGATATCACGCCCGTTTAAATTAACTTCGCCTTCACGTTTTTCGTCAGCTTGTAGTTTTCTGAAAACCTGACACTTTTCATCACGCTTATAAACTTTCTTTTCAGAAATATCCAGAGCTTTGTTTTCATATATATCAAATTGTGTTCGCATGTCTAACAAGAACTTTACGAGTGACTGAAGAACTGTAGCAACTTCTGAAACATCAAGTTCTACGTTTTGTACATGCTTATTGACTTGGTGAAGTCGAATCCGCACCGTTCCCCAAAACTGTGCCATGAATACTGTTTCAAGCCTTTGCAACTTCGTTAGTAAACCTCTAGCTTCTGCTCTTGTTCCTGATTTTTGACTTTCGTCACTTTCAAAGTATTTTAGAGCTTTTATGACTACAAACCAATCTTCTTTTAATGCTCTACAAGCATCATATCTTGCCAATCATCGTGTCGTGGAGAGGCTTTTTGAGGTAAGGGTGCTATTTTTCTTCAATGCTTCCCACCTCGCTGTAGACGACGAGAAAAAATTATAAAGTTCTTGAAGCAAATTAAAAAACGATGTGGCTTCAATGCAGCAATCTACAGCATGTGTGCCCACTAAATTTAAAGAGTGTCCTGCGCAAGGTATGAAGGATGCAAGAGGAGAATCTTTAAGTATCCTAGCCTGAAGACTGAGTAACACCAGCCATATTAGCTGCATTGTCATATGATTGACCACGACATTTCAAGATATCAAGGTGGAGATCAGTGACAGTCTTAATAACAGCTTCAAACATTTCAAGGGCTTTGTGGCCAACGTTAGGTAAAAATTTTATAAATCTCTCAACAGGTTTCCCATTTTCTTTCACATATCGCAAAACAAACGACAGCTGATCCACATGCGAGATATCAGGAGTTGAATCTACAACAAGGGAATAGTACTTTGATGTTTTAGCTTCATTAGCAATATGCGATAGTACTTTTTTAGCTAGGAGCTCGATGAACTCATCACAAATAGTAGATGAAAGATAGGATGTCTGTCCACTACCTGGATTCCCGAATTTCCTGATGTGATCAGCTAAAAATTGATCAAACGCAGAAATTGTCTCCAACATCAGTATGTAGTTTCCATTATTATTAGAACCAAATATTTCATTTCGACCTCTAAATGGCAAGCCACGCGAAGCAAGAGCTTTAATTACTACAACCACTCTGTAACACATTTCTCCAGTATTCAGTTTCTTGATCAACCAATTTAGTTAGTTGCAGATCGATTCTTCCAAGTTTAGCTCCTCTATGTTTTAAAATTAGGATGTTATTTCTGTGACAAACCAAATTTTTGTGCTCTTCAGTCTAGATGATACGTTTTTCCAGTCGTTAAATCCATTTCTTACAAAAGATGATTCAGTCTTTGTACCAGAATGGAAGAAAAGACAAGGTCCGCAGAAGACACTTCCTTTACTTTCTGAATATACTAACCAACCTCGGTCTTGCGTATCACCGTTTACTAGTTTGCGGCTAAAGTAAGTACCGTTAAATGACCAGCTTCTATCGCCGTATTGCCTCTTCGACTTTGAGAAATCTACATTTTTATTCTGATTAAGACCATATTGAGATACGTAATCACGTAAGTTATCGTTGATAACCCAGTGTGCTGGATCTGGATCATAAGAAAATTCTCGATGCTGTTGGTAGAAGAAAAAGACTCTGATGTTGAAGTCAGCAGACGTTCAGTAAAAAAGTGTTACATTAATTTTAAGGTACTCACTAGTTATTAATTAAAAGAAAAGTTTGAACAAGAAAAAGTATGAACAAGAACACTTAAAAATATTGGTGCAAAACAATTTAAGTAACGAGCTAAAACCAATATAAAAGCAAAATTCTCATATCTGTATTAATTGACATAAAAATAACTATATGGAATAAAAATAATTTATATTAAAAAATAGCAACTAGCACACTAATAAAAGTTCAAAATTTAAAAAAAAGTTAAATAGTTCTCTTTTAAAAAATATTTTTAACTTTTACTTTTAGACTAAAAGTATAAAAGACCTTTAGCTTTAAGTGGCAAAAAATTGAACTATTTTAAACAAACATAATGTACTTTTAATAACACTCGTACCTAGTTCTAGATAATTATTTTTTTTCTACTAGAGCCTCCTGTAACACCCAACACGAGACTTTTCAGTCAAAGACATTTCATCCCTTTTCATAACGAAAAGTTTAGAGACCCCAGCCCAGGTTGAGCTTTACTTAACCAAATTAAAATTAAGTACACTCATTAAAAAATTAAACAAAATAATAATAATAATAATTATAAAAACATTTTTCAAAGCAAATCAAGTTAATATTAAAATAAATTAAAACTAACTCGCCTTATAACTGTTAATATTGAAGACTTTAGTTCTGGAAATTACACGATAGAAAAGGTGTTTGTTTAAAATAGCAAGAAATGTTCATAGGTCCAGATGAAAAAACTAACTGAAATAGTAACCTCATAACAAAAATTTATGTTTTGTATGCTGAAAAAGGTTGACAAAGCTCTCAGCCAAAATGAGCTTGCAGATCACACTCTAACGGAAAAAAGTTCTCTTTTCGTATCAAAACCAAACACGGGCCCTGCCCTTTAACCCCTTAAGGCTCCATCCGTCCTCTCCTTCCTTTTAATTCCCTCTCAGCCGGGATTGGTACGCGGTCCCCTTAGATGTTCACTTTTAGGAACTCTGATTTGCCCAACTTATGGCTCCTCCCAGGGAAAAATTTAGAAGAACCGACAAATATTTCGGTTCCCTTTGACAAAATTAACTGTCTCTTTTCTAAGACGACCCATTAAGGTTGCAGACACTCTGGCGGTTTCCATATAATAGTTCATTTTACTTGAAAGAAACACCTTGCACAGAAAGACACCCTAGTCCAGTGTTCACACAATGATTCTTTCACCTTGAAACAGTTTCTAAACCTGGAGGGTGCCATCGTTCGTTATACCACGCTCCTTTGACAACGGGATGGCAATTACTGAACAGATGACGATGGGTTGGGAGTTTAAAAAACATTAGTCTTCTTATCGGACTGCCCCTGGTCTGAAATCTGTTTTTGGAGGAAAACGCGAGGGTTGTTTGCTCTTTGTCAAATGTATCGAAAGATACAGCGGAAGTTGTCTTTTGTGAGGTTCAAGTTCGACAGCTTTCTGCAATCATTATCCCTTCAAATTGCAAGAATTCTTAACCTGCTTCTCGTTAACTCATAATGGATGTTTGGAAAAAGAATGAAAAAAAAGAAGGAAAAAATAATTTGTCAGTTGACGAAAAAGTTATTTCAAAATGCGTATATTGCAAATAACATTTTCAACGATACTAATAATATACAAATAAAAATTAAAAAGAAAAAAAATTGAACTTTCTCGTTTTATATTGATAAAAATTTTATAATTTGGTTGTTACTTCTTCTAAATTTACGCCCTCTTAACGGCTGCGCCCTAGGCCATGGCCTAGGTTGGCCTTATGGGAAATCCGTCCCTGTGTGGGTTCGAGTCTCACTGTTAGCATGGATGTTTGTAACCATTCGGAACCGGCTTTAAGCAGTAGGTTCCGGTCTAATGAGTCCTCGTATAGCAAAAAATGACTGTAGCGCTCTCAATCAACCAACCTATTATTTACTTTTTAAACGTCGAGCATGTTCGGGATATAAAACGCCGACAAAACACAGACAGTTTAACTACAGTTTCCAGAAAAACTAATAAAAATATAATTATCGTGTCAATATCTCAACTTTCTTTTATTTTAACAAAGACTATATAGTATAGCGATAATTTTTTTAACTATGCAGTAATAAAAACTCGTCAGTTTTGCTTCTGTATCAATGATTTATGTAATTTAGAATTTAAAAAGTCACCTATGCAGACTTTTTAATTGCTTATTTGAGCTAATTCGAATAACATTGGGGGACTGATTGGATGTAATATTTGAATAATCTATCTAAATGTAATTTTATAAAACTTCAAATCAATGATGCCTTTAAATTTATATTATTCCTCTGCCCTTCATCCACGAAATATGTAGTATGCTGAATTTCAAATTCTAGTCAGCACACATCAGAGCTTTTCTTTCTGGTTAAATCTTGGATCTCATCCTAGTCACTCATGCTATGCGGAACCTGCAAAATTTTGAATCAGATTTGTTTACTATCTTGTCCTACCACAGGTTTCAGGTCAGAAGAATTTCAAATTACAGGTATCAGTTTTCACAAAACGGGGATTAGTACCTATGAATCGAATGACCTGAAAAGATGTTTCCCAAGATGGTTTTAAACTTGTGGCAGGTTTTCCCCCATCTTTCCCAATATAAATGCAACAAACATATAGATCGCCTCGGGTCATTCATCACGTGTCTGAGTGCAGGGGGAAGATATACAGTTTCAGTAAACTATTCAAGCGCACCTGTCCGGTCAACAAAAGGTTCCAAGTTCTTGCTCGGAAATGGGAGTAGTTTTGTGAGGTGGAAATAAGCTGAGGTCACGTTAAGCTGACTACTCCCCTACTTTTATGACTGAACAAAGTAAAATTCCACACATATGCAGCATAATGATTTTTTAATAAAAAATTCAAAGAATAAAGAAGTGTTCTTCGGTTGACAAAATATTCTGTTTGTGCTTATTTTTTTCCCCGATAAATCTGACTTGAAAAGTATTTTTATATTATCGTTTATTGGTCAGGATATGACCAGAATAGTTTACAGGCGATATCCTGATCTGTAAATGATTTTTTAATCTATTATTTTGTATCATATCCTTTTATACCTCAGTAGTTAAAAAAAAAAAAAAAAAAAAATTTTCCAATCATCAAAGACTACCTTTTTTTCTACGCAACGACGCCTAATTGAATTTTAAACATAAATATGAAAAATTCATTTACCCACAAAATAATAATTTAAAAAAAAAAGAAGAGAGACAGTGCTCATATTCACGTTTGAACTCTAACTGAAAACCGTTACTCTGTGAGATTCATGAAGATTGATTATGGCATTCCTTCGCTAGTGTACGGGTCAGCACACCTTCCCGATAAGCAAGAGGGGAGGGTTCAATCCCGTAATTAGCCTAGGGCCTGGTGGTGTTTAATGGGAAATAAGGAATGTCAGTGGAGTGTGCGGTAGAGATCGAATCATTATAACTTAGTCGATAAATAACGAAAACATCAATAATCGTATAAATTACGATACCTCAATGATATATCAGTGACCATTTGTTCAATTCAACGAAGGAATACAGAATGTTAGAACAAATTTATTGTGTTCCAAAATCTCCAAATCAGCTGTATGTTAAGTCTATAATACATAACAGCTATGGACAGAATTTCGTTTTAGTTGATCCCCCAATAAAAAAAATAAAACAAACAGAGATGTCAATAAGATCTTATCTCAACTAAATTATTTCATATATATCATCAGTTTATAAATGTGGAACCGGAAGCAATAATCCATTATGAATGTTCATTCTTAGAAAAAGATCACCATATTACTATATACAGAATACACATATTCGTTAAACCAAGAACTGATCTGTTTTCTCATTAATCGCTAATGAACAGGTCCTGATTTTCCATTAGGCCCGGTAGGCTTGGGCCTAGGGGCCCTCGAAAATTTTTATTTTAAAAGAAAAAAAAATTACCAGTTCAATTTTTTTTTTTAATTTTACCTTTTTAATAGCAATTTTTTTTATATATATCCTTTCAAATTTGATTGATTGGTTCATCATATGTATGTTATAGTGTATATAAGGGATTAATAAGTTTTTGTGGTTGCATTGTATTGGTGTTTTAAAGATGAAGTTAATATGTTATATAGCTTTTTGTTATTTGATAATATTCTAGGCTTCTACGCTTCAAATAGCCAATTCTCGGTAAAATGGTACTTTCACAATGATTCATGATTGTTATTTTAATTCATTTTTTTTTTTTTTTTTTTTTTGGCGTCAATTTTGGAAATTTTATGCCCACATCAGTGTTAGGGGGCCTCCATCCCGAGTTGTGCCTATAGTCAAGAATTTTCTAAATCGGGCCTGCTAATGAATATCGAATCTCCATTTTGCTTGATTACTTAGTTTGAGAGTTAGGGCCTGTTCACATAGGAGTGTTCACATAGCCTGTTTTCATATAAACCAATCATAGGCCTCCAAACGATTAGCAATGAAATTTTTAACGCCTATGATTGGTTTATTTTCGTCTCAACGTCGTATTTCCCTTAACGCTACGCAACGGACTCCTATGTGAACAGGCCCTTAGAGGCTGTTAACAGTACACCTTCAGCATTTCTCGTATCGAAGATTTTTTGGCGATCCCAGACCTCAAAACGACTGGTTACGAAGTTGTTAATATCTTTGGTTGGTCAAAAAGTTTTCAATGAGAGTAACGCTGACGTTGGCGGGCGTAATGTGAACTGCCCTTTAAAACTTCTACAAGTTTCCCATATATCCAACCTTTGACCCTTATAACGTCTAGTGGGGACTTTAGAAGCTACAGATTTCAGATTCTCGATTTTCACTTATAAGAATAGTACTTTTTTTTTATTAGTTCTCGGTTGATTCTAGGATCTTATACGCAATCATTGCATAGCAGAAGCTGTAACACTTTTGACAAGATTTGTTCAAGAATTTAACTTACCACAGGTTTCAAGTTAGAACAATTTCAAGTTAGTGGTATCCTGATAGAATAACAAAAATATATAATATGATGTACGAAATATTATTCGTTTCCAGAAACATTTATGAACTGAATAAAACTTTATACTACGTAATTAAAACTATTCATTAAACTATCTCATCCTAATCTAATATCTATGTAGTCATTTTTTTAAAGTTTCGAAGTACAATTCAGCTAGAAAGTTGGATTATAATTTAACAATATTTATGTGTCAAATTTATTATAAACGCAACACCAGCATGAGAATAAGATGCCGTACTGTAATATACCCCTCTAGAATTTTGAATCAATACTTTTAAAAATCCAATGATGCATATGTAATTCGTGCCTAGACTTTCGGGATTTTTTTTTTATATAAAAGAAATAAACTCAAAACTATATGAAAACAAAAACTATTTTAGCATTAAAATTAACAATTTGAAAACTGAAACAAATGGAGCATGAAAAATTCCAAATCAACAAAAACTGTAGATCTAACTCTATTGTGCAGATAGATATGGACTTGGGCCAAGGATTATAGAAATAACATTTATTTATGAAAAGAAATCCCGCTTAGTTGGCTATACTTGAATACAGCAACTTTGTTACTTTCGTATCACAGCTTGTCATTTAAGAATTATGATTTATGAATAAAGAATGTATGGCAACATGTATATGCCAAGTTTCTTTCCTTTATGCATAGCTATTTTTCGGATAAAATAATTTTTTCACTCTGAAATGATAAGTGCATTTTAACTAGAATAAAATGACGGTTAAAAGTAAAAGTTAAGCTCATGAAACTATGAAATTTGGGACTCGTTTTCTATTTATTCTAGGCTCTCAAAATAAAAACACGATTTAATTTTTTTTATTAAAATTGCAAGTAATAACAAATTAAAAAATGTCCGTATATCTTTACTCAATTTCTAACTAAAAAATAGAAATTAACACACGGATTTGGCATGCAAGTATAACAGTTCCGTGACTGACTGACTGACAACGCACAGACCAAACCGGCTGAAATTTTACATGGCGATTCTTCTTATAGTGCAGAGGTGCACTAAGAGAGATTTTTAAAAAATCTTAGATTTTTTTTAATTAAATTTTTCAGCTGTTTTTGTAACTTTTTAAAAGTTTACATTTAAATAATAATCTGAAGGTTATAAAATTTACATCACTAGAAAGATCATAAAAATTCCTTTAAAATTAAATCTTTTTCGAAACTTTACCTCCATTTTCTGATATTTGGTGGATTTTCAAAGATTAATTTTTAGAATTTATAAATGCTGATTACGTGGTTTCTTTTCCCTTTCTGGTACTTAAATTAAGTTTGCGTCACGTTTATAACAGCGAAATAAATTGACAAAAATATTAAAATACGATAAAAGATAAAATTTAACCACTAGACTAATTGAGATGGAAATTTTTTAAGAATTTAATTCAAATTAGTATGTTTTATGGATATTAAACATACAAATTAATTGCATACATTGACCGTTGTATTTAATTTGAATATTTTCTTCTACATTATTTTGTCTATAAAAATATCCGTTACGATTATATATATATATATATATATATATATATATATATTATATATATATATATATATATATATATATATATATATATATATATACAGTGGAATCTCGGTCTATCGTTTTTCAAGGGACCGACTGAAATGAACGATAAATGCGAGAAAAAGATAGATACGGGAACATAACAAAGCAATATGATCGTTTTGACTGGATGAATTGAACGACACATACGGGAAAACGATGATTCGGGAAACGGTCGATAGAGATTCCACTGTGTGTATATATATATATATATATATATATATATATATATATATATATATATATATATATGTACACTGCTGGCCACCCAAATTGCAACACCAAGAAAGACAAGAGATATCACAACAAAATTTATTTTGTAGATAACATGTTGACCAAGTATCAAATGATTAAATTTATAGACTTCTGTGAAGTGTGGTTACTGCCAAAATCAGTAGCCAGAGTAGCCGCCATTGTTGGAGATCACCGCTGCCACACGCCTAGGCATTGATTCAAAGAGACTTTGGATGAGTTCTTGGGGTACAGCAGACCAAGCACTTTCCACACGTTGCCAAAGTTGATCTGCTGTGGCAGCTGGAGATGGAATCTGGGTCAATCGTAGAGCAACCAGGGACCACATGTTTTCTATCGGCGAAAGATCCGGAGAGCGAGGCGGCCAGGGAAGCAATTCAATCTGGCGATTGACGAAGAACCGTTGGACAATGCGTGCCACGTGTGGTCGCGCATTATCCTGTTGAAATATGGCTGTGGGCAAGCCCTGAAGGTAAGGAAGGACAACTGGCTCCAACACCTCGGAGATGTAGCGCTGGCTGTTTAAAGTACCGGCAATGCGTGCTAGAGGTGTGCGAGAGTGATATCCAATACCGCCCCATACCATAATACCCGGTGCAGGACCAATGTGGCGGTGCATAACGCAGCTGTTCAGCATCCTCTCTTCACGACGTCTCCAGACTCGAATGCGACCATCGTGGTGTTGCAGACAGAAGCGTGACTCGTCAGTAAAGACAATTTCATTCCATTATGCCGTCCACATCCTTCTGTCATCGCACCATTGGCGGCGGAGACGTTTGTGGTTCTGCGTCAAGGGTAGACAAAGCAATGGACGTCTTGCGGACAGACCACTCTGCTGTAAACGGCGTCGAATGGTACGCGCAGACACTGGATGATGCGTTACAGACTGCATGTGCTGTGCTAAGGTTCGTGATGTGACTGAGCGATCCGTCACTGCCATGCGCACAATTTGCCTGTCATCACTCGAAGTGGTGCGCTGAGGTGGATGCGATCGAACACGCCGGTCCGTCGTACCCTCCTGCATCTAACGATCACATAACCGCATTACAGTTGTTTGGTTTCGTCCAACACGACTACCGATTTCCCTGAAAGATAATCCACAATCTCGGTAGGCCACTATCCTTCCTCTGTCGAACTCGGATACTTGATCAAAAGATGATCGCTGTTTTCGACGAGACATAATTGATCGTTTTTTTGAAAAAACCACAAGAAAAACACAATTGCCGAACTTGAAATCGTCGAAATCTCCAAGCCTTAAATAGCGCTTTGAAGTGGCGCCACAGGCGCTCGTGATGTGCGTCTGAGCTGAAATTCTAATCATTTCCATATCTCACCTCCGCTAATGCATGTTGTAAATTTCATGTTATTTGCATGTTTCCTTCAGGGTGTTGCATTTACAGTGGCCAGCAGTGTATATATATATATATATATATATATATATATATATATATATATATATATATATATATATATATATATATATATTTATTTATTTGCATTAATTGCATACATTGACTGTTGTATTTAATTTGAATGTACTCCGTAACGAAGCACGGGTATTCAGCTAGTCTTTATATACAAGACCAGAATCCTCTAGCGTTGTTTAAAGAAATGGTATGGTAGTTCAGTGGTTAGAATATTTGCCTGTGGTTCCAATGATGGTAAGTTTCATTCCTACCATACCTATAGCTCTTTTTTAATGGGTGAAAAAATTGTACTGTGCTAGAGTGGTCGTTCAAATGGCACCCTACAGAAATAGATTTCTAACGTGAGGTTCGGGGAATTAGAAAGTCATCGTAAAACAGATATTCTTGTTATGAATTAATTTTAATTTTGCAGTTGATAGTAATAAAGTAAACTCCATTTCAGTTTAACTCCCCCTCACCCCACCCCCTCTCTCAGAAGCGGAAAATGCCCCGAGAAATGGATTTTACTGTATGACTAAATAGTTAAAGTCCTAAATTGTTTTAAAATAGATTAAATTTATTTCATCATTATTATCAGAATTTGCACACTAATATTTTTAAAGAATTTTTACAGTCTATACTACTCTGCAAAAGACTTGAAGGGTTAAAAAAACTGAAAAGCGATTACATTTGATTCCAGTCAGTCAACGTTGTTAAAGATTTCATATGTACTCTAATTACCGGGTTCTTACCCTGATGTGGGTCGCGATCCTTAAAAGAAGCTTGCAAAGGAAATTTCCCCCATGAAAGTTTTCAACGCTTATTTATTTTAATATGGCTGCACTTCACTATTCTATTAATGGTTATAATGCTGATTTTTCATAAACGAATTTGAAGGACTTCTCCTTCAGGGTCCAGGTGTACAGTTAGAAACTTTTTATAACATTTTAATTATTTGCTATGGTGGATAAATTAAAGAGTATGTTAGAGTTATGGTCTTAAAATATATTTTAATGTATTTTACACCCTATTTTAAATGTGTTTGGTGCGAAAGAGATGGTAGTCGTTGACTTAACTTGAATTTTAAATTAGAGAGGCTTGACTCAAAAAAGGTTAGAAAAAGCTGCTCAGATTCGGATTTACTTTCCTCGGAGATATTATTAAACTGGAATCCATAGATTAAAATGAAAAGTAAGATAGCCCAGCTCAATACTATTGAGACATAGCCAAGTAACGTGAAATTCTGAGCATTCAGCACAATTGCATCCAGTCCCGAATCGCAACTTCACGATCTTTTGCATTGCTGATTTGCTTTCGGGCAGCTTAGGGAGCTATGAAAGGAAATGCCCCAGTGAGATTACAGATTATCTTTGTGTTAGGAGCTATTTTTATCAAAGGTAATGGTAACTTTCGTTAGGAATATGCAGATGGGATTTTTCTAATGGATAGAACACCGTACTTATTTTCTTTAACAAACCAGAGAATTAAATGGAATGACTGATAGACTCAGATTCATATATACAGAGGCTGTTCACACATTTTTTAGACGATGTATATTGTATTCACAAACTAAATTACATAAAATTCTTGTGTTTTAAATGTTCTATTTGACATCCCTTATTCTGAATTATCTTTCGACACCGCAATTTCCAGGATAATAATGCCTTTTGAAGTGTCAGAAGAGGTATTCTATCCCATTCCTCCTGAACAGCTTTCCAGAGTCCTGTAAGGGTTTTGGGACGACGTTTGGATAATGCAGATTTTAAAAGTCCGAAAGCACAAAAATCCATCGGGAGATTTAGTAGGGATATCAGTGAAGGGTATGGCCTTGATACCAGTTTTTTGTTCCATTTCTTTTAGGAAATTTGCAGTGGATTTTGATGTGTGACTACTAGCTTTGTCCTGATGGAGTCTCACAGATTGATGGCACTGTGGGTAAAGCGATGGTATTTCATTCAGAAAAATTGGCGATAAAATATGTTCCTGATAGTATTTGGAGTTAATCTTGACATTTTTTTCCACTCTCTTTATTTTTAACTTGCCATTATAAGAAAAACCAGCAACAATCATGAATCCCTTAGAAAAACTTTCTTTCGATTCTTTGAACCATGTACTTAAATTTTTTCTCCCCTTTTATGATAATAAATGGCTCTTTATTTGCTGCAATCATTTAAATACACCCGTGATTCATCTATTGTAACAATTGTTTTTCATTTTTCTTTGGATAAGTGTTTCTCATATAGAATTCTGCAGCGTGTCCTGCGTTCAGCGATATGATTTGGAAGAAGACGATACACATTGCGTTTTTTCGCTTTCTTAAGATTTAAATCAACGTTTATCATTTTGTTTACAGTGGACACCGAGCATTTTAATGATTTTGCAACTGTCCTTTGAATAGGGGGATTTTCTTTTAACATTAAACAACGTACCTTTGCAATAGTCGAAGATGTCCGTTTTTTCCTTGGATACTTTTTTGGAATTTTTGTCCCACTTGAGGCTCCAATTTGACGTTTTTTTCCTTTCTTGTTGACGATATTGCCTATCGACGCTTTAGATATCACAAAACCATGACTCTCACATCGTTTTTGGATAACGGAGTATGCATATTTCTGTTCGGAAAGAGCATAAATGTAGCCTTCGAACCACTGCTTTGTTAAAAACGCCATTTTGAATAAAAACAAAACTTTCAAGCCGCAGACGATAATTTTGACTTTTAAAAACATAGTAGAATTGCAATTATTTCTCTTGCAACAAACGATTTTTTTTATTACCGCTTACCAAAATCGTCTAAAAAATGTGCGAACAGCCTCTGTATATATATTTTATAAGAATAAAGGTCATAAGACAACATTGTTTTTCAATCATTATGTGGTAAAAAATAAATTCATAAAATTGCTAACGTGAAAGTTTCATTCAACTTGAAGCACATTTAAACATACAACAATGTAGCTCTTTCTAATCATGTATCACATGTGAAACGTTAATAACAAAGGTTTAGTTAAAAATTTTATTTGTGAGCAAAAGTTTTTTCAAAATATATTTGTTAACAGCGTGTTTCATTAAGAGTTTTTAAGCTGCTAGTTTTTAATTGAATATATAATTTGCTCTATTTTTAACCTGTGTAAAATTTATTACGCTTATAGACGTTTAACAATTGATAAAAAGGGACTCTAGACAGCTTTTGGCATATCCCATCGCTCTTCAAATCATTAGTTAATCATAATCTTGCTGATTTCTGAATATTAATCCACTTCTCTTTGCGGGTATCAAGGAAATAAGAAGTTTATTCATCAGGATAAAAGTTATTTTTCTCCCCAGACAAAACTTGATTTCAATTCGTTCGTCCATCATATTGTTGCAAAGTGAATTGCAACCTTGCCTCCGAATAAATTACTCAATAGTGGTCCCGCGTTATTGCGTTATTTGCAATCCTTAATGGCTCAGTGAACGCATCTTAGAATTCGGCGTAATTTTAAGACTGTTCTTTATGTCCATAGTCGTTTCTCTGAAGCTCGATACGGCTCTAATAATTTGACGATTTGACGAAATGGCCATTTATCTGAAATTCGTGGTTTAGTCTTCCTGAAAGGACAAGATCCACAGTTAAGATTTTGAGCCAGCGTCTCGATGTCTTTCCCCAAAAATGCCGAATTGCAATCTTCTAGGAAAACAGCTTATCGAATTTATGACGAACTACTACAAATGGACGACAATGGAGATTGGACTTTTTGTTTTATTGTAACATTTAACAATTGTAAAAAATAAATAGAAAAATGTTTCCCCAGATAGGGATTCCAACGGGGGGTTACATGACCCTTTTAAACGAGAGCGAGGAGCGAACTGAGAAGCGAAAACTTCTCCCTCTCTACGGGCGTCGCAGCGCCCCCTCGATACAATTTTCTACACACCCCACCGTGAACAAAATGTTCACCTTTAATTACACAATATGCAGGGTATATAAACTACTTAATAAAATGTCACTAACACTCAAAATACAATACAAATAATCAAATTTACATCAATACAAGAACAAATATTATTTTAAACGTCCTAACAAAAAGAGACCTAAATTTAAATACACAGTTCTTCAAAACAAATTTAAAATTTTCATAATCTAAGAAAAGGTATTAAAGTATATACAAAACATTAATCATTTAATTCAAGAGGATATATAAGTTGTATGGGACGTTTATACTGGCCACTTGAAGTACGAACAAGACAAGATCTTACGTGTCCATCACGACCTACAAATACTTCATTGATTATACCTAAAGGCCAAAGTAATTTAGATTTCGCTGACCCTTCCAACAAGACCACATCACCTTCTTTTAAATTATCTTTAGGAGAAGGAACTATAAAATTATGGGCATTTCTTAATTGAAGCAGATAATTTTCCTTCCACTTACGCCAAATTTGCTTCAAAAGTCTAGATTGGTACAATTTTCTGCGATTTAAATTTTCCTTTGTCGATAACTCATTGTTGAAAAGATCAGCAAAATGCACAGGATAACTATAATTTTGACCAGGAAATAAAAATTGAGCCGGAGTAAGAGGCTGTGGCTCATTTAAATCATTACTTACGTAGGTAAGTGGCCGATTATTTAAAACACATTCGATTTCTGTGAGGATAGTCATCATTTCTTCAAAAGATAATAAAGCCTTGCCTAGGATCTTTTTCAAAGGATCCTTAACACTTTTCATGAGCCTCTCATAAAATCCACCCCACCATGGGGCACTAGGCACAATAAATTTCCATGTTATGCCGTTAATAGCAACAAAATCCTTCAAATTTTTGTCTAGAATTATTTTTGAAAATTGTCCTAAAATGTCATTTGTGTTTTTGAATGTTTTAGCATTATCCGAAATGATGACTTCACAATTTCCCCTTCGAGCCAGAAATCGCCTTAAAGACAAAATAAAACTTCTAGTTGACATGCCGGAAATGAGTTCAATATGAACTGCTCGTGTCACTCCACAGGTAAACAAAGCAATGTAGGCCTTACGAATGTCCTTATCTGATTTCAAATAAACAGGTCCTGTGAAATCGACCCCTGTTACTGAAAATGGCGGCCTTTCCAAAATCCTGTCCTTTGGCAGCTGAGCAGTTACCTGTCTCCCAGGTTTCCAAGTATACTTCCGACAAATCAAACATTTATTCAAAATTTTCCTTACCTCTTGCCTACCCTTCACAATCCAAAATTTTGTACGAATTTTTGCCAAAGTAGCTGACACCCCACCATGTAAAATTTTGCTATGTTCTCTAATTATCAATAATTCTACAAATTTTGATTTAGGCAAAATAATAGGATGAATTTCATTCTCAGATAATTCACCCTGCTCAATCCTCCCCTTTAAACGAAGTATTCCGTTATTGTCTAAGAATGGGGCTAAGCTAAAGATTTTCGATTCGGTGGGAACTGGCTTGCCAGTTTTCAAACAATGCAATTCCGAAGGATAGGCTAGAGACTGTTCGAACTTTATCCAAGTATTTTCTGCAATTTCTAATTAAGTTGCAGTAAGTGGACCATTTTCATATTCTAAATGCTTCAATTTCGCGATAAAACGATTAACCAATGCAGTAATTCTTAAAACTTTCATTAAATTAGAAAAATTGTTCAAATTCAAAATAAACCCTTCGTTCTCTGAAATACAATTATTTTGCACAATTACTTCACAGTTTTTTCTCAATTCAAGATCACAATTAGGTTCAAAATATTCAGAATCAAATTTTTCACAAGGGGGCCAAAATTCCGGTGGTTGTCTCAACCACGGCGGTCTATACCACCACAATGAACTTTCAGCCAAGTCAGTGGCGGACATACCCCTAGATAGCACATCAGCTGGGTTCTGTTTGCCTGGGCAAAAATACCATCTGCCAGGTTCAGTTAAAGATTGGATTTCTTCAACCCTATTTTTTACAAAGGGTTTGTATTTGCTAGATTTACCCTTAATCCAAAAAAGTGTTATCTGAGAATCACTCCAATAAAAACATTTAGCATCAAATTTCAAGCATTCTTTCACTTCTTTAACTAACCTAGCAGATAACAATGCTCCCATTAATTCCAACCTCGGCAAGGTTATAGTTTTTAATGGTGCTACCCTGCTCTTTGAGCATATGAAACTTGTGATTACCTTACCGTCAGCAGAAACACTTCTCAAGTACAGCACAGTTCCATAAGCTGCTAACGATGCATCTGAAAAACAATGAAGTTCAAATGATACAAATTCACAATTAAGCTCGAAAAGGTAATATCTTGGAATCTTGACATTCATCAATTGTTCTACATCCTTGCACCACAAGTGCCACTTATGAGTCAGTTTGTCTGGCAATTCTTGGTCCTAGTCCAAACCCAATGTCCACAGTTCTTGAAGTAGACACTTCACCCTTACAATGAACGGTCCGAGAAAACCAATCGGGTCGAAGAGTCTACCGACAATTTGTAGAATAAACCGTTTGGTGTCTATTCTGCGAGATACGAATTTCACAAGTTCTGTGGTGGAAAAGTATATCGTATCACTATCTGGATCCCAGGCCAAACCTAAGACCTTCGACGATAAGCCAGAACGAACAAGAGTGTCCGTCTGTTCGATTTCAATGTTGTTGGCTCTCCACAATTCACGAAGTTCGGATGAATTAGTTGTCCACTTTCTGAGTACCATTCCAGCATCACTGAATATTTTTACACTTTCTAATGAGGTTTTCAGAGCATCTGAAACCTCTTCTCTTCCTCCTATTAGATCGTCGACGTAGACACAATTCGAAAGTAGATTAGATGTAGCTGGCAGTTGATCTTGGTATTTCTGAAAATGGTACTTCAGAGTGGCTGCAAGAAGGTATGGACTCGATGTTAGCCCAAAGAGAACCCGCGTGAAGTTGAGCACAAATAGTTGTTCATTAGGGTCATCAACCCAGAAGAAACGAGTGAATTGACGATCTGATTCATCCAATTCAATTTGCAGAAAAGCCGACTTTACATCAGCTGTGAACGCAACAGCATTCTGGCGAAATTTCAAAAGCAATTGGAATATGTTGGGATGCAAGTTCGGACCTGCTTGCAAACAGTCATTGAGAGATATTTTCTCTTTGTCATGTGCAAATCCATCGAATACTATGCGTACTCGACTAGTTGTTTTGTCTTTCCGTATGACAGCGTGATGGGGCAAATAAAATGATCTTTCTTCCGGATATTTTAGAGCAGTTTTTTCAACGATACCTTCTTTCAAATATTCATCAACAACACCTTTGTACTCATCGAAAAACCTGCTATCCATCTTAAACTTCCGAGTCAATCCTTCTAACCGTTTACGAGCAATTCCTATATTATCCTCTAAACCATCCTTCACACCCGACCTCCACGGCAATTTTACACGATAGCTCTCATCAACAAAACGAATCGACTCATTGAACTCTTTAATCATCTCCTGATCTCTAATATCAACACCTGAGTCACAATCCTGCACCCCTAAACTCTCCAACTCCCAAAACCTCTCAATTCTGCCGAAATTGAATCTTCTTGATTGAGGACCAGATTGACAGATGTAAGTTCGTCAGCCTCACCACATCTCCCATGAAGCGACCACCCTAGACAAGTTTCAATTGCCACTAACGAAGAATTCAACCTTTCGACACCTCTAGTTAAATTCCAGTAGTAGTCCGATCCTATCAATAGCGAAATAGACTTGTCTGGTGACTCATCTGAACATGTCAACACAAATCCCTTAGACTTCATTTTTTCCGACACCTCTTTACTAGGAAGTTTCACAACAGCGTTTGATATTTCCTCGACCTCTAGCGCTTCAACGATAAACTCCTCTCCGTTCAACACATTTTTTAAAACTATCTCTACTCTGCGACAAATTTCGGTACTAGGAGCCTTAGCACCAAAAGAATAAATTTTCAAATTCTCGGAACCCAAAACCTTTAAACCTAATCTCTCCGACACATTTTTTCGAATAAAAGTACGTTGTGCGCCGTTATCAAACAAAACTAAGGCTAATTCCGATTATTTCCGACCCACTATTTATGCTTTAACGCACTGCAACAAAACCCCACTCAAATCATTTACCACATGGTTTCATGACACGTCATTCTCAACCTCCACTCTCGGCTTCTTGTCATTCTCGAGTTTAAAGCAAATGGCTTTGGCGTGGCGACCCTTACAAAAGCTACATGTTGGCCCCTTGCATCTTTTTACGAAACAGTTAACACATCATGACACATCAGACAACGTTTTTCACGGACTAGCTGATCTCTCCTTTCCTGGAGAGTCAAAATATCACACTCTGAGCTCCCATGCTGTTATTGCAAAAAAGACACCTGCTAGAACTCGCGCTCTTCGATACATTGGCGTTAAGTTCCAAAGCTGACTTATTTGTGCGATTCGGCTGAGAGTTAGACCCCTCTGAGTAGCAATGGGGAGAATTGAGGGGTGGAGTGACCTTGGATTCGCTGAGCTTTCTCCCTCGCATTCACCGCTTTGTACAAGAAGCTCATTAACTCTTGCAGATGATATTTATCTGCACTGACTTTAGCAAATTCTAACGTTATATCATGTGTGAGATTTTTCAAGATTATGTTTGTCAAAAGAGTAGTGTATGTTTCGGAATCTATTCCCAGACTTTGCAAACACCGAATCTGTGTTTGACAATCGAAATACAAGTTACGCAAAGCCTGAACGTTAGAAGAATTTTTGACTGGTTTAATATTAAGCAAATTTGAGATGTGCGAGTTTATTAAAATATCCCTTTGGCCAAAAGTTTCAGAAATCAACTTGATTGCTTGCGCGTAATTTTCTTTATTAATTGAAAACCCCTTTATGCTGCAGAGAGCCTTCCCGCCTAACATGGACTTTAAATAGCAAAATTTATCAACTTCATTTAAATTTGGGTTATTGTGGATTGGATTTTCAAATTGATTCCAGAATTCAAGAAATTCGGACGGCTCTCCATAGAATTTTGCAATAGACAATTTGGGAAGTTTAGCAGTAATTTCTACACGAGTTTTCGATGGTAACGAATTTTCGGTGGTTCTATGTTCAGTGGTAGAATTTAAGTTTAACGATTTAATTTATTTTGCAATTTAATTTTTGCAGAAATTACCTTTTCACAATATTCATCTACAGTTAAAACTTCAGCCCTTATTTCATCCTCATCATTAATTAGTTTATCTATGTCATCATTTAACATACTCAAAATTTCACTTTTACTAATTAACTGTTCAAACAAAGACTCACAGACATCAGGATTCAGATCCGGTTCTAACAAATAATTATCAATTTTGTCAATTATCTTTGTTAATTGTTCTCTATGAACATCCCGTTTGGTTTTGAGCTTTATCAATTTCGACATTTTGACAATCGCTAACACAAAACAACAAATATTACAAAATCAAAACCTCAACTACAACAATTTCTAACACAATTACTACAACAATTTCTAACAATTAAACGAAACCAAACTAACGAAAACAGAATGGCAAAGTCAACAAAATAACTAACGACAATCAAAACAAATGTCACAATAAACCAATTCAGCAAAACTTTCAACAAAAATTTCAACAAAATTTCTCACCCAAAACGACGACTTGAACACACTTCGAAAACGAACCGATGAGCACAAAAAAAAAGTCCGATTACGACACACTACAAAATTTCCGCCGCATGCACCACTATCGAATTTATGACGAACTACTACAAATGGACGACAACGGAGATTGGGCTTTTTGTTTTATTGTAACATTTAACAATTGTAAAAAATAAATAGAAAAATGTTTCCCCAGATAGGGATTCCAACGGGGGGTTACATGACCCTTTTTAACGAGAGCGAGGAGCGAACTGAGAAGCGAAAACTTCTTCCTCTCTACTGGCGTCGCAGCAGGCCCAGATTTCTGCATGGGCAAGTGGGGCACTTGCCCAGGGCCCCCAAATTTATGGGGCCCCCTAATTTAGTATTAAGTTGTACATATTTTTGAAAATTTGGTTTTAGGTTAATTCAGTAAATGTGGGCAGTGGCGGATACAGAAAAAAATCCTGGGTGGGGCACAGTGCACCCACTATATTCATTTCAAAAGAAAATTTCCTGAATTTATTTATTAACATTAAAAGTAAATTAATTAACACATTATTATTATTATTATTATTTTTTTTCAAATGTTTGACTTTTTGGTCGAAAATGTTTTGAATTTCCGGTCCGAATTTATGGGGGGGGGGCCTTGGTGAGTGTCCCACATGATCATGTGGAAATCTACTTCTGGAGGGGGAGGGCACATGGCCTCCCTCTGGATCTGTCCTTGGAGGGGGCCCCCAAAGTTTGCTTTGCCCAGGGCCCCATTGGGTCAAAATCGGGCCCTGCGTCGCAGAGCCCCCTCGATACAATTTTCTACGCAGCTCATAGCTCGCGCACATTTTAGTCTTGTTTATGTTATTATTTGGCCTCTGCAATTTTCAAGGTAACATTATTTTAAATTCAGGGACATATATTTTTCTATCGTTAATTTAAAACCTACTAAGCCAAATTCCTATTATAATATTTTTATTTTATTTTTTATTATAGCAATCTTTTGGATGCGATAAAATTTGTAGGTACAAACTCAATCCTTACTCCGTGCTTGTAGCTAGACTTTAAAGGGGTTTACCTGGGGACAGATAATCAAACAGACGGCGAAATGAGAAACTAGTTTTATCAAGGGCCTTTTTGAAAGTGTAAGACAAATCGAGTTTATTTCTCTACTTTTGTCTACTTGCAAGGACGGTAATTTTAAAGCTTTGCATTATTAGTGTGGACAGTGAAATAAAAAAAAATTAAGGGGGGGATCTTTATTACACAATTCCCTAGTAAATATTAGATATTTGTAAATCTGACATACTTAAAATGGACATTTAGATATGAAAATTTGCCTTTCAGTGTTTACAACAGTTAGATTAGTTCTTGCTAAACCAGGGGATCTGAACCTTTTTCGTTCTATGGATCCAATACGACCTTCAGTTGTATATCACCCACTGAAAGAAAAAAAATATTGTCAGCTTCCCTCCTCTAATACAGTTGAATCCGGTTAATTGGACCACCGGTTATTCGGACTGAATCTTAAAGAACCGAAACAAATCCTATTGCATCAGCCTAATATTATTCGCCAGCCGGTTATTAGGACCAAAATGATCGCGTCCCGATCAATGGCGTAGCTACATATTCAGCGCCCTGGAGCAAGTTAAATCGGTGCGCCCACTTGTTTCTTGCAAGAGTTCTGGTGAAATTTGTTGTCTATCTATTCTTATTTCGATTTGAAACATTACTTAATAACAATTTATTTGAAATTCAAGACATTTCAACAATAAGAAATTCAATTTAATAAATATGAATATAATAATAAAACAAATTATAATTCTTTAAGTGCGGAGTACCCACAAATATTTTCTACATATTTTATAAATTCTATTGACAAAATGTACTTGAGCATGTTTATTTTGCACATAAAAAACCCTTCAAAACTGTTGTTTTCTCACTTCAAGTCGGTCAATCATTTTCTCCAGATCAAGTTGACAAGCTGTTTTTCTTTCAATTGCTATCGTGGCCAAAGAGCTAAGACGGTGTTGTGACATGTTGCTTCTTAAATATGTTTTGATTAATTTCAGCTTTGAAAAACTTCGTTCTGATGTCGCTGTTGTCACCGGTATGTTAAAAAAATCATGCATGCTGTAATAATGTCAGAGAAGCTACTTGAGGCTCCGGTGTGAGTTAAAAGTTGTTCAGCAACTTCGCGTATAGAAGTAATTTGTTTTAATTGAATATAAAATCACATTTTAAATCCAAGCAGTTGAGGTCCCAAACTAGGTGAAATATCGGAAAGATATGCCGATTGTAACAATTCTGATCCTTCCAGGATATTTTTATTCAGTGACGCGACGAGATATGCAGGTGATAAACATTTAAAAAGTGTACATAATTGTCGAACGGATTTAAATCTAATAGTTGGTTGAATAATTATTAAATCCATTACTTTATAAAACACCTCGACTTTGAACACATTATTCACTGTTTTCAATGCGTTCATCTACTTGAAATTCATTAAAGAATTTTTCACACGACGCAATTTTTTTGGGGAAAACAAAGTTCAATATTCCATACAGCTGATAACTCAAGGGCATCGATTTTAAAAAACTCTTAATTATTCCTTAAGTTCTGAAATTGGGTTAGGAGTGATGAAAGCATCTCAACGGATTTCTCTGTGTCTTCAGGAGTACCTTGCAGCATTTTCGAGACTTTATTTCGAGTATTTTACTTTGTACAATTATCAAGATAATTCTTGAAAATTGTTCAAGATAATATATCAAATTTTTAGCTTCACATTAATCATCATAATTTTTTTATGTCATTCAATGATAAATACACTCTTAGCCCCCCCCCCCCCAAAAAAAAAAAAAAAAAAAAAAAAAAAAAACGACGCACCAAGAAAGGGTAATGCAAATTGGACACAAATTGATATGCATACAGGTTTCGACGGAAAATGCAAAGTTTTAAAGTTTGGCGGTCAATGAATGAACATGTGACGCTGCAGCGCATCTTAACTGCGCAACTGGCAGGATATTAAACGAGAAATTTCAATTCCAGGTCATAAATTCTTTGCGAATTTCATTCCGTGTACTCAGGTAGACAGTAACTATGCCTCGCATACAGGCGCGCGAACAATATGCGCAGATGTCAGCATTTGACGGAGGACGTGTAATTGGGCTCAAAGATGCCGGTTGGTCTTATCGGCGAATCGCTCGACATTTGAATAGGAGCAATGCCACTATTAGACGATGTTGGCAGGAATGGGTGAACCATGGCCGAACACAGCGTCAAGAAGGAAGCGGTCAGTCTAGAGAAACGACAGAACGTAAGGACCGAGCAATCGTCAGAGCGGCACTCACAGCCCCAGATTCATCATTATCATCGATCGTTCGTGCAACTGGTGATTCAGTGACCGCAAGGACCATTCATAGGGGGCTCAGAGAAAGGAGGCTGAGCTCACGACGCCCCTTGCGCCGACTACCATTGACCTCTGTACACCGACAAGTCCGTTTGCAGCGTTGTCAGCCACATTCGACTTGGAATGTCCCTGACTGGAGTAGAATTGTCTTCAGTGATGAGTTCCGCATCGAACTGAGCCCCGGCGACCAGCGAATAGGTGTCTGGAGATGACATGGACAGCGATGGGATACCAACCAGACTGTCTTCCGCCATACGGGCCGACAACCAGGAGTGAGGGTCTGGGGTGCCATTTCATTTCATAGCAGGACTCCTTTGGTTGTCATCCGCGGCACCCTTACAGCTCCGCGGTACGTCGACGATATTCTACGCCCCCGTTGTGTTGCCCTTCATAACACGCCATACTGGGCTTACATTTCAGCAAGAAAATGCCCGCCCGCACACGGTGAGAGTTTCGACTACGTGCTTGCCCAACGTTACCTTGGCCAGCAAGATCGCCGGATCTCTCCCTCATTGAGCACGTTTGGAGCATTATGGGCAGGGCCCTCAAACAAGCTCGGGATTTTGACGATCTAACGCGCCAATTGGACAGAATTTGGCATGATATCCCGCAGGAGGACATCCGCCACCTCTATCAATCAATGCCAAGCCGAATAACAGCTTGCAAAAGGACCAGAGGTGGACCAACGCGTTATTGACATTTTCATTTTGTAAAGTCCTTTCTCTTGAATAAATCATCCAATTTTTCTCAAGTTGTAATCACTTGTTTTTCTGTACATGTACATCACATCTACCGATTTTCATCCCATTCCGATAACTCCTTGGTGCGTCGTTCTTTTGTCTAAGAGTGTATATATATATATATATGTAACAGTGTGTACGTATATATATATATATATATATATATATATATATATATATGAACTTAAAAGGTTTTTTTGTTCCAACGGGAAGACAAAACTCTCAAGAGTAATATAAACGAGCATTTACACTATATGAACACTAAATGAACATTACAGTATAAAATGATGAAAAATTAAATTTAAAAATAAAATCCATCATTTTCTATTTCTCAGTTTTATGTTACAGAAAAAGTTTTAAAATATTTTTGGGGTAAGATATTTGGATCAGATAGAAATGGGACATTTTCCCTCGACATTATCTGTTTTTATGTGTTTTCTGACTGGTTTGCAGGGTAAACTTATGTACATATACTTATTTAACAGTTTTCAATCAAACCAATTTTGTTTCGACATACCTAATTACTTGCATTTTTTTCCATAATACACTGCTTCTTAAAATTCACAATAAAAATCAATAATGGCAACTCTATTTAAACTAAATGATGTACTTGTACTTCAGGCATCGGGGCACGGTGTATAATGTATGGTCGTCTCTATGAACAGTTTTCAAATGCATTTATGAAATTGTTCAATACATTCAAAATATCCATTGATCTGTTCTTAATTTTTCTTATAATTTAAGGTGAAATTTAAGGAAAGTTTTAGTTATGAGTTTTAGTTATGACAATATTTCAATTTAGACTTAGTCGGTCATAAAGTCTTAGCTTCTCTTTAATTTCGAATGTTTTGACTAAACGTAAACCTGTTCTGAGTTTTTACAATTAACTTAATATTGAAATCTAATTTTACTACTAATAAAATTATATAATTGCTTTCATTTTTGCCCGAATGCAACTATTTTTTTTCGATCGTTTTCCTAATTAAATCTTATTTTTATCAACAAAATAGAAGAGTTTAAGGTAAAGCTGAAAACTGTTATTACAATTTAGTTTAATTTCTATTTATTATGATTACATTTTGGGTTTTGGGTGCACGTTGCACCCGATTAAAAACGTAATTGATTTCGGTGGTGTTAACGGGATTCAAATTCAATGAATTAGGAAAGTTATACTAATAACAACACAATAATAATTACATCTGTTCATTTGCAATATTAGTGATTCTGATTTGCACTAATATTGTAAGTATAACATTTGTGATTGAAAGCTAATCACAAATGTTATATTTGCTCATATGTTTTTGTACTTTGTCGCTTTTTCAATCTTTTTCGGTAACTCAAGTGAAGTTTAACTAATTATTGATATTATTGAACACTGTTTTGTCTACAAATATTATTTATAACATTACTCTTCCATTTAAACGCAGAATAGTGAGACCGGAAGTACCTTAATCTGTCATACGCAATATTAGTTTTAATATTTAATAGCTCATTTCTTTCCTAAATAACTTGTTACATTCTGCTTACATTTATCATTCAATAGGTGTAATTGAAATGGATTCAAATGTGCCAACTGCTCCGAAATACGAGGAATTTTTTCAACAAAAATGCTGAATGCATATATACTCCAGGAATTTTGACAAATGGAATAGCAGTGCTGAAATGCGTTTTCCAGAGAAATATTTCTTCTCTTCCTCACTAACGAGAAATTAGTTTTAAAAGAAATAATCTCAGAAAACCTCAAATCTTCAAAGAATTGCTCAGATGATTGCAGCAAATTTTGGGGTGATATTGCAGATATTTTGAATTCTAATTTCGATTTCAGATGAGTTATTTACCCAGGCAAACGCAGAATCACCCTAACATAATGGACAGAGTGATCTTATGTTATCCCTCACTCTAGTAGAACCGGATATAAAAATGTTTATATTTGGCGCTCGTGAGATAAATGTAACTTCTTTGCAGTAAAACACACCTTAAAATACGTATAGTAAGCGCCTATAGTAGTGCTTTTAAACATTCTTAGCAATCATCATACATTTTTATAGGTTTATTAGAGGAAAATAAAGTGTTAAATTACAGTAAAAATTTTCTAAAGTCAAAATTTTGGTAAGTCAAGTACATTCTAATATACTTAGGTGCTTATAGTTTTATTTACTAAAAAAGTATTTTATTTATTTTTTGTGTATTTTATAGAAAATCTGACAAATCGAAATTATTTATACAAAAGTTTTCACAAATTTTTATTTCACTCTTTCAAATTTTGCGCCCCCCATGATTTCGTGCGCCTGGAGCAGTTCGCTCCAACTGCTCCACGGTAGCTACGCCCCTGGTCCCGATGTGGTCCGATTAATCGGAATCGACTGTACATGCTTCCGTATATAAGTAGCTATGAGTTTACAATAAAAGACATAATATGATTTATAAATTGACGTATCTAATACTAGAACACAAAATAATTATGTTTCATATATACCAACTAAACTGTATATAACTCTAAATAATGACGAAGTGTCACAAGGAATATTTCACAAACCACATAGTAAACTTTCTGAAATACGTGTGTCTCAATATTCCAGTTAAGGATTTTATGATGTATTTCGTCTTTAGGGTTTTATGGTTTTTAAAAGAGGAAAGGTACGACCCATTCCTGAAGGAAAAGTTAGGAAAAGCAGATGTCGGCGTCAACTGAGAGGCATTTCCATCGTTGATTATATTTTTGTATGTAGGAATTGAAAATTATGGCATTTTTCTTAAATGCGAGTACTAATGTTTTAGAGCACCTTTAATTCATTGAGAAAGAAGATTTAGTCTGGAATGACATTGTATAATAGTTCAAAAAGTACAACAAATTTGCGCATGCTCGCTATTAATGAAAATCGATCTTCTGATCCAAAAAATCAACTCATCCATCAAAATTCAGTAGCGCAACGGTGGCGAGAGTGGCTGAGTTAGAATCACCACCCGCCGCAGCACCTACGTGTGCTCATACTTGTTAAGTACTACAAAATCTATTTTTTAAAAGTTACTTAACTGGGTTAACCCCCCCCCCCCCAAAAAAAAAAAAAAAAACCTTTCTTTGTAATGAAAATCATTACAAAGAACACCACCTCAAATCACCTCCCACCTCAAATCACCACCCACTGCAGCACCTACGTGTGCTCATACTTGTCAAGCACTACAAAATCTATTTTTAAAAAGTTACTTTACTGGGTTAACCCCCCCCCCCCCCCCCGAAAAAAAAAAAAAAAAAAAAAAAAACTTCCTTTGTAATGAAAATCCCTTCCTCCCCCCCTCCCCCCAACCTTTCTCTTGAAAGCGATTCTGGTTGCGCCACTGTCTTAACGAATCAATTGATCGATCACCGAATCAAAAACACTGGTATATTCAAAACATAAGCGACAATCGTCCACTGCCTGTTATTTGGGATCAAAATAATGATTTTTAACGGGGTTGAAAATTTCTTCCTTGAACACTTTATTTTATAATCTGTATTGGTTGAATTCATTCTGATTTCAATAACATCCATGATTTTTTCATATGATACAATCTGCATCTATAATCATATTAATTTTATGAAAGAAGACGTGCTTTACATGCTGAGCAAATTTATTACAAGGTTTGTAAAACATGGAAGGCTTTTAAAATTCTATTGAATTTTTAAAATTAATGAATATACTCGCTTTAAATGTCTCCAGTTCAGGTGATGTGCGGTCCACATCTTATTTGCTGAAATTCTTTAACTTTATTGCTATTTTGAAACTGGTAGTTAAGAAAAAAAAAATCGTGTTTGATGTGAAATAAATGCGAGAATAATTAATGAAGAAAAGAAAAAGGAAGTAGCTGATAAAAGTTTTTTTTCTTATGTAAAATTCTAATTGTATTGTTTTCTGAAACGCATGTTAAAACTTTATCTCACGGAATAATCATAAGAACTTGTATGTAGATTCAGAGTAAAATTTAAAATTTTAAAATTATGATAGTGCTATTACTTCTCTTAAAAAAATTGCAGAAAAATTTCTTTATGTGTTTTGAAGTTTTTATATGCATTTTCCTATATTAGTACTGTTTGGTTTTAATTTAAAGCGCAAATATTTAAAATTTAGCAATGTACTCTATTAGTATTTTAGAAATGCAAATTTTAAAGTTTACTTTTCTAACTACTAGATGGCGCCACGTCTGTTAACTTGACCTATCAATTTGCCAATGTGTGTAAACGATGGGTACTAGAGTTAGGGGTCAACGAATTTTAACTTCCAAAATTCATTTCCGTTACTTTCTCAGTCAAAGATATTTGCTTTGGTGAAATATATGGTTTCAAAGATTTATACTGTGTTTTAGATTCATAATTACATCTACAATTGTCAAAATGATCTCATCTCGCATATGATAGTTTAAAATGGCGGCGTGTTTTCCGAAATGACCACAGGGGCTGTGGCTATGTGTTGTGACTGTAACATAAATGTATAGATGAGAGATCAAGTGTGCTGCATAGAATCAACCTAAACTGTTAAAGGTATGATTTTTTCATTCCGGTATATTTATGATCGTGTGATATGAGCATTTATGACTAGCATGCAGAATTTGCCGTGATCAGTTCGTTGTATTGGTTGTCATGTGAAAGTTCTGAAATTTCAGAAGTTATATTCTCGAGTTAACTTTATTATTTATCCCTTTGTGATTGATACATTAATTTTTCGGGATATCGAAGTGTTCTGTTTTTCAATAATGATAGTGCAAGTTGTTCTCTGTTTTACAAACTGGATAATGCATTCCAAAATACGTGTTGAATTAACGTAGAGCATGCTCGTTTGTTAACTCAAAGCATATTCATTCTTACAAAACTATAATGATATTAACATCTATTTCGAATCTTGTTCGTCTAAAGTTATAAAGAATAACTTATGTTGAAAAGTGTATCTTCGTCCTTTATTCAGTTCTACGCTCATTAGTTAAAATTTGTGTGTAGCATATTATATATATGAAATAGTTGTTTGATACATGTTTCATATGTATTTTATGTTGTATCAGTTATTCTGATTATCCGGTAACTTTTCCTTTAACGTTCTCTGGCTTTATTTGTGTAAAAGTTGAGTGCTTTATTTTCTATATGAAGCATCCGTTTTTTGACAGCTAGGCATTTGTTGACACTTGACTCAGACAGTGGTTGTATTACTCAGTGTGATGATCTTTTCTGTAAAGATATTTAGCTTTGAATTTATTGGAATTTATTTAACCCAAAGTTATATGAAGAGAGTTACAACTATCAATATAATTTTTATTTTATGGTTTTTGAAGTTCATAAATTTTCAAGTTTTTGTCTGCTTGTCATGTCTATTATTATAGTTTTTGTAGCTACTGTTTTTCATTTCTTTCAAAAAAAAAAAAAAAATAATAGTTCTTCTTTTAAGAAATAAATATTTTACTTCTAAGAGGAAAAAAATTGAATTACTTTTCTTAAATTATCTCAAAAAAGATTTCAAGAATTGTAATGCAAGCTTCAGAAAAGATGAAAATTGATTTCTAGACGTTATTTAAATTTTTTTTTGTATTTAAAAAAGTTATTGGAGAGTAATCTCATCTGTCAAATAGGATTGTTTCTTTTTCCCAAAGATAAAAATAATTTAGATTTATCTGTGTTTTAGAAGTATGGTACAACAACTGAATCATGCAGCTTAAATTTTAAAAGTTATATATTGTGCTACTCTTATGTGAACTAAATTTATTTTATTGAAAATTTTGTTCGTGTGGGCATTTTGACCGAAAATATTTAAACTTTCATATGTTTTCTAAAATTAAGACCTTTGTTGATATCTGGTTGTATTGCAAAAATCTTTCTCTAAAAATTATTTTACTGTCTGTCAGTATCATAATGGATATTCTTTTTGTTAAATTGACCTTTACTATAATTTAAAAATTTATGTATGAAGTGAAATTGTAATCCTTAAAGTATAGTAAATGAAAGTATCATTAAAATTATTAGGAAATTTTATAAATGATAAAATTAACAGTAAATGTTTTCCATTTTAGAAGTGGCTAATATATCAATTATGTCCAGTTTACTTTGCTTTATTGCTATTTTCGGAGTAAGGTAGTAAGGAGTATATGTACATATTAAAGACTTAAATTGCATTTTTGAGTTAGTTGTTTTCATGTCACACTGAACCCCAATTTTTATAAAAAGTTCAAAATTTGTTTCTTTAAAAGTTATCTCATCCCAGCATTTTAATTCAGATCTATAACAGACTTAAATAGAAACAGACAAAGTATGTAGGATGTTTTTTTCTAAATAATTCATTCAATACTCTAAAAAATATTGCCATTTGAGCTTATTATTGTGAGAATTGCAGTTTGATTCAAAAGTTTTTATGCAGACAAGATATTTCATAATTGACTGAGCAGAGGATAGTAGTAATAGTAGTTTTTAAGTAATTATGGTTGTGCATTTTATATATATATATATATATATATATATATATATACACACACACACTCACAAACACACACATATATTATGATTCCAACTGTAAATATCTTTTCATTTAGCTGAGTTCTTGTAGTAATTTTTATTCTTTGTTGCCTCTTTTCACCTTAATCAGTTCTTAAATGCATTTATATCTGTTAAATATCATTGCCAAAGCAACAGAGGGACTTTAATTTCTTTTACAAAGGTTTTTTACTGATCAGGTAATTCCCACAGAAAGGATTTTATTAATGAAGGCAGGAATCTGTTTAGGGCGACTATTCTCTTAGTTTAAACCAGCCTTTTTCAGAACTGTTTGTCTTTTTTTCATGTCCATCGTGAATATATAGGAAGTTTTACTGCTTTTGTAATGAAATGTCAAGTTTTCATCAAGATATTTTCATAAAAAAAGATTCACTCACCTAGATTTTAAGTTTCTCTCATCATTAAATCATATTTGAAACAAAACAGAAAAATTTATAGCAATTCAGTTTAAGAATTTAGTTTAACTTATACATAAAAGGTATTTATGAGGAAACTTTAAAGTTATCAGTAATCACTGAAAATTTAGTCCTTTCAGAGATAGGGATGACATTGCTTTTTAGATTGGATTTAATTTCATATGTTATAGCAAACCAATCTTTCTGGCAAACTCTTTGCAGCATTTTACATTAAAATGTTGGTTTTGGGTCATAGTTTTTCTTTTAATTAATTCTTAATCCAAGCCTAGTTCAATTTTAATTTTAGTTCAAGAAATCTGCCTGTTTAAATAATTTTAAGTACATATCAATGTTTGTCCCTTTGATGTCTCTCTCTCTGTTCAGTCATTTACCCATCAGTTTTTGAAAAACTGTTTATTATACCTGCAAAGTAGTTGGTAATATATAATTTCAGTTTTAAAGATAAATGTGAATTTTGTCAACCCTTACCCAAAGCTGGTCTGCCTTTTTTTTATTCTAACAATGGTCAAAAGAAATGTGATGTCATGAAATACATTCCTTTTATATAGCAGTAGTTTTGTAGAATGATTTGGTAGATTATGTTACTATTATAAATTATAAGGCATGTTATGAAGTTGGTTGTTAGAATTCTAGCGTAAAAAATTTAAGTATATCTAAAACTGTAGCTAGAGAATGTACTTAATTTCTTTAGTGAAATTTTTGCCATGAAGAAATTTATGCTGCATTGTATAATTATAAAAGAAATTTTATTTTACTAAATGAAACTAAATTTCAATAATTCTTAACCAAAGCATGTGTGTTCATGTTTATACTAACAATGCAGGTCACGAAATCTTGAGAAATTGATTCCTTATACAGACCAATAAGGGTTTTGCATGATTTGGTTAATGATAATAGTGATAGATTATGAGTCATGGTAAAAAGCTATTTGAATTAAATGTAAGTTTCAGGTGCTTCTAAAAATGTAACAAGAGACTGTACTATATTTCTCAGGTGAAATATCTTGTCATAGAAAAAGTCATGCTGTATTATACAATAATGAAAAACTTTTTATTAAAATTTGTATTATAATTCTGCAATTGTGTTGTTCTTATAGTATAAAATAAGAGATCCAGAAGACGGGAGTGCAACTTACACAGAAAATCCATATATTTGGCAATCTGGTCAAGTTGACACTGTTGCTCCTGAAACTGTTGAATTTGATCCCAAAATGTCAGAGCCTCATCTGTGAGTTTTACTTATAAACTTATATAACTATATATAGTTTTCAGTGACTAACTTTATAAACTTGCATTATAAGTTCATTAATGTACTGTTATTAAAGACAAAAAAACATCTTGTGTAGTTTTGCCTCTTTCTTTAGTACCATGCACTAATAGAGCATGTATAATGTATTCACAATTATTCCATTTTAATATAGTTAGTGAGCTTTGCATTTCCTTTTCCTTTGCATTTATCATGCCATAAATTTAAAATAGAAAGGCGTTTCTTTATTTAAAACCACTTTCGTTTGTATGATTGTGTGCCTATTAGTGTGTATGTAAGCTGTTTAAAAACACTCATTTAAATTTATATTTTGTTTAAATATCTGTGAACTAAAATCTTAAAAGCTGTGTTTTTGCACTTTTGAATTCTTTGGTTTCTAACAATTTTCACCATCAATTATCAACAGAGTTGTATCTTATTTGCATTTTAAAATTAATTTAGTTTGAAACAGTTGTATATCAAACTTTTCTTAATATTTAAGACTAGGAATAACTTCATTCTAGATTGAAAGATGGTGTTATTTTTATAATTATGAATTTTTTCATCTAAGTAGAGCAATTTGTGGTTGCCTATCTGATAAATAAAATGGACTTCATATCTACTAGCCTTTAATATTTGTATTATGCACAAAATATTTTATGTGCATGGCTAGACGATAAATATACTCAAATGAATTCTTATTGACTTATGTATGCAAGCTAAAAAGATTACTTTGTTGATTATTAGCTTTAAAACTATCATGGTTAGAGAAAAATAAAGCAGTAAGTTATAACTTTCTCAGAAAATTTGGTGCTGGAACTATCAAATTGTTTTATCTTTGCCTTATACTTTTTGATTCCATCTGTAACTAGGCATGTATAGATATAGAAAAAAATTAAATTTCAAACAGGAAGCATTATGACAACTCTTTTGATAATTTTTGTTTGGCCCACCTAACTCCTTCATTAGCTGCTAGTCCCTTAACCTTTGCTGCTTCTCCTTCCCCAGCTTCATAAGCCGTACCACTGAATCTACCAAGGAGCAGAAATTTCTGCGCTCTGAGCAGATTGAGACAGTGTTGAGGTTTGTATTAGTACTTGATGATCTACATGTTGGATGATGCATGGAATAGTCTGTGGTATTTTCTAGGTCACTTTGCATGCATTAAGATACATATTATTTTTTTTGTTCAGCTATAGCTGCTTGCTTGCTTCTCCTTTTCATTCTGTGTATTTTTATTAACTTTTAGAACAATGATATACTTGTTCTTTTTCTCCCTCAAGGCATTATTATCCAGACCATGGATCAACTTTACCTGATTATTTGTAAGTTTTAAAACCTTCCATTATATTGTTCTTGATTACGTAAATCTTTTCTTAACTTTTGTGATATTTATAAAATAAATTTCTGAAATTCCTTTTGATTGTATGACTATTCGGTATTTTAATATATTCTGTATTTACTATAGACAAGAAGGAATTCCAGAAGTTCAAGAATCATTCACAATGAGTTACCAAACATCAACATCTACAAATGGCCATCATGGAGATGGTGATGCATCTTCAAATAATTCTCAAACATTGGTGCCTGTCGATAATGCTTCTCTAATTAGTCGCAGTACATCTCAAACAAAAACACAGCAAGTAAGTTCAAAGCTTTAAATAATTAATCTTCCAAAAAGTGAATTAGTTCCTTGCATGTATTAGCCTAGGTATAATTACATAAGCATGGTAATTTCAAACTTTCTAATTTTTCGTGTGGTATAGTTTTATTTAGTAATTCTTTCTTAATGTTTCCCTACATTTAATACATTTTGACAGATAATTGATAAATTAGAATACCATGTTTGGATTTTAGTTTGAATTATTTATGTGTATTTGAACAATGTTCTTCAAGTTTCTCTAAAAAGAAAGATTCGATTCATCACTATTAACCCTTCAATACTCGCACGGTTGACATATGTCACCCACCTGCTTTCATCTTCCCTAGTGGCGGCCATCGGAAGGTTGGAAGTATCCCTTTTTCCTTCTACCTTCAAATGAGCCTTCTCTCTTGCCTCCTCTCTTTTCACTTTAGTTAGTATCTAACTGTTCTTCGATTAAATCGTGCCAAAGTTCACTGGTTGACACCTGTCCCCCCCATGCGACCATCTACGTAACTTTTCAAGGAAAGTGAATTTATTTTATTCTCCATAAAATTTAGATTTTAGATCCTTATCTTTATTTATGATTAAAAATCTAATAAGAGAGAGTCAATCTCTAATAGGTGCTTTACATCAAACTTTTTTAATGACATTTTTGAATGTGATAAAAAAAAGTTTGTTAGAAATATCAGAACAAGGCAGGAAAACATTATAACACATCTTCCAGGGCTAAAAGGTATAGCAGCAATTTTTTTTCTCCAAAAAAAATATTAGATTTGTTTATTGACGAGCACGTCTATAGAAAAATAGCAGACTGCACAAATATTTACATTGATTCTATCAAATGTAAATTTGAAAGGGATCGTGATGCCAGAAACACCAATCAGGTAGAAGTCAGGACCTTATTTGGTCTTCTTCTTTTAATAGGCACTTATAAAAGTTCCAGGACAAATATTGATAAGTTATGGGATAACTCGAAAGGTAATGGGTTAGAATCATGCTACCTAACAATGAGCAGAAAGAGGTTTGCATTTCCTCTCAGGTGCCTTTGTTTTGATGACATTCGGGATAGGGCATCTTGACGAGAATTTGATAAATTTGCTCCCATAGGGAATGTATTTGAAATAGTGTACCTCAAGAGGAAAAAAGGTGCCAAAGGACGCTGTTCAGTGGCGCACCCAGGATTTAATGGTGGGCAGAGGGGGTGAGTTGAACGGATAAAATTTTTTATAATGCAATTTCTATTTCTTTGGGGGTGGGGCAGGGCCCCTTCGCCCACCCCCTGGGTGCGCCACTGACGCTGTTACGCTTGTGGACGACACAGAGAGACAGAACAACATGAAATTTCTGCGAGAAATGCAGAAAGTGTATATGTAAAGACCATTTGAAAAATGTATGTGCAGAATGTTTTAATTTTTTGTATTTTGAATGTAAGGTTGATTTGTAATATATGTTTCTTTTTCTAAAATTTAATTGTTTTATTTGTAGTATATACTCCTAAAAAACTACAGAAATAATTAGGTTACAAAAAAGTTAAATACTTATGGATATAAAACCGACATAAAAGTGGGTGACACTTGTCACCCATGTGACTGTTCGTGTTACAGCTAGTGACGCGAGTACTGAAGGGCTAAGTATGATTTTTGTGTATTTTGCTTCCAGTTTGTTTTGTTAAAATAACTTTGTGATAAAAGAAATAGTAATCTACAGTAACTTTTGTGTTTTGCTTGTGTAAGATATATATATATATATATATATAATAAAGTTTACTTAATGATCAACAAAGCTCTGCTGCTAATATCTGGTTTATCCTTTAATAAATATTAAATTATATACGTAGGCTCCATTTTTATACATTTGTTTTTAATTGTTTTTAACTTTTAGAACATTTGCAGTTGTTTTTAATGTGTTTATTATTAATTCAATTTAAATTTTAAAATTTGAATAAATTAAAAAATATTTTAGAACAACATATCAATCAAGAAACACATTATTTTGTAATGTTTTTAGTTATAATAATAAAAACAAAATGGCAATCAAGCTGTGTATTATCGATAGCCAGTGAATTTTCATTTGATTTTTGTGTAACAATTATAATTATTTTGTTTGGTAACTTGCACGAATGAAATGTGCTTATAAAATAAGCATAATGAGGAACAGTGATTGGTCCAAATCTACAATAAGATTATTATAAATTTTTATTTTTGTCCGTGTTTGTTAAAAAAGTAAATTCTAGCCATACAATTCTTGTGATAAAATTTTTTAATCTTAAATTTTCAGTTTACTTTATTTAGTTAGTAGCAGTTATAGAAGTTATAGCTCTAATTTTATTTCTTTGTAGGTTAAAACAGTGACAAAAATTATTAAAACCCGAGAAGTTCACCACATAGGACCAGATGGTAAACCTGTAAGTTATTCTTATGGAACACTTCCACCTGGGGGAGATTATTTGCCCTATAACTACACTAATCCAACAAATGTTCCTCATGATTATGGCACCTATGATCCAGGTATCTTATTTTTTCAATGTTGCTCTTGATTTACTATACGGTAATGATCACTGGGATGTAGTTAAATCTCTATTTTAATTTACTAAAAATTAGGCCCTTTACCTGTTGCCATTAGTAATTTAATCATTTCCTTGACTCACAGTTTATAGTGAATGATAACCTAAGAAATCTCAATTCTACATAAGTTTTTAACCTTAAAGCTAGGATAGATTTAATAATTTTGTATAACAATGTAAATCTGCTTAAAAATTAATCTGTAATTAATGTGATTTATTAAGTAAATATTAGAAATAAATTTTACACCATAAAAGTTATTTCCAAGCTTATACTCATTTTTATGTGTATTATGCAGTTTGTTCATGTATTATTAAAACATTTTGTGATGTGCATGTGTGTTCATACATATTAATGATTTTTATTTTAATTATTTGTTCTTTGTGCAGTTAGGTTCTGTAAAGTTGTAGTGCTCCATATTCATTAAAATTTATTGTAAACATCTTCAACATCTGCAAGTCTATTATGCAGCTAAATTCAACAATGATATTAATCTAAAATTAAAACAAACTCTAGATGTAAAGTAATTTACTGGAAATTTTGGGAGGAAACTTTTGGTAGACTCTTCACTAGATGTTAATTTGTAAAATAAAATTTGAAGTCCTATCTGGGACTGTTTTTGTACATTTATTTCATTGCAAAGTCATTAATTTTGAGCAATTCTTGTTATAGACTATGACATGAGCCATTCTTGTACCTTTCATGAATGAAAGTTTAAAGTGTAAATTCTTATTTTCTAATCTGATGAAGTAAGACAATTTATGTAACCTTAATTCCCATGCACTACTGATAATGATTATATTAGAAGTAGATAATAGCTATCTCGCATCACCAGCATTTCAAAATCAAAATATGTTGATTCATGTCTGTCACAAGCGATATATTCAGATTAAGATTGTTGAAAAAACTATTTAGTAGAAACATTTCATTATATGTATTTTCAAAAATAAGAGGGTTAAATAAAATAATTAACTTGTTCACAAATATTGAACTTCATTTACTATAGAGCTAATTTGATCATGAAATAGTTTTTTCTGCTCTTCTATTTAATGCTTAAAATTATTCCCTTATTTTATCTTAATACAGATGATATTGCTTAGTATGATTATGTCAATAATAAAATTTTAGTTCTACAGTTTAAAGGTAAAATCATGAAATATCTTGTTTTAAAATTGGTAATTCTTAAAAAGGCTAAGATATTGCAATATTTAGTACATTGACATCCATGATGCAAGTTTTAAGGGGTTTTGTTAGCTCTGTGTGCATTTAATTTATTCATTAATTTTCTAGGTTTACAAATTAAGAGCTGTTTGTATATTTAATTAATAGGTAGACCCCCTAGCCCAGCTGGACAGACACCCACACAAGTATTTTCTCATGACTATGGTACATATGGACGGACAGCCTCTCCTGCAACAGCTGGTAGAAATTTTGATATTTATTCACCACAAATCGGACAACCTTATTCAGATTACAGCTATAGAGAATATCCTCCTCAGTCAGTAACTACACCATCAGGGGCATCTGATTCACCAAATTTGCACAGAGCCATGCCCCAAGCTCCACGTACTGTTGCTGACTATAATCACCAACCAGGAAACTATGAAGATATTGATGCAGCTGCTTTAGTTCCTCCACGAATGGATTACAGAAGGACACCCTCTCCTACACAAAGTACAGACAGATATGGTTAGTTTTGTATTCCTTACTTATGAAATATATTGAATGGAAAAGTTAATGTGATGGCATTTATATCATGTATGTAAATTAAAGAAATAACTGCCTTTTAAATGTCTGTTTTTTTATCTTGTTTTTACTGTTGAAAAGGCCTCATGGCTGCTACTTGTCTGATGAAACTAGGAACCTTTTTTTTTTTAAATTAGGTGTAAAGCATGTCATTGCTTCAAAAACACCCCCTCTCTCTCTTTTTAAGTATTTAGTCTAAACAACTTATGTAAAACTATGATACATGTAAGTCAAAAATATATTGTTATTTAATAAGTAATCTTAAAAAAAAATTAAAACTATTTGTTTCTTCAGGGTAAATGTCTAAAAAACTGTACCATAAAACAGTTTTTTAGGTTAAAATATGCTTGAAAAATAAATCATTAATTTTACACTGTCATTATTTTCAGATATCTTTTAAAATTAATAACCGTAGAAAAACTGTATGTATTTTATGTTATAGAGATGTTATAAAGTCTTAAATAAACTAATGGCAATTGCTGAGGTATTTTTTCTTTTACTAGTAAATTGCTGGTGTATACATATCCAGTTAATTTTTTATAGAATGGGTTCCACTATCCTGTTTTCAGAAGGCATCTAAATATTACTTTGAGTTATTTTGCCTGGTAGCTTTTTCTATATTTCCCTTAAAATTTTCAGCTCGCTTAAATAGTATGAATTTAAAAAATTTAATTTTTTTGTGTAAAGTATACTTGAATAGGATTGAAAATTAGATACAGTGAGAGAGATTATAAATAATGGGATATATGAAACATAGACTAAGGTTTAAGTGCTGCTAATAAATTTAATTTTGATAAAAGATATTGCCTGGATTTAAGTTTGGTATGGGCCATTAAATGTAATTAAGATCAGAGGATGTATCATGTTTTATATTCCATATGTTGAATATGATATGTTAACTTCTCTATACTTTGTTGTACAGTAAGAAATATTGTAGGTTATTTGTGATGCATAATCTATAAAATTCTGATTTGGTAATTGGTTAAATGAATAATTTTCATAGGGACCTATGGATATACTGGCCAGCCCCTTTCTGCTACCTCTCCTGGTTATCATCAATATGACCCAGGATTACCTGAAGGATATTTAGACCGTAGACCCAGTTATGATGAACATCCCCAGAGTCGAACACCACAGGGACAACATCCTAATGCCACATACGCTCGTACACCTAGACCTGGCTATGATGAAGAATCATTGCCTCTTTCTGGAAGTGATGGCACTCATCCTGCACCTCCTCGCCATCCTCATCTGGAATATGCAGCTGTAGATAGTCAAGGGACAGGTTAGTCAATATGAAACTTTTATTGGAAGTAATGGTTCATATGTATTTTTTTTCTACGAATTCCTCATAGAAAGCATACATAAAATGCGTATTATTACTAGTTCTACTAAATAAGTAAAATCTATTAAATTTTTTTTTTTTTTTTTTTTTAATGGATAAATTTATTTGCAAAAATCTTTACTTTCTAGTTTCTTTTATTTTAATCTCACTTAAAGTAATCTTTAACAGTATTTTGTATTTCATAAAGTTTCAATCTTAAGGTGAATTATGTTCAAATATTATCTTTCCCTATTTTTCTTTTTTGTGGCATTTATTTTTCATAAGTCATCTTTATAATGTTAGGAAAATTTTGATTTATTTGCATAATTATATTACTATAACTATAAGGTTTAGTTTTCTGTAGATCAAGGGATAACTTTTTATTTGAAATGTCTTTTTTTTTTCATATGTATATTTTTGCTTATTTTAGATGTTCGATGGCGAGATCCTGATTTGCATGAAGTAATAGAGTTTCTAGGCCATCCAAATAATGTTGTAAGAGCTAATGCTGCTGCCTATTTACAACATTTATGTTATATGGATGATAACATGAAACAGAAAACAAGGTTATTATCTTAAAATTTTCTTTCAAGTTTTGCTCAATATGTTATTAATGTATGTTCATGTTTTATATTTTATAATTAGAACATATTGTAATTGAAGTTCTCTGAACAAATTCAGCTTTCACCATTGTTATAATATGAGTGAAAAAGAAAAATTTTAAAATACTGAAACATAATTTAATGTTTCTAAAATTATATCATTTTCTTTTAAATGTGTTTTAAATATCCGTACTACATTTTAACTACTCAGTATTGGTTAAATACATATTTCTGGTAAAATATGTATTTGGAAAATATCAATTTCCTGTTTAGATAATTTCTGTTCTTGTGTAAAGGATCTAGGATTGTAAGGTCCATAACATATTTTGCTTAATGAATTCTTTTTCTGTAATGTAAAGTATGCTAGTTGATAAATATATAGATCCTGAAATTATCATTATTCCAAGTTTAGAATAATATTTCAAGCTGTTCATTTTATTGAAGTCTGGAGATAAAACAAAGTAACAAAACTGGGTATTAATTTGACGATTAGTCCACAGAATCATACATGCTATTAATACAAATATTTGATCATATTTTCTTACCATCTTCATTCTTGAAACATCATTATTTTATGTAAAAAAAAAAGCCATTTGCTTGATACAAATAACTTTTTCATGTTTTCTATCATAGTCATGTAGTTAATGTATAAATATAGTTGCTTTAAAGAAAACAAATCAAAGCTGTAATAAAATTTTATTTTAAGGTATGCCAAATGCATAAATTGTTCACCCTTTTTATTAAAGAAACAAAAAATGTTCTGTAAAGATTAAATGAAATTCATACGCAATCCAAGGCATAAGAAGGAAAAAACACTGTATGTGTGCACTCTCAATCTAATCTGGTGAAACAAAAAGTAGCATCTTATCCTGTATCTTATTTAATGCTGTTGCATCAATATGCTTTTTTGTTTTCGTTTAATAATGGCTAATTAAAGTATGTCCAGTTTTTCAACTCTGAGCATTGTACTGTACCCACAAATATATTTTTGAGACTCCCGTTCATATGTTTTTTCGCTCATCTAGGTCTCTTGGAGGCATTCCACCACTAATTGAATTGCTCAACCAAGATATTCCTGAAATTCAGAGGAATGCCTGTGGAGCTTTGAGGAATCTATCTTATGGACGACAAAATGATGAAAATAAAGTTAGTACTTGACGTATAGAAAACTGTATTTTGGATATTACTTTGTTGTTTAAATTTTGTTTGTGACTGCAATACCAATATCTGATCTTGATTTTCTATGATGAAATCATTATTTTGTGACATTTTTAATAATTAAAAGCTATTATTGATCTATTTGTATTCAAGAATGAAAAATACCTATCCTGATGATTACTAGTATCAGATCTGATGAGATTAAAGCTCTTTTTAAAAAACAAACTTTTTGATAGTTTTCATTTTTATTTTTTTTTGTTTGTCTGTCTGTTCTTTAGTGAGTCTGATATATATTTTGGATTTCAGTGTTAACAACCTCTGACCAGTGCAGCATAATAGATGCAGGAGAATTAAAATTTTGATGTAAATTCAGATTTGTCCCATAATTATTGTTGAAAGTTGTTTTTAAAACCTTATTGAAGATTGTAAGTGTTAAAAAAGTATGTTTAAATGCAATTCATTAACAATGACACAACATTGAATTATTTCTCCTTCTCAATACCATTGGAATTTTGGTTGCTCTGGTTTTAATGATTATTACTCTAATTTTTAACATCCTGTTAATTATACCTCTTATTAGTTAATAGCTTTGTAATCATTAGTTAAATCACTTAAATTTTGTTTCAAATATTGCTTTGATATATTTTATATACTGGCTGAAAACCTGTACTTCGATACGGAGTACATTCAAATTAAATACAACGGTCAATGTATGCAATTCATGCCAAAATATGTATATATATATATTGCAAAAAGATGAAGAAATATATTTATAAAAAAAATCGTAATGGATATTTTTATAGACAAAATAATGTAGAAGAAAATATTCAAATCTAATAGAACATAGTAAAGAATATAGTACAGTTTGAGGAACATTTCTTTTACTGTATTTTAATAATTTTTTTTTTGGATAATGTCCAATCGTCTGCCGTATAAGCAAGAAAAAAAACGAAATTTTTTTGTCTATTTTGTTATGCTCGCAATGCAAAATTAGTTTAAAGTATCACAAAAAAAAAAAAAGAAACCATATGATCAGCATTTAATAAATTAAATTCTAAAAATTAATCTTTAAAAATTAATCTTTAAAAATTCACCAAAAATCAGAAAATGGATGTAAAGATTTCATTTTAAAGGAATTTTTATGATCTTTCTCGTGATATAAATTTTATAACCCTTGGATTATTATTTTAAATGCAAACTTTAAAGAATGTTACAAAAATAGCTTAAATTTTAAAAATCTAAATTTTTCAAAAATCTTTCTTAGTGCACCTCTACACTATAAGAAGAATCGCCATGCAAAATTTCAGCCCTTTAGGTCCAGCGGTTTGGTCTGCGCATTGTCTGTCAGTCAGTCAATTACGGAACTGTTTTTTATATATAGATATACATTTTCATAAGTACTACTACAAAGTTTCTCTACTGAAGTAATGAACTTCATGGTTATAATATATATTTTACAGTGATATGTTTTCCTTTGAAAATTATATTTACAAATTAAATTTTTTTTCTGTTACGACCTCCATTTCTCATTTTTTTTTCCTTTTTAGCGAGCCATCCGTAATGCTGAAGGCATTCCAGCTCTTGTGAGATTATTGAGAAAAACACCAGATAATGAAATTAGAGAGCTAGTCACTGGTATTTTGTGGAATTTGTCATCTTGTGATGTAAGCATTAAAATTTGGAGTATTTTAGTAATATTTTACTGTATAAATAGATACTGAAATAAAGAGGGTTTCCCTTAATCGCAGTTAAAATAAAAACTGTGATTAAGGGAAACCTCAGAAAGCAGTCATAATTTCAAAATCCTTAGTGGATAATTTATTTTGCTGTATTTGTATACCTGCATTGAATTTGAGAGGTTAATGTTATCAACATTGAATAAGAAATGTCATTTCATTGGGAATAAATATGTGACTAAAAATAATTTAAGTGTTAAAAATACCAATTGCTCTTCAGGAAAAACTGTTACCCAATCAAAAGTTAAAAATTAAGAAATATGCTCATTAACAAAGTTCTTTCATCTAATAATCGAATAATGAATGATCAGAAATAATGACCTATTTTCATATCTATTTAAAATTTTTATTTCAGGACCTAAAGCGTCCAATTATTGATGATGCTTTGACTGTCCTTGTTAATCATGTCATCATTCCTCACTCAGGCTGGGATAGATCTAGAAACCCATTAGACCAAATTAAACCCCATGATATTTATTGGCCAACTGTGTTTCGTAATGCAAGTGGTGTTCTAAGGTAAGTTAAAATATGTTTTGTGGTTTTGGTGTAATCATTTCATTTATAGATAATTTTCATTCTCATTTCAATCTGTTATTAATTCATTTAAGCTGGAAAATGCAATTTTTTGAGAAATCAAGATTCACGGAAATAATTATGACAAATTAATGACAAAATGAGTTTTGAAAAGATTTTCATAGTCAGTTATTGCTCTCTCATTTCGCTGTCTGTTTGATTATCTACCCCCAGGTAAACCCCTTTAAAGTCTAGCTACAAGCACGGATATCTCATCCAAAAGATTGCTAAAATAAAAATATTATAACAGGAATTTGGCTTAGCAGGTTTTAAATTAACGATAGAAAAATATATGTCCCTGAAATTAAAATACAGTATAACCTCCCAAATCCGGAATCGTTCAGGACACGGCAATTCCGGATTTCGGAATTTTCTGGATTTGAGAGGTTTTTAAATAACACTGTTGGGATACTCCCCACATTCTGTCTTCCCAATTTGGAAGTTAAACGTTTATGTTTTTCCCGTACAGCGGGTGACGTGCATGCTTCGGGTATGACGTGATGAAACTGTTTCTTTGCGATCGCAAGTTGCGATGTTCGGACGTCATTCCTGAACGCTGGTTGCAATGTTTTAATTTAACATTTCTTTTTCTGGTGTTTATATGTTTTTATAATATTTGTTATTGTATGTGTAGTAATTTTTGTTATTTATTATAAGTGAAGTATTACTTTTCGTGACAATTATTTTGATGTTAATTTGGCGTAAATTTTCCTGAATATGCAAATCGGCCAGATAACCACGTGGTTTGTATGTATATAACGTGCTGGCTTTACTTAGCTCTCGCTGAGGTCAGTCGGAGCATTGTATTAGACCGAATGCTATCGCCAACGCTAAATGTTAGCTCGAGTTTACTTTGTGTTGAAAAATAAACCAACGTTTCCTGCTTTTAAACGACGGCTTCTTTTTACTTATTCCTGCTTCAGCTCACTGCTACATTCTGCTATATATATATATTTACCATATGTTTTCTATGGCTTTTAATCAAGTTCAACAAGGGTTATGGGCCCAGGTCTAACTCGTAGCTGAGGCAGATGATTTTTAATAAAGAAGCAAGAAGTGCTGTTTCGAAAACCGGATATGTCATCCGATATTAATTTCCAAATCCGTCAACTGGAAAAGGATAACTACACTACATGGATATCCGATATCCGCATGTTACTGACTGAAAGAAACTGCTGGTCTATCGTAGATGGTACGGAAAGTGTTCCAGCTAAAGATGCCGCCGAAGGAAAGAAATCGACGTACGAAGCAAGGGCTAACAAAGCTCTGGCCACTATATACATGTCCATGCATCCTCGATTTAGGACTTTAATAGAGGATTGCAAAGACCCTGGGGAGGCATGGACTAAGATAAAGAAATATTTTCAGCCAAGCTCCAGAGCAAGGATAATGTGTTTAAAGCGGGAATTTTTTACCCAATACCCAGAGGAGGATGGTGATATAGCCCTATTCGCATCAAGAATAAACAAGATATGTCAAGAGTTAGCGGATGCAGGTTCCCCAGTACCAGAAATCGACAAAGTGTACCAATTGACGCAGTTCTTACCACAACAGTACGAACTTATTATACAGTCAATATACAAATTATCCGATAAAGAATTCAACTTTGAAACTGCATTAGAAGAACTCCTGTCTGAGCAAGCAAGATTACGACAGAGGAGGTTAGACAGACCTGACTTTGGATTCCACTCCGAACCCGATGTGCATAAAGCATGGACAAATAGCCGACCCAGTTATCCAGACTCCCGGACAGCATCCTCGTCTAGTAGAAGAGATTCATCCCCACAAGAGCGAAGACCTCGAAAGAAAGATATACAGTGCTATGGATGCAAAAAGTTTGGACATTTCAAATCCGAATGCACAGATGGTAAAATCCGACAGACGTCCCAGTCTCATCGCCGAGCTCGCCCGATGTCTCGTTCAAGAAATTCTTCTGTGTCAAAGAGAAACGACCAGTCGCTACTTTTAGAGGCGTTATCAGCTGATGAGGTGAATACGTCCTGGATAATTGACTCGGGTGCTACTTCACATTTTTCCAACCAAAAGATGTGGCTCCACGATTTCGAAGACTTAAGGGACCACTCGTTGTGTGGAGCCGGTATTGATATGTCAACCCCAGTTCTCGGTAAAGGTAAGGTGCATATGACTATTAACAGTGAACGATATGTTTTAAAAGATGTACTGTATGCCCCCAGTTTGAGAAAGAATCTTATCTCAGCCTCCAGGCTTGACAGTAAAAAATGTGAATTTACAGGTAGTAACTCTAAAATAAATGTGTATAAAAATAACAAATTTATATTTTCGGCTAAATTAAATAATGGACTGTATTATGTTTATCCTGATAAAATAGATAAAGTGTTAAATGTAAATAATGTTGAAACTAATAATTGTGTAAAGTCATGTAATTTGAATGTAAATAACAGCTTTAATGATGAGAAGCCTTTAAAATTTAAAAGCAATAAGTCAAAAGGTAAAAAGAGCATTACTTTTGCTTCGGTAGATATAAATTCTTTACATAGACGGTTCGCACATATAAATGCAGATTACATTAAAAATACTTATAAGCATAACTGTGTTCGAGGCATGTTAGAACCAACTGGTACCCCCAGGAATTGTGAAGCTTGTCGTGAAGCAAAACAGAGCCACGTTAGTTTTAAAAGTATCGAGGTCAAGCGTAGTAAGAAACCATTAGACATTTTACATATGGATCTCTGCGGTCCTTTACCCAAGCAATCTCTTGAGGGTCATCATTACTTTTACACTATAATTGATGACTACTCAAGAAAAACCCATGTATTCCCCATTAAGCATAAATCTGACGCATTTGATATTTTTAAGAATTTTGTTAAACGTGCAGAAAGGTTTCAGGATCGTAAAGTAAAGTGTATCAGGACTGACAATGGTCTTGAATTTATTAATTCAAAGTTTAAATCCTTTTGTGATGACCTTGGTGTTAAGCACGAAGTGACGAATATTTACTCGCCAGAAATGAATGGGGTGAGTGAGAGATATAACCGCACCGCAATTAATGCCATAAATACTTTGTTACGAGATAGCGGTTTAAGCTCTGGTTTTTGGAGCAAAGCTCTACTATATTTTACATACACCTGGAATAGAGTGACTCATGGGGGTAAAAAATTAACACCATTTGAATTGTACGGGGGGCGTCCACCATCAGTAAAGCACTTAAAATCTTTTGGATGTAAGGCCTATTTAGGTATTCCCAGACAACAGAGAAGAAAGCTAGATATGAGATCCAAACCCGGAATAATGGTAGGATATGCTCGACTAACCAAGGGGTATCGTATTTGGATTCCAGAGCTGAGGAAAATAGTCGAATCGATCAATGTCAGATTCGATGAATCTACTATAGGTCGCCAAAATACTGAGCAGAGTATTGAAGTGGACAGTGAACTGGACCTATATGATAATTATATAAATATTACAGTTCCCAAGGTTGATCCTGTTGTGAGTGATGACTTCGACCCTATTGAAGGTTCGTCTAAAGATTCACCCAGTAGTAGAAAAGAAACCCCGTTAGAAAGGGATAATGTAGAAAGTTCCGATGAGGAAAGCGAAAGTGAAGGGGATCCTGAGAAAGTCGTCAATTGGGTACGGAAGCCAGTCCCTCGCCCAGATGGAAGCAAGGTTGATATTTATTATTTCGAAGAAGGGAAAACCCAAAGGCTACGTTCCCTCAACGACGTTAAGACATACTGTGAACTATATAGTATTAGGTATGAACCCGACATATTTTCGTTTTCCGGAAATGACTTGTACGCAGGCATAGTTAAGGGGACTCCAATAGCAAACTTTAGTGATGATGTTGAATGACTAGAAATCCCTAAACATTACGAACAGGCCGTAAAATCTAATAATAGAAAAGAATGGATTAATGCAATGAAGGAAGAATTAAGTTGTATGAGAGAACGCGACGTATGGGATGTGGTTGAAAGACCCGCCGGTGCTAAGCCACTCGGTTGCAGATGGGTATACAGTGTCAAAAAGAATCCTGCAGGAAAAATAGAGCGTTTTAAAGCAAGACTTGTAGCCCAGGGTTTTCGCCAAGCATACGGTGATTCGTATGAAGAAGTCTTTAGCCCCGTCGTAAATTTTAGTTTGATCCGTTTCTTTTTTTCTATTTTAGTTTGCTTGAATAAATGGTACCACATACAATGTGATATAAGGTGCGCGTATTTGTATGCCCCAGTAAAAGAAAGGATTTTTATGAAACAACCTCCAGGTTTCGAATCCGGTAAAAACTTTGTATGCAGGTTAAAAAAGGCAATTTACGGTTTAATACAGACCGGTCGTGAGTGGTTTCTTAGAATTCATGGCAGTTTAAGCGAACTAGGTTTTTCGAAATTCAGTTGGTGCAATTGCGTCTACGGGTTTGAAAACAACGTTATAATTCTGTTGTATGTAGACGATATCGTAGTATTTGGGAAAACCGAAGAGTATGCTGCCAAAGCTATACACCTACTGCAAAGTAACTTTGAATTGAAAGTTCTAGGTAAAACCCAAAAATTATTAGGTGTGGAGTTTACTGAAACTGCGGGCAATTTATATTTACACCAGTACAATTACATAGACAAGATTTGTAATGATTTTAAAAATTATAATTTCCCAATCTCATCTTTACCAATAGCGAAAGGTTGTATTTATTCTAAATCTCAAAGCCCCCAGACTAATGAGGAAATCGCTGAAATGAACAAATTGCCGTATCGCAGTTTAATAGGTTGCCTAGCATTTTTATCAAGTAGAACCCGGCCAGACATAGCATACGCACTTAATGTATTTTCTCAATTTCAAAATAATCCTGGAATGGCCCATTGGGAAGGTTTACTTAAATTATTGGGTTACGTTCAATATACTCGAAATCTTAGAATCAATCTATCAAACATTAGTACCCTAGACCTTACTGCGTACAGTGATGCAGATTTTGCAAATAACAGAGACGATAGAACTTCAATGGGAGGTTATGTAATTTTCATAGGTAATGTACCTGTAGAATGGAAGTCGGTAAAACAAAAATGTGTTAGTTTGAGTTCGATGGAATCGAAATTCGTTGCTGTTACTGATACCGTTAAAGAACTAATATGGTTCAAACGAATTCTGGATGAAACTCTTAATTACAATCTAATAAAAGAAAATTACGCAACTCGTTTATTTGTTGATAATCAAGCAGCTATCAATTTTATTAAATCCCCCATCGAAAACCATCGTACTAAACATATAGATACAAAACTTTTCTTTGTAAGAGATCTATTTTACAAAGAATTTTTCAATATACAATATATTCCTAGTAAAAATAATCTTTCTGATCAATTCACAAAAGCTGTTACAAAACAAAGTTTAAAAAGGTTTAATAGTTGCATTTTTAAAGATGTATGATGTTTGTTCTTAAAATATAAAAAAAAAAAACTCCTTAATGCCAACTTGCATAAAGACTTTTTCGTCTTTGATTCATTATTGTTGAATGAGTTTGTTTTAAAGTACTTTTTTCACTTTCATGTATTTGTATAAAATATAACATGTGTTTAGTATTAGCTATTTGAATATCTATACATGTTAGTTTTGAATTGTAAGTGTAAATTATACATATTGAGTCTACCGGCATATTTAGTGTTTTTGAATCTATATTTTTGTACAGACTTCCGTATTTTTACCTGTTTATGCCAATTGTATTATTTGTAAGAGAATTGAAGAAATTTTCTTGGACTTTAAATTTTGATCGGGATCATTCTATTTTAGGTCAGATAAGTTTTTGTCAGATATGACGCAGTTTTTGAGTCTGTTTGTCCAAATTGGCAAGAGGGGGGCACTTGTTGGGATACTCCCCACATTCTGTCTTCAGCTCACTGCTTACTTATTCCTGCTCACTTATTCCTGCTTCAGCTCACTGCTACATTCTGCTATATATATATATTTACCATATGTTTTCTATGGCTTTTAATCAAGTTCAACAAACACTACAAAGTTTTTGGAGAAAAAGTAAAATAGTTTAATTATTAAATAAACCTAAATACAGAACATATAATTACTTTATAATTTAAACATTTCATTCAATAATATCTGTTGCTTTAGTTTCAGCTTATTAGAAATTTTTATTCGAATCCTATATAGTGACATAATTTCTTATTCCGAGATAAAATTCCGGTGTTCTAAGTCTAATATTGTTTAATCTAATGATCTTATCAGGTCTTCCGTTGACATTCTTTTGTTTTCGGGGCATTCTGAATCAATTTCACGATCACTGTCATCATAACCTTTGTTATTTACCCCACTATCAATAATTTCGGAATCGCTCATACCGCATTTACACATTCGTGATCGTGCCACCCGTAACACCGCATTTACACAGTCGCGACAGCGGCGAGTCGAATTGAGGGGGACGAATGTGTAAACGGTGTTCTCGCCGTTTCTCCTCGCCTATCGTGGCGAATGGCGCCAGGGTTCAAAGGTGAGAATGGCGACGGGAAATCTTGTTCACAGCAAGAAGCGGGAATGTGAGAACGGTCACTCGTGTCCATGCTAGAAAGTTGTTAGAAAAAGCCGTTTTTCCCCCAAGCTATTTTTACAAAGTGAGCCATATGTTTGACGTCACTATTACCGTCGATTACGTCGTTCATCCATAGCTATGACGCAATCACCAACCCAGTGACGTACACCTTCGTAATGGTTGACACTGTAACCGAAACTTCAACATCTTGAAAATATTTGCATATTTCCACAGCCGAGCGTGCCACCAGACGGCGAAACACACACCAGTCGTGTATAAAAGCCACAGCAGCTAGGCAGTAGTGTGTTGGTTTTTGGTGTTGTTGGTTGGGTCTTTTGTAGTTAGTTTAGTGAGCTTGGTAAACTACGCCCTGCCACCAGATCTTGTCCAGGTACCTCCAGAAGTCACTGAGTTCTCTCACATAGCAAGAGGAACGATATGGAAAGATTCTGGCACAGACGGATCCCCAGCTGAGCACCAGCGGAGTTTACCAGAACGTTGAGGGGCCGTTTCCGGGCAACTAGTATCGGAGCCTGGTATCTTCGTATGTTACCCGCGCAGTGATAAAGTACATAAACATCAATCAGGTTGTACCAGCCTTTTGACTTTGTTTCTTCACCTCCGTTTAATTTTACTTTAAGCAAACTTTGAAGTCAAGGAGCTTTACCTTATGTGATAATCAAGACTTTTATTTTTTTTCTGAATGTTATTTGTTTTGTTTTGAGTATCCGCTAATGAATAAACGTTAGCTTACTTTTAAACTTTTCTTGTTATTCTTGTATGTTTGCACACCACACACTATTTCCGGCTAATATAGCTACTTTTAAGAAACTCATCAGGTTATCATCCACCTTCCACTGCGAGCCAATACGACTCTGTAACCCCAAGCTACATGTGTAAAGCTATTGGCACTTTTAGCCATATTACACTAGTAGGGATTCGGCATTCCTGCCAAATTCCCTAACAAAAGTGACTGTATCACTTGTGGCTCGATCGTGAATGTGTAAATGCGGCACAAGACATTCTTGACACATTAGTCACGAACCTCGGTCACGAATCGACGCGAGAGACCGTTCTCAATTTCCTGCCTCTTGCTGTGAACAAGACTTCCCGTCGCCATTTACCCCTTTGACTCCCGGCGACATTCGCCCCCCCCCCACGATTCGTTTCGCCGCTGTTAGAAAAAACCGTTTTTCCCCCAAGCTATTTTTACTAAGTGAGCCATATGTTTGACGTCACCATTACCGTCAATTACGTCATTCATCCATAGCTATGACGCGATCACCAACCCAGTGACTGTTAGGGAATTTGGCAGGAATGCCGAATCCCTACTAGTGTAATATGGCTAAAAGTTCCAATAGCTTTATACATGTAGCTTGGGCTTACAGAGTCGTATTGGCTCGCAGTGGAAGGTGGACGATAAACTGATGAGTTTCTTAAAAAGTAGCTATATTAGCCGGAAATAGTGTGTGGTGTGCAAACATACAAGAATAACAAGAAAAGTTTAAAAGTAAGCTAACGTTTATTCATTAGAGGATACTCAAAACAAAACATTCAGAAAAAAAAAAATAAGTCTTGATTATCACATAAGGTAAAGCTCCTTGACTTCAAAGTTTGCTTAAAGTAAAATTAAACTGTTTCTTCACCTCCAAGTCAAAAGTCTGGTACGACCTGATTGATGTTTATGTACTTTATCACTGCGTGGGTAACATACGAAGATACCAAGCTCCGATACTAGTTGCCCGGAAACGGCCTTTCAAGGTTCTGGTAAACTCCGCTGGTGCTCAGCTGGGGATCCATCTGTGCCAGAATATCTTTCCATATCGTTCGTCTTGCTATGTGAGAGAACTCGGTGACTTCTGGAGGTACCTGGACAAGATCTGGCGGCAGGGCGTAGTTCACCAAGCGCTAAACTAACTACCAACCAACGACCAAACCAACCACCCACTGCCTAGCTGCTGCAGCTTTTATACACGACTGGTGTGTGTGTCGCCGTCTGGTGGCGCGCTCGGCTGTGGAAATATGCAAATATTTTCAAGAGGTTGAAGTTTCGGTTAGTGTCAACCATTACGATGGTGTACGTCACTGGGTTGGTGATCGCGTCATAGCTATGGATGAATGACGTAATCGACGGTAATGGTGACGTCAAACATACGGCTCACTTAGTAAAAATACACTGCTGGCCACCCAAATTGCAACACCAAGAAAGACAAGAGATATCACAACAAAATTTATTTTGTAGATAACATGTTGACCAAGTATCAAATGATTGAATTTATAGACTTCTGTGAAGTGTGGTTCCTGCCAAAATCACAAGCCAGAGTAGCCGCCATTGTTGGAGATCACCGCTGCCACACGCCTCGGCATTGATTCAAAGAGACTTTGGATGAGTTCTTGGGGTACAGCAGACCAAGCAGCTTCCACACGTTGCCAAAGTTGATCTGATGTGGCAGCTGGGGATGGAATCTAGGTCAATCGTAGAGCAACCATGGACCACATGTTTTCTATCGGCGAAAGATCCGGAGAGCGAGGCGGCCAGGGAAGCAATTCAATCTGGCGATTGACGAAGAACCGTTTGACAATGCGTGCCACGTGTGGTCGCGCATTATCCTGTTGAAATATGGCTGTGGGCAAGCCCTGAAGGTAAGGAAGGACAACTGGCTCCAACACCTCGGAGATGTAGCGCTGGCTGTTTAAAGTACCGGCAATGCGTACTAGAGGTGTGCGAGAGTGATATCCAATACCGCCCCATACCATAATACCCGGTGCAGGACCAGTATGGCGGTGCATAACGCAGCTGTTCAGCATCCTCTCTTCACGGTGTCTCCAGACTCGAATGCGACCATCGTGGTGTTGCAGACAGAAGCGTGACTCGTCAGTAAAGACAATTTCATTCCATTATGCCGTCCACATCCTTCTGTCATCGCACCATTGGCGGCGGAGACGTTTGTGGTTCTGCGTCAAGGGTAGACAAAGCAATGGACGTCTTGCGGACAGACCACTCTGCTGTAAACGGCGTCGAATGGTACGCGCAGACACTGGATGATGCGTTACAGACTGCATGTGCTGTGCTATGGTTCGTGATGTGACTGAGCGATCCGTCACTGCCATGCGCACAATTTGCCTGTCATCACGTGAAGTGGTGCGCTAAGGTGGATGCGATCGAACACGCCGGTCCGTCGTACCCTCCTGCATCCAACGATCACATATCCGCATTACAGTTTGGTTTCGTCCAACACGACTACCGATTTCCCTGAAAGATAATCTACAATCTCGGTAGGCCACTATCCTTCCTCTGTCGAACTCGGCTACTTGATCAAAAGATGATCGCTGTTTTCGACGAGGCATAATTGATCGTTTTTTTTTAAAAAAAAACACAAGAAAAACACAATTGCCGAACTTGAAATCGTCGAAATCTCGAAGCCTTAAATAGCGCTTTGAAGGGGCGCCACAGGCGCGCGTGATTCTAATCATTTGCATATCCCACCTCCGCTAATGCATGTTGTAAATTTTATGTTTATTTGCATGTTTCCTTGAGGGTGTTGCATTTACAGTGGCCAGCAGTGTAGCTTGGGGGAAAAACGGCTTTTTCTAACAGTGACGTACACCTTCGTAATGGTTGACACTGTAACCGAAACTTCAACCTCTTGAAAATATTTGCATATTTCCACAGCCGAGCGCGCCACCAGACGGCGACACACACACCAGTCGTGTATAAAAGCCACAGCAGCTAGGCAGTGTGTGGTTGGTTTGGTCGTTGGTAGTTAGTTTGTTTAGCGAGTTGAATGTTGTTAGCCGGTTAGTTGTGAGTATGGTGAGTACGTTGGTAGATGGTAAGCTGGTAGGTAATTAGTTACCCGAAGCAAGTGACAGCCAGCAGTTATGCGCTAGGCAAAGGCACTCTCCCTGCACGCAATGTAAAGAAACAAAAAGCAAGATAGTTTTACTACACGCTTGGTGAATCGCACCCTGTTGCCAGATCTTGTCCAGGTACCTCCAGAAGTCACAGAGTTCTCTCACATAACAAGACTACTGCACAGACGGATCCCTAGCTGAGCAGCAGCATATTTTACCAGAACCTTGAGGGCCCGTTTCCGGGCAACTAGTATCGGATCTTGGTATCTTCGTATGTTACCCGCGCAGTGATAAAGTACATAAACATCAATCAGGTTGTACCAAACTTTTAACTTTATTTCTTCACCTCCGTTTAATTTTACTTTAAGCAAACTTTGAAGTCAAGGAGCTTTACCTTATGTGATAATCAAGACTTTTACTTTTTTTTTCTGAATGTTGTTTGTTTTGTTTTGAGTATCCGCTAATGAATAAACGTTAGCTTACTTTTAAACTTTTCTCGTTATTCTTGTATGTTTGCTCACTATATACTATTTCCGGCTAATATAGGTACTTTTAAGAAACCTATCAGGTTATCGTCCACCTTCCACTGCGAGCCAAAATGACTCTGAAACCCTAAGCTACATGTGTAAAGCTATTGGCACTTTTAGCCATATTACACTAGTAGGGATTCGGCATTCCTGTCAAATTCCCTAACAGCCGCTATCGCGATTGTGTAAATGCGGTGTAAGAGAACAAACGATCGGCACATTTTGTCGATGTCTAAAATTTCCTGTATGATCAATTCATCCATGTTAATGTTGCCTTTATTCGCACATTCCTTCCGCTAATTCTGCTATTTCAGCTTCTTTCCCAGACACTTGAAAGCTCTCAAAATCGCTGCTGTCACTTCCTTGAGAGGAAGTGCAATTTTTACCGATCATTTTGGTAGCGACATCTATTGGTGAAATAGAAAAGTAAAATTGGCCATTTATTAAAGGATTCCGGATTTGGGATGTTTCCGGATTTGGGATGTTGTACTGTATTACCTTGAAAATTGCAGATACCAAATAACATAAACAAGACATAAAACAGTCTGATGACTAGTACTCTATCCTTTGCAGTTGAGGGTTAACTAGTTAGCTATTTAAATTATACACAGTGGAACCTCAATCTATCGTTTTTAAAGGGACCTATTGCACTGAATGATCAATACAGGAAAATGGTAGATGTGAGAACATAACAAAGAAATATTTTTAACAGGACTGGATAAAGTACACGGCTCATACAGAAAAATGATTATACAGAGAATGATTAATCAAGGTTCCACTGTATATACAGTGAAACTTCTGTATAGCAGCCAGTGATGGCTCTGAAAAAAAGTGGCCATTAAAAAGGGGGTAAAATAACAGTGGATCTATGCAGTGTATTTAATCAGTTCTGACCAAAAGATGGCCATTTAGCAGGGTGACTGGCTAGTGAAGTTTCACTGTATTTAACATTTCGACACAGGTGTGATTTATTTAATGCCACTTTGTCTGGTTTTCTTTTACTGTAGTTTAGTCAGTAACTTCGTTTATTTTCATATTGGTATATAAATTGTTAAATGGTATTATCTTTTTGCTATATCATTGGGGATTGATACATAAAATATTCATTTTGTATTTTTAAAAATGTGTTCTGAGTTATTATGAAATACTTGAGTTATAGTTATTTTCAAGATCACGTCTATTGATTTGATGTAATTTTGACTCCTCTCTTCCTTTATCAAAGCTTTTAACCACTTAACAGTTTTGCCCGAACACCTCTCGAGTGAAGCGAAAAGGAACTTCCCTGACTTACCCATACACTGCTTGAGCAGTGTATTTTCCTACAACATTCCACTGATTTGCCCAACTTTTTCTCTTTTTTTTACTTTGTAGTTTTCTAATCAATGTCTCTAGTAGTTCAGGAGACATGAGATTGTAAAACCAGTTCAAGGACAGGTTTTACTGCTTTTCGGTTAGGCGGGAAAATTGAGCGATATTGTTTGCACATGTTCAGTATTACATGTTGCAATTAGCATTTCTTTCCAATTTTGGGCTATTTTTGCTAAAATAATAGAAGAATGGGTGACAGTGAGTGGCTCATAGCAGAATATAACTCTGATATTGGATCAGAAAGCAAATCAGAAATTTCTCTAAATGATTCTGGCAGTTGTGAAAGTTTGTTATCGGACTTCTCAAGTGATGAGGAAAGGTCATATGATCTAACTCAGGTTCGGAACGTTTGTGAAATTAATGCTAGTAATCCTCCTCCACCACCACTGTGATTTGTGAATGTAAGTATTTAAAAAAATGCATAATCTCTTCAAAATTTATTTCCTGTTAAGTGTTTTTTCCAGTTTAGCAACAATCGTAAAAAAAAAGGCCAACGTAAGTAAAAATGCCATATTTTTGCCATAATTAAAAATTATCATAAATTAATAAATGCAATATTTGTAACAGTTTTGACTGCTGATTTGAATTCATATAATTGATGTGAATACAAAATAGTTTATAAAAAATATGCTTATTTTTGGTCACAATATAGCAGAAAAATGAAACTGGTAAGTGGTTAATATGAGAGTTTTAACTGTCATTTCTCAAAAAATAAAGAATTGTCCATGCATGTATTTGGTGTATTTCTGTATCAGGTATAGAATATAAGCTTCTCATTCTGTGCTATTGTATGATTATTATGACTATAATACTCTGCTGAGGATGTACTAATTTTTCAATTTGTTTGTTATGCATCTTTTATTCTAGGAATGTCAGTTCTGCTGGTGAATATGCTAGAAAGAAATTAAGAGTTTGTGAAGGTTTAATTGAAGCAATGGTTTATCTTGTTAGAGCAACTATTGGCACAAATGACATGGATAATAAAAGTGTTGAAAATTGTGTCTGTGTTCTTAGAAATTTATCCTTTCGTTGTCAAGAAGTTGAAGACCCAGACTATGACAAGCACATGTTTCCCCCTGTTCAGTCAAGAGCAAGTGCACCTATCAGAGGTAAGTTTATTGCATGTATTTAATGAAAATGAAATTATTGTAAATTCATAATTTTGGCAATTCAATAAACTGTTAATGCTAGAAGTCGATACTGGAGACAATATGAATCCTTTTGCTCTTAATTTCATCACAACCTAGCATATTTGCTTTTGCACCTCTCCTAAGTTACATTTGAAAGCAATTTAAATATAAATACCCAAAAAGTTAAGTCTGAATGTATGGCTGTATGAACATACCCAGTGGACTAAACAAATTTGTTCAAAAGTTTGAAGTTACTGATTATATATTAATTGTAATACAAAGTTTTTCATAATCTCCTGCATGTAATTTATTAAGCTTTATAGAGAATATTATATTTAGAAAGTTCTACATATTAGAATTAAGAAAAAGACAGCACAGCAGCATGGATAATTCTTATCTCAAATAAGTAAAATAATCTAGAATTTGAAAGTAGCTAATACATAAAAGAGTATCTGAAATTTACTTAACTTCCAGAAAATTTCATAGTGATTCTTTAATTTTCCAAATTAACTGTCATTATTGTTACTATTTGACTTGCAATTTATGAGTTAGGGAGTCAAATTGACTCTTAAATTTACAGTCCTAATCTTTACTGGAAGAGTTTTACTTTTTAATAACAAATTGAATGTATTAGTTTGATTCCCTATTACCAGAATTGTATTTGATGTATTTATTTACAAGCACATCACTTATATGTGGTTTGAATCTGTGAAATTATTTTTATTATGTTTAGTTTCAATCAAAATCTGTAAAGCAAATTTTACATCTTTTAATGAAATGATTATCATATAAGATGTTATGCATCTCTTTAATAATGTTAGATACCATTTTGAAAAATGGTGTTCTATTTTTTCTTTTAAAAATATGCAATTTTCTCTAAATCTGGAAAGGTAGCATTTCGTTTCTTTTTTTTATATATATAAGAAATATTAAAAATCATAATTTTTGTTCTAAACACTTATTTCTAAAATCAAAATACTGGACTGCAACTGTGATTACAAATTTAAAAAAATTATTTTAAAACTATTTCTAGTTATTAAATAAGGATAATATAAAGAAATATTAATAGTGGGCACAGCTAATCAGTGACTGGAGCCAATTTAGTTATTTATAAAGCAAACTGATTGCTGCCAGGGATTCATATTAACATGTTTACATTATTGCTGATTTTTGTTTTAAATGTTTATCTTTTATGAAACAACCATGCTGATTTTTTAATTGAATGCAAATGACCTTTGAATTTAGAGTACTGAATTCTGATATGTCAGTGTAGTGCAATGTTATACATGACCTGAACTGAAACCATTTTATTGTTCTTTGTACTTTAATTTTATTTCAGAATTTGATACTTGTTAAATGTGTATATCTCAAAGTGTATGTAAGTTATATGGGATGTGAAATAGCATTTTGAATATTATGTTTAACTTGTTTATATAGTTTAAGCAAATTATATGCTGTTGTAAAGTTAAAATATCTTTTCACCCACAGCTGTTGGAGAAAATCTGGGCTGCTTCGGTGCTAACAAAAAGAAGAAAGAAGCTGCCCAAGCAAGTGAAAAACAGAGGCGGGAAGGTGTACCTCTTACAAAGAATCCTATTAGTCAGTCTGATCCTGTTGGTGGCATGGCCCTCCTATGGCAATCAGAGGTTGTTCAGTGTTATTTATCTCTGCTCTCTGGATGTTCTAATCCTGAAACTCTGGAAGCAGCTGCGGGTGCAATACAAAACTTAGCAGCATGTTATTGGCAGGTTTGTATTTGTTTTGAATATTGTTCTGTATTGGTATGCAGTTTATAGAAAATTTTTAATATTTTATAGTTTTGTTATGACATACACTAAATTATAATGTAGTTTACATTTAAGATATTCAGTGATTTTTAAGGTATTATATTCTGATTGAATTTTCAAGACAACTTTTGAAATTCTTTTATTTTCTTATTTATAACAACAAAAAATCTAGGTACTGATATGCATTTTTGTAATTATATGACAAATGTGTCACTGAAGATCATTAACTTACCTACCTTTTAAGCTATTCTTAAAGACCATTTTGTATTTATGAATAAGTAAAATCATCCTTTGAAGGTAGTCAGAAAAGAATTTTTAAGTTAAAAACATTATGATAAAACAATTTGCTATAGTTTTAAGGATTTTTGCCCTTTTTTTCTTACTTTAAATTTTTGAATGTTCGCTAACTTAACATTGTATAGCAAAGGCCCTGAAGCATGTCAACTTATGTCTAAAACCTGTTAAAATTATCGCCTTTTAGCATTTATCTCATTCAAAAATATTTACTTTAACCCATTTAAGACTGGCGTTGTGAAAACGCAACATTAATTTCTGTATTTTTTAAAGGCATGCTCTAAGTTTTGTACGTCTGAAGTAACATTTTTATTTTATTCTCGATACTTTTAATTGACCATAATAATTTTTTTGTTTCCACATTTGCCCGCTTTTAGCACTTGCAAAAAATTTTTTTTTTTCTGGTGTTTTGATAGGGAAAAAAATGACTAATTTCAAATAATAATCTTACATAGCAGCATATGTTAAATTTCTGATTTGATGCTTATTCCGAGTTTACTAGAGACTAAAGAACAAAATGGCTTCAACAGGTAAATCATAATTTTTGTTTTTATGTTTCTCAATTGATATTTTTAAAAATGTTGCAAAAACACAACATCAGTCCAATGTGTATTACTTATTTCCAATGTGTTTTATTTGTGCTGCCTAGATTTTTATGCAGTAAATTGGTATTGTTTGCATTTCGGATAAGTTTGTCTCTAGAAAAAAGCGATATTTGACATTGGAAGAGGCATTGGAGTATTTTCGTGGGCTTAGATGATGATGATATTTCAGAATCGTCCACAACAGAAGCTAATGATGAACCATATTTCATCATTATCCCTTGAGATCTGGATGATTTGATGGATGAAGAAGCTATTTATGATAATATTTTATGTGAAAATTTCGAATCCCCTAAAGACATTGTAGATGAAATCGACATTTTTTTCTAATAAATGTAAAAGTAAGTAATATAGTAAGAAAAAGGAGCATATTGTATGGGAAAAATGGAGATTCATTACGGATGTAATGAATTCTAAAATAACTTTATTAGAGTTTCAGAGATCTATATCTTTGAGAGAGCCATATCTTTGATAAAAAGGCTTGAAGAAATGCAGGTGAATTCTGTTTTACCTGAAACTTTACATATTGGAAGACAATCTTCAATTCAAACTCTAATTCTCAACAAAACTCGGAAGGACCGTATGGGCCATATTATTACTAAAAATAGTGAAAATAAACAAAAAAATATGTAAACACTGTAAAAGTCAAACAATTATTGTATGTAATAAGTGTAATGTACCTCTTCATGCGAAATGTTTCAAAGATTTTAAATATTTTTAGAAAAATTGTATTTTAAATTTTTTAAATTTATTATATTAAAATATTTTATATTATATTAAAATATTTTTAAAATTTTTATACTGCTTTGGACTGATGTTGTGAAAACGCAACATTTTGTAACTCTCGTAAAAATAAATTTAATTTTATGGAAATAACTTATTTGTGTAATTAATGTTCTAAATAGTGTTAAAAAACTGTTTGGTGCATTTCCAATAAAGGAAACATGGAGCGGTCCTAAATGGGTTAAAAGAGTTAATGAAGTTTTATACAGGCTACACAGTGCATATTGAATCGAAAGGACTGTACATTTTTTATTAAAAAGGAATTTGTTGAGCTTTAAATTTTATCAATTTCTGTAACATTAAGCAAGCAAAAGTTACTACACAATGTATTTTACTTTCAGCCAAGTATTGACATCAGAGCGTCAGTAAGAAAGGAAAAGGGATTACCAGTTTTAGTAGAACTTCTAAAAATGGATGTAGATAGGGTAGTGTGTGCAGCGGCAACAGCTTTGAGGAACTTGGCAGTTGATTCACGAAACAAAGATCTCATAGGTATTGATATGTATTTTCATTTGTAATTTAATTAGAATATTATATGCTTCCTGTTCTGTATTTAATTCTTTATGCATTTCTATGATGTCTTACTAGAATAAAGGAAGTCCATAAATAGATTTACATGAAAACTTGTTAGGTTCATTTTTTAACCCAGATGTATAAACATTAAATTTGTAAAGTTAGTCTTAAGTGCCTGCTGTTTTCAAGACAGCAATAGCTTTCTGATGTATTTTGCTGAGCATCCAGTATACTGTATATGATGCTGTTCACTTACAAACAATACTTCAATTTTTTTTTCATAATGTCAGCAAAATAAAAAAATAATAAAATTCAGTAATGATTTTGGCAAGTAGATACTCTAGTATTCTGTTTTGCATTTTGAAAGATCTCAATCAAAAGCTATAGTGCAACTGAGGAGCAGAAACTTAGTTTGTAGTATGTAATTAAAATATTGGGAAAAGAAAGATGATGTCTGCCACCAGTAGTGCAGTTTTTCACTAAATCAAGTTTGTTTCAAGAGTTAGTTTTATTAGCTATTTATTGATGTCTTAGATACACACTGTCAATAATCATAAAGAGGTGTTCGAGAATATTTTAGTTAATCACTGATAGCTACTTCCAAATGCATATGCAGAATGAGACTCCTCTTTTGGACTCAGTCACTTCACATTAGAGCAGATGTTTAGGGCACAGAAAAATCCAAGAGCCTTGGGTTTATATATATGGTTTTATATATATATATACATACACACACATACAATAATTTGAGAAAATATAACTGAATCTCATTGCATAATATACTTTTCCTGGAAAAACCAGAGTTTCTCAATTTAATCTTTCTTGAAAGTTTTTAATTTCATTTAGTTTATAGGTCATTTTTTTAAAAAGGGGCTGTTCAAATAATATGTAAACATATTTTTAGTCATACTAGACCTACCCTCCCTCCTCTCCTTGTAAGCAAAAATAAGCATATGTTGTATCCTCCTTTGCTTACATAAGATTTCCCAAAATTCTTGTTATTTCTTAGACCAGAGGATTTTTTTTCTGTCCTTAAATTTATTGTACATTTCTAAGTAAAGTGTTTAGATATAAATTTATTCACAATACATTAACATTGAGCAATAAATGAAAACAGTCAGAACTGTATCAATGTTGTAAAGGTTTTTTTTTAATTCTTTAAAAGTATACAGTATAATACAAAAGTAAGTAGATATACAACTACAGATATAATTCTGAGGAAAAACTTATTTACTTTTAATTTATTGACCAAGTCTCTCTAACCCACACTTTAGAATCGTCCATTATTACATTTGCTCTGGGTTGGCTTAACCTCTTCTTCATTAGTTGCAATTTGCAGCACACTCTCTATGGTGCATAACTTTTGTTTTATGTAATCATTGTCCTAATCTCCTTCCTTCCCCGTTGTGAGCAAAAATATGTATAGGTTGAATCCCCTCTTTCCCTTGAATGCTTATGTAATACTTGAATGGCCCCAAACTTGTGCTAATATATGCTTACTTTAGTTTTTGAAACATTTTATTGTCTGAATTCTTGTGTGACTAGTTCGCATGAATGCATGATTTAATGTTTTGTAGGAAATTATGCTATGAAAGATCTTGTTCTGAAATTACCGAATGGAAGTCCTCAACACGATGCTGGTATATCAGATGACACGATAGCTGCAGTACTTGCAACACTCAATGAAGTAGTAGCTAAACATAGTGACTTTGCTCGTGCTTTACTGCAGTTAGGAGGTGTTGAAAGACTTAATCAAATCACCCAACAAAAAGATACATATTCTCCTAGAGTTGTCAAATTTGCATCACAAGTAATGCATTTATTTTTTTCTCTGTAATATAAAACTAATATTTAAAATCTTGCTGATTATTTAAAAACATTTTGATAAAAATCAAGTATGAGATCTGAACAATATGTCAAAAAATACTTTCTTCCTTCATATAAGGTGTTTCAAACTCAATGCAGTAAAATATATACCTAAATAATTTCCTTAGCATTTGTTATTCACATTTTTTAATTACTTTTGTGCTTTTCTAGTATTAAAAAGGAATAGTTTAGTTTTGATGTAGAATAAAAGGTTAAAATTACATAAAATATTTTAATGTATTCTATTTCTAAATGGCTTTATGAGGTTCGGAATGAGGAAAGAAGGAAGAACCTTTAGACACTTCCAAAAGTAATAAATCTTTTAGGATATTATGCCTGAACTTAACTTGGCTTTTTTACTCTGGGTTAAAATGTTAATAACTTTCAATCAAATCAAAAAAATAGTCACAGGTCAAATTTTACCCAAGCCTTTTGATTTGCTTTTATTTCCCCCCCCCCCTCCATTTAGGAGTAATAATGATATGGATTTTAAATTCAAATTGCCCATTATTTTAGTGTGACAAATAAAATCTGAATATTAAATTTTCTTGGCTCAGTTTTTGTAAGTTATATGTATAAAAACATGGCTGTCTTAATTTTATGCCTTTTACTGTGTTGGACTTTCTTGAAAAGACTGGGATAGTGAAAGTCAGATTTGTAGTTTGAATGAGGATTTGAGTCTTGCAAGAAATTTTGAAATATATTGAAAATCTCTCAACTCATTAGTCCATTTTAGAGGTTTAAAAACTCTAAAATAGAAAGTCTATAAACATCATCAAAAGTTGTTAAATCTAATGAATCTTTGAACCATCATGTATAAGACGTTAAACAGTTATTAAAGATATATATAAAAGCATATCTTCTGGCTGTGCAGAAATATTTGTAGATGGTGTAACATTTATTAAAGTCCTTAAATGTTTTGAAATGCTAGATAAATTTTATAACTTTGAGATATGGTCCTTAAAATTTCTTTAGGAGGTGCTGAAAGGTCCTTAAAATATGCTTAATTTTGGAGTTAGTGAAAAAATGTTAATGCTTAACAGTTACACTATTTTATCTGAGGAGGAACTCTTGAACAAGTTTAAAAGTTTTTAAATGGCTGTATATATATATTTTTTTATCTTCTGTATAATTTTCTTATTACAATATATTACATTTGCTAAGAAACTGTAATTTTTTTTTTCAGATTTGGTTATAATAGTTTTATTAATTCCATTTTAGTTTGTTTTTACTAATTGTGTTTAAATGTTTACAGTTACTTTTCAATATGTGGCAACACCAAGAATTAAGAGAAGCATATAAAAAAGCTGGTTGGAAAGAATCTCATTTTATACCTAAATCTATGGCTGTTCGAAATTCTCTATCTTCTCCTACTGGAGCAAATAGCACTCTTAATCGTCCTGTCAGTACCCAAGGAGGTACTAAATATGAGGATCGGACGCTGCCCCATGGTACTGAACTGAATTCCAATGCAGGTTAGTATTATCATGCTGTATGTCAGCTACTAACATTTAATAGCTTCATAACATTTATTGAAAAAATTAATATTAAGTCTTTAAATATTAAGCCATCCATGATAGCAAGTTGATTTACTGTAGAATAAGTTTACTTGCAATATGCATATTAGGTCTATAAAGTGGAAAATTATGTTTATTTCCTCTGACACTATTCTCACTAAGACTAGGGTTAAATCAGCAGAAATTGAAAGAAACATTAAGTTTTTCTACTGGAAATGAATTAACAGCATGTAAAATTTAGCCTCATCATATTTGGCCCATTGATAATTTGTAGATGCGTAATTGAAAGAGAGCCATTGGCTTTAATTAAGACAACTTTTAGATTATAAAAAGATATGATATCACACTTATATTGAAAGGAAGGAACATATCGCCTTTTTTTTTCTAATTAGAATAAAATTTTCCTCCGTATCATATTTAATTTGTATGACTCATGAAAAAGTGAATACTTGATTATCAGTTATAAAATATTACTAGGTTTCTTAAGGTTTAGAATTTAAAATCTCGGATAGTAAGCAAATTATCAAAAGTAATTATCATTAAGCAAGTCATTAAGAATTCTTATTTTAAGAACATAGCAAATCCCCCCCCCCCCTTTTTTTTTAACCAGATGTGAAATCTTATAATGGTAATGATTCTCTGTGAGACTCAATTCCTTTTAATTCGTTCATTTAAGGTTTCAATTTTTAATCATTTTAATGAAAACTTTATTTGTTTACCAAAGCTTCTTTGAAGTCTTGAGTTAGCAATTGGTTCTTTGCTGGGAATGCTTAATGTCATGCTGTCCATGAAAGATTTACAAAATAAAATTCAGATTGACTTATATTAGTTGAAATTTTTTTTTTTTTTTTGTAAAGGCACAGAGATAAGTATTGGGAGAACTGATTTATATTGAATGAAGTTGCCATAAAATGAGTAAATTCTGAAAGTAGCCCAAATATAAGATGTAAATAGAGGCTGAACAACCAATTCACCCAGAGGAGTTAGGCTTTTCTGGTGGCTCATTGGCTAATCAGTTGGGGTGTTGGCTTTGTTGCATTTCGTAGTTGATGTTGAACAGGCAGTGACTAATAAATATTGCTGGCTCCAGTAGTGCTTGTAGAGTATGTGAGCATAAGTTCAATGGTTAATTTTTTCCCCATGGAAATCATCCTCTTTATTGTAGGTTAGTTTATACATCCCTCATTGTGTAGGGTAAATAACCTGGCCACCCAATGCTTATTCAAGATTAAGGTAAACATCTGGCTGTTTATAGAAATGGCCAATTCTCCTAATTGGGTTGAAAACTGTGACCTCTGCTCATTGATTTGATGAATTTGTCAGTAGCAGATTCTAAATTCTGCTCTTTGCCCTCCTCTTTAAGGGGGCGCTGGACTGAGCCTCCGATGTTTCGAAGCCAATGTTAAGTTAATGGGGAAGTTCTTTACAAATTGCAAATTCGCATTTAAATATTTTGAGAAAAAATTTTCTACATAAGATACCTGATGACTTAACAATTCGTACTTGTTTATCAATTTTTGGTTTTCTCTTAAAGTTTAATTTTAAATGACTCTCGAATTTCTGAACTGAAAAAATAAGTGGTACTTTTGCTTTTAACTTTTTATAAGTACTCGAGATCAAATAATAATACAATATGAAATAATGCGCGGGATTCCTGAATCTTTTGGCTTTTCCGAGATACCTTTTTCTTAATCTTGTGTAAATTAGGGTAAGAGTAATTTGTAAGCAAAAATGAGGAAATTTTGTAAAAATCGGAACATTTTTCCAAACACCACACCTCTGCCAGCAATCGGGGTTGGGATGGGGAAAGCAGTCATATCAGGGGAGAGCCCAGGTGATTTGGGGGGGGGGGGACTGTGATTTATGTGTCTACTGCCTGGTGAGATGAGCACAACCGTTTTCTATGTGCCTTTCAGCTGACAAGATAAAGATTTTAGAGCTACACCTAGGCCAGTTTCGTCCTTAGCTACTTGACTTGTTGAAATATCTGTATTGATCATTGGCTAACTTTTGAGTATCTTTTTAAGCATATTTCATATATATACATATATCAATATCGGAGTTAATTTTTGTTTTTATATAAATAGTTTTGCTTTTGACAAGTATTTAATTTCAGATTTTTGTCATATTGTTTAAATCAGGGGTGTCCAACCTTTTAGCTTCTGTGAGCCACATGGAAACCTTTTAGCTTCTGTGAGCCACATGGAAAGAAGACTGTTTTGAGCCACACAAAAATTTACCTAACATTAAAAAAAGTTGATGAGTATAAAAGTATAATATATTGTTAACGAATTTATCTCATTATAAATTTTATTTATAGTTATAAAGATAACAATAGTTGTCATAAAATTAATGTGATATTTGCCATTGAATTTTAGAAACTAATGCATCAATATCTGAGTCAGTTGTGGTTGCAATTCTCAGGGAGTTCTCAAAATGCTCATCTGATATTTTTTTTCTAATTTGACTGTTAGTCTGCTTCACTCTTGAAAATAGTTGTTCACAGATGTACTTGCTTCTTAACAATGATGACGTGAATAACACATGACTCTTCAGTGAGGGATATTTATCTCTGGGCAGGTACGGTTTATAAAATTCCAACAAAGAGACTTGATAGAATTTCTCTTTAAGTTTGATGCCTGATTGCCACTCTACGCATTTCATTTGAAAATTTGCGGGCAGGATATCTATATCGACTGTAAATGGAGTAGTAAACATACAAAACAATTGTTTATTTTTCCAAAAGTCCTGAAATTGATTTTTAAATTCTTGTACTAAATCGAAAAGTAAAGCTGCGAATTTTTTACTATTTTTAGAATTATGCTTGGTCAGCGTCTCAAAATACAAAAAATTGTTAACATTTAATTGGGCTTGCCATAATTTCAATTTCATTTGGAACCCGTTTATGGTTTGAACCATTGTACTGATAAGTTGATTTTTACCCTTTTGACGGGTGTCTAAGTCATTTAAATGGGCAGTCAAATCCATCAAAAGTATTAAATCTGCAAGCCAGTTGTCATAATAAAGTTCTGGCACAGGTTTTTTTCAGTGTTATAAACAATTTGATAATCAAGTAGGTTTTAAAATCTTCTAAAAATTTGCTCTCAACTAAGTCACCTTATTTCTGTGAAGTATACCATATCACCTTACTCAGCATCCAAGCTTTTAAGAAATTCCTGAAATTGGTGATGATACAATTCCCGAGCCCTTAAAAATTCATCGTTTTGTCGGCGATTTGCTTTAGAATTGACCATTTTTGAAGTATTTCCGCATAAATTTTCCTAGTGTATTATGCAGTGGTTCTTCATCAAATGAGAATTTTCAACAGCAATGGCATTGCCTTCTATTTATAATAACCTTGATTGTGAATGTATTCAGAAGATCATAGAGATTGTGTGTTCATGGTGTTTAATTCTTTATATTAACTTTAATATCATTACAAATATGAAAAGTTAAATGTATAAAAACTTTACATTTCATTTTTGTAATTAATATAATACACAGAAATTGCATACGGAATTTTGTATAGAATTAAAGATTGTCAAATGATGTACTGTCGATTGTTGAATGAACAAAGTGGGATCTGTAATGGCTGCCTGCCATCATCGCTGAGGCGGGCTATTGATATTTTTTCTCGCTTTGAGCTTCTTTCTGGGCCGCACTAATATAGTACAACCTCCCAAATCCGGAACGTTTTCATAAATGGCCAATATTACTTTTCCATTTTACCGATAGAAGTCTACCAAAATGATTGGTGAATAGGAGTTCGATAGCGGAAGAATAAAAGGAAAGATGGTGCTCAGATGAAAATAAACCAAGCATAGGCGTTAAAAATTTTGTTGCTAATTGTTTGGAGGTTTGTCAGTGGTTTAATATGTTTCAATACTTTACTCTTCCGCTACCGGACTCCTATGTGAACATAATAGCCCTACCCTATGTCATAACACTTTGCATTACTGTTCGTTAGCACGTGTTTTCTTTCTGGTTCCATTTGTATTTTAGATCATTTATTTAATTTTCATTCTTGCGTTAATAAGTAATTATTTTAGTGATTATGACAGCTACAGTAGCAGGTAAAAAGAGAAAACATATTTCTCTTTCAATCGCGCAAAAAGTTGAGGTATTAAAAGAATATGGAAAAGGAACGCCAGTTTAGAATCTGTGCATGAATTATGCAATTGGAAAATCTACAGTGTATATCATCAAACAGAAAGAAAAAATTATGCATTTTACAGTGAAAGCGTCGCCAAAGTACAAATGAAGATGAGAAAAATATTACAACCGCCAAATAATGTTGATTTGGACAACGTTTTGATCGAGTGGATTCGGCAGAAACGAAGTGAAAATATACCACTTACCGGGCATATGATTATAGAGCAGGCAAAAATGCTTCATGAAAAGATGGAAGTAGATCCTCCATGCAACTATTCTTCCGGATGGCTACATAAATTCCAAAAATGACACGGCATCCGCCAATTATGTATATGCGGAGAAAAAGCAAGTGCTGATGACGAAGCCAGCGCATCATTTGTAAACGAATTTTCCTAAAAAAATAATTAACCCATTTAGGACCGCTCCATGTTTCCTTTATTGAAAATGCACCAAACAGTTTATTAACACTTTTTAGAACATTAATTACACAAATAAGTTGTTTCCATAAAATTAAATTTCTTTTTACGAGAGTTGCAAAATATTGCGTTTTCGCAACATCAGTCCAAAGCGATATAAAAAATTTAAAATAATGAAATTTTTTTCAAAAAATATAACATCTTTGAAACATTTCGCATGAAGAGGTACATTGCACTTATTAAATACAATAATTGTTTAACTTTTGCAGTGTTTACATTTTTTTGTTTATTTCCACTATTTTTATTAATAATATGGCTCATACAGTCTTTCCAAGTTTCGTTGAGAATTAGATTTTGAATTGAAGATGGTCTTCCAATATGTGAAGTTTCAGGTAAAACAGATTTCATCTGCATTTCTTCAAGCCTTTTTATCAAAGATATGGCTCTCTCAAAGATATAGATCTCTGAAACTCTAATAAACTTATTTTAGAATTCATTACATCCATGTAGAGTCTCCATTTTTCCCATACAATATGCTCCTTTTTCTTACTACATTGCTTACTTTTACATTTATTAGAAAAAAATGTCGATTTCACCTACAATGTCTTTAGAGGATTCAACATTTTCACACAAAATATTATTATGAATAGCTTCTTTATCCGTCAAATCATCCGGATGTGGAGGGATTATGACGAAATATGGTTCATCATTAGCTTCTGTTGAGGATGATTCTGAAATATCATCATCATCTAGCCCATGAAAATACTCCAATGTCAAAAATTGCTTTTTTCTAGAGACAAAATTATCCGAAATGCAAAGAATACCTATTTACTGCATAAAAAAACTAGGCAGCACTAATAAAACACATTGGAAATAAGTAATACACATTGGATTGATGTTGCGTTTTTGCAACATTTAAAAAAATATCAATTGAGAAACATAAAAACAAAAATTATGATTTACCTGTTGAAGCCATTTTGTTCTTTAGTCTCTAGTAAACTTGGAACAAGCATCAAAACGGATATTTAACATGTGCTGCTATCTAAGGTTATTATTTGAAATTAGTCTTTTTTTCCCTTTCAAAACACCAGAAAAAAACAATTTTTTGCAAGTGCTAAAAGCGGGCAAATGTGGAAACAAAAAATTTATTATTGTTGAACTTGATTAAAAGCCATAGAAAAGATATGGTAAATATATATATATATATATATATGTAGCAGTGGGCTGAAGCAGGAATAAAATAAGAAGCAGTAGTTTTAAAAACAGGAAACGTAGGTTTATTTATCATCACAAAAGTAAACTCGAGCTAACATTTAGCGTTGGCGATAGCATTCGGTCTAATACAATGCTCCGACTGACCTCGGCGAGAGCTAAGTAAAGCCAGCACGTTATATACATTCAAACCACGTGGGTATCTGGCTGATTTGCATATTCAGGAAAATTTACGCCAAATAAACATCAAAATAATTGTCACGAAAAGTAATACTTCACTTATAATAAATAACAAAAATTACTACACATATAATAACAAATATTACAAAAACATATAAACACCGGAAAAAGAAATGTTAAATTAAAACATCGCAACCAGCGTTCAGGAATGACGTACGAACATCGCAACTTGCGATCGCAAAGAAACAGTTTCATCACGTCATTCCCGAAGCATGCACGTCACCCGCTGTACGGGAAAAACATAACGTTTAACTTCCAAATTGGGAAGACAGAGTGTGGGGAGTATCCCGACAATTATGATCAATTAAAGTATAGAGAATAAAATAAAAATGTTACTTCAGACGTACAAAACTTAGAACATGCCTTTAAAAAATACAGAAATTAATGTTGCGTTTTCACAACGCCAGTCTTAAATGGGTTAATGAAAATATTTCCCATGAATTAATATAAAACGCCGATGAAACATCGTTGTTTTGGCATTATGTTCCCCAAAAAACATTGGCAACCGCAGAAGAAAAGAGTGCTACTGGATTAAAAGACATAAAAGAGAGCTTGACTGTTTTAGCTTGTGCTAATGCCTCGGGAAGTCACAAATTAAAATTATTGTTTATTGGCAAAAGTGAGAAACCTCGATGCTTGAAAGGTATTACTGTATATCCTGTAATTTACCGAGCAAAAAAAAGAGCTTGGATTACTAAAGATATCTTCAAGAATTGTTTGACCATTATTTCGTACCCCAAGCTCGAACCCATTGTGTCGCAATAGGATTTCCCAGTGATTCAAAAATTCTCTTAATTATAGATAATTGTCCTGCTCATCCTGATTCGGCAGTTCTAAATAAAGAAAATGTTGAAGTTAAATTTTTGCCACCGAATTGCACATCGTTGATACAGCCTATGGATATGGGATTGTTGAATGTTTTGAAATGCCGATATAAAATGATTTTTTGCGAAAAATGTTAAACCACGTGAATGGTGGAAAAATTCTAAAAGATTTCGTGAAAGAATTTAATGTGAAGGATGCATTGTGGTGTATTGCAAATGCTTGGTCCACTGTAAATGCGGAACTTTTAAAAAATGCTTGGCATAACTTGTTGCCTACATTGGTTTTTGCTGATTATGATGATGATGACAGCAACGATTTTGAAGGCTTTCAAGAGTCTGGGAAAGAAGCTCAAATAGTAGAATTAGTAGAATGTGCAAAGAAAGGCAACATTAACTTGGATAAGTCGGACATACAGGAAGTTTTAGACATCGAAGAAAATGTGCCGATCGTGGGTTCTCTGAGCGATTCTGAAATTATTGATAGTGTGGTAAACAACAAAGATTATGATGACAGCGATCATGAAAGTGTTCAGAATCCCTCGATAATGTAAAAATGTCAACGGAAGACCTGATAAAATTGTTAGATAAAACAATATTCGGCTTAGAACAGCGGAATTTTATCTCGGAACATGAAATTATGGCAGTATATCGAATTCGATAAAAAATAATTTCTAATAAGCAGAAACTAAAGCAACAAACACTGACTGAAATGTTTAAATTATAATCTATATATATAAAACAGTTCCGTAACTGACTCATTCATTCATTCACTGACTGACATACAACGCACAGACCAAACCGCTGGACCTAAAGGGCTGAAATTTTGCATGGCGATTCTTCTAATAGTGTAGGGGTGCACTAAGAAAGTTTTTTCAAAAATTCTTCTTAGATTTTTTTAAATTAAATTTTTAAGCTGTTTTTTTAACTTTTTTTAAGTTTGCATTTAAAATAATAATTTGAGGGTTATAAAATTTATATCACAAGAAAGATCAAAAAAATTCCTTCAAAATGAGATGTTTTTAGAATCTTTACCTCCATCTCCTGATTTTTGGTGAATTTTTAAAGATTAATTTTTAGAATTTAATTTATTAAATGCTGATCACGTGATTTCTTTTTCTGGTACTTTAAATAAATTTATCGTCACGTGCATAAAAACTAAATAGACAAAAACATTCTTTTTTCTTGCAAATGCTGCAGACGATTGGACATTATTTTGTCTATAAAAATATCACTTACGATTTTTTTATAAATATGTTTTTTTACATCAATTGTATACATTGATCATCGTACTTATTATAAATTCCTACTTATTATATATATATATATTGGCACTAATTGCCTACATTGACCGTTGTATTTAATTTGAATGTACTCCGTAGCGAAGTGCGGGTTTCAGCTAGTCTAATTATATGTTCTCTATGCAGGTTTATTTAATAATTAAATCATTTTATATGTTGTTGTTTTTTAAATGTTTATTTTTATTTTTTCCTAAAATTTTATAATGTTATTTAGAAACCTCTCAAATCCGGAAAATTCCCAAATCCGGAATTGCCGTGTCCTGAACGATTCCGGATTTGGGAGGTTGTACTGTACTTGCTTTGGGCCACGGGTTGGACACCCCGGGTTTAAATCTTCAAAATGAGCTCCCGATAATAAAAAAAAAAAAAAAAAGAAAAAGAAAAAACATTCTATGGATCGCCAACCGCTGAGATTATCTGCAACAAGAAAGCCAAATAGAGGCGCGAATCTCCCTTTTATATATATATATATATATATATATATATATATATATATATATATATATATATATATATATATATATATATATATATATATATATATACACACACACTGCTGGCCACCCTAATTGCAACACCAAGAAAGACAAGAGATATCACAACAAAATTTATTTTGTAGATAACATGTTGACCAAGTATCGAATGATTAAATTTATAGACTTCTGTGAAGTGTGGTTCCTGCCAAAATCAGTAGCCAGAGTAGCCACCATTGTTGGAGATCACCGCTGCCACACGCCTCGGCATTGACTCAAAGAGACTTTGGATGAGTACTTGGGGGTTCAGCAGACCAAGCAGCTTCCACACGTTGCCTAAGTTGATCTGCTGTGGCAGCTGGGTATAGAATCTGGGTCAATCGTAGAGCAACCATGGACCACGTGTTTTCTATCGGCGAAAGATCCAGAGAGCGAGGCAGCCAGGGAAGCAATTCAATCTGGCGATTGACAAAGAACCGTTGGACAATGCGTGCCACGTGTGGTCGCGCATTATCCTGTTGAAATATGGCTGTGGGCAAGCCCTGAAGGTAAGGAAGGACAACTGGCTCCAACACCTCGGAGATGTAGCGCTGGCTGTTTAAAGTACCGGCAATGCGTACTAGAGGTGTGCGAGAGTGATATCCAATACCGCCCCATACCATAATTCCCGGTGCAGGACCAGTGTGGTGGTGCATAACGCAGCTGTTCAGCATCCTCTCTTCACGGTGTCTCCAGACTCGAATGCGACCATCGTGGTGTTGCAGACAAAAGCATGACTCGTCAGTAAAGACAATTTCATTCAATTCTGCCGTCCACATCCTTCTGTCATCGCACCATTGGCGGCGGAGACGTCTGTGGTTCTGCGTCAGGGGTAGACAAAGCAATGGACGTCTTGCGGACAGACCACTCTGCTGTAAACGGCGTCGAATGGTACGCGCAGACACTGGATGATGCGTTACAGACTGTATGTGCTGTGCTATGGTTCGTGATGTGACTGAGCCATCCGTCACTGCCATGCGCACAATTTGCCTGTCATCACGTGAAGTGGTGCGCTGAGGTGGATGCGATCGAACACGTCGGTCCGTCGTACCCTCCTGCATCCAACGATCACATATCCGCATTACAGTTGTTTGGTTTCGTCCAACACGACTACCGATTTCCCTGAAGGATAATGTTAGTCCTGGACGGTCTAGTACGTTCTGATAAAGTTAAATTAGCAGAGTAAAGGCGCAGCAGAGCATGTAGAGTTGAAGATAATTCTGAAGCAATGATGACAAGTTCGTTTAAAATAAATTAATTTATTAAAGGAATATCTGGTAAAAGATTAACAAAAATACAGTATTCAGCACAAAGCCTTACATGCTTAAAAATAAATTAGATGTAAAATTCATTTACTACTTGTAAATCATATAAAGGTTTCATATTCCTATTAATTTATTATGCTATGTTGCCTAACTACAAGCGATACTACTATCACCCTAAATAAAACTAAACAGATGGGAAAGAGACGAGATACATAACTATCGGCTCGGCTGCACGTACGGCAAAAGCCAGACTATCCGCGCTCTGCTGAGCTCAACCGCACTACCGCCAGAGCTTCGCTCCGATCCGTACCTCTTATACATCTCTCGGCGAAGGTCTGCATTCTTCTTCTTCTAACAGGTGCTTGTTGATTGGTTCTGACAACAAACGTCACGGCTGCGTATTTGCATATGCCGAAGACGCCGCCTTCCGGCAAAAATGCGTGAAACTTGAACTACGGAAGAAAAATAACGTCATAGTCTCGCGTCCGCTATGCCTTGCAGTTCGAGACGCTGATGCAAAAAAAATTCGGTTGAGTGACGAAGGCGTCTATTATACTAACAATGCCCCCCACTTTGTCACTCATAATCATATTAACTCATAAAATTAATATATTACCTTTAAACTTTAAAGCGTCATTAACAGTATGCCAATTTCAGTCGTTAACAGTATAACAAATTCAAGAAAAACAACTTCAGCAACTATGCTTTCAATTCAATCATGAAATCGTAATTTAAATACAATCAATAACAAAAATTTGTTTTACATAATGAAGTACTACTTTAACATTCTTGTAATATTCTTGACATACAAAATTATTCAATTTAAAAATTATAGTTACTAATACATTCAAAATTTTCCACTTTAGTGAAAACTAGAAGGATATATACATATATAAAAGTTATACATTAATACAAAAATTTAAAACAGACTTCGTAAGTCTAAACACTTCTCAAAAACTTTTTCACAAAAAAGGTTCTCATAAACAATCATTTATATATATATATATATATAAAATACTCATTCAAAGGAGGATGGTCAAGAAAACTTTAAACTTTGTCGTTAAAAATCTGCTCTTTAAACCTATTTAAATCATATTTCGTTAAAGGTTTAGTGAAGACATCCGCAAGATTTTCTTTGCTCCTAATATGTTTGACTTCAAAGATATTTTGATAGATTAAATCGCGAATGAAAAAAAGTTTAACATCAATATGTTTTGTACGGTAATTTTCAATGGGGGATTTCACAAAATCTATAGCTGCCATGTTATCCACTAGCAAACTAGATTTAACTTTATAATTTGCAAAAACTTTCTTGTTAAAACATTCATTTAAAATACGGTCGAACCATAATAGTTCTCTCGCAGCTTCTGTCATGGCTACGAATTCGCTTTCCATAGTAGAAAGGCTTACACATTTTTCTTTAAAAGTACGCCATGCTATAGGTGCTTTATCTATTAAAAGTAATTGTCCTCCCATTGAAGTCCTATCATCGCGATTGGCGGCAAAATCAGCATCAGAAAAGGTTATTAAATTGATTTTCTTACATGATAGGCAAAGTTTATGGTTTCGAGTATAGCAAACATAACCTAGTAGTTTTAAAAGGCCGTCCCAATGCACAATTCCGGGATTGTTTTGGAATTGGCTAAATATGTTCACAGCATATGAAATATCTGGACGGGTACGGTTAGCTATAAACGAAAGACATCCTAAAACACTTCTGTATGGGTATTGTAACATCTCATTAATTTCTGAACTAGATTGAGGACATTGAGCTTTGGAGTACACCATGCCTTTACTTATGGGAAGTGAGGATATCGGAAACTTGAAACTTTTAAACCTATTACAAATTTCATCAATGTAAGACGATTGATGAATTAAAAGACTATTTTCCCCTTCCTCGAACTCCACTCCTAAAAGCTTTTTTGTTTTACCCAAAAGTTTCAAATCAAAGCGTTTACTAAGCAGATTTACAGCTTTATCTACATGCCTTTTACTCAAACCAAAAATAACTATATCATCGACATAAATCAATAAAACAACACTATTCTTAAGGACATATACACAATTACACCATTCCAGCTTTTCAAAACCTAAATCAAGCAAAACTTTATTTAATTCAAAAAACCAAACACGGCCACTTTGATGTAGACCGTACAAAGCTCTTTCTAATTTGCAAACAAAACTTTCTTTTCCACTCACCACAAAACCTGGAGGTTGGGTCATGTAAACTCTATCTTTCAGAGGGGCATAAAGGTATGCACATTTTATATCACACTGCCAATGGGTCCATCCTTGATATGAAACTAAAATAGCATAGAAAAAACGAATTACGCCGAAATTCACCACCGGGCTAAAAGTTTCATCATACGATTCTCCTTTTATTTGCTTGTAGCCCTGGGCGACCAATCGAGCCTTATATCTAGCTATTTTTCCGGACTCATTTCTCTTAACAGTGAATACCCACCTGCAACCAAGTGGCTGTACTCCCTCTGGTAGTTTAGTTAAATTCCAAACCTTTCTATCCTGCATTGTTTGGATTTCTTCGTTCATCGCTTTCCCCCATAATACGCTTTGCGGCGATTTCAGAGCTTGTTTATATGTGTTTGGGATTTGTATATCTAGTCATGCATTGGAATGGCTGGTACTTATCTTTGGGTTGGTGTCTGTATCACAAGAGTTTAAATCTGAACACGAGCTTCCCTTTTGACCTCTTACAACCCCTTCAAAAATATTTTTCCCTGTAAAATCAAATATGTGACTTTCAAATAAAATGCCGTTTTCACTACAATATTTCTTGACATCATTTTCCGACCTTAAACGCTCAGAACTTCCCAGTTCGTAATAATATATATCATTTCGTGAACCTTTAGCTCTTCGTGAAACTTCACGAAACCATGTGGCTTCCCTCAAAGGTTTTTCGGCGTTTTCATACGAATCGCTTTCAGTTTCTGAAGAGGATTCTGAAATTCTAGGTAGAGGTTTAGTTTTCACTAGATTCTCGGGTTCACCTTCGTCTTCAGATGACGATTCTCCGGTCTGATATGCAGGTTCATAATAATACTGGGGTTCGGAATTTGAGTCAAAATATTCATCATCTGTTTCCTGGTCAGATTGATATGGGTCTCCTGACTTGGGCTCCAGTACTGCTCCACTGCGTGTTTTACGCCCTATAATGTCCTCATTGAATGATACATTTATGGTTTCAATGATTTTGTCAGAATCGGGCAACCAAATCCTATACCCTTTAGTTTTAAAAGCATATCCCACTAGATAACCCTTTTTAGCTTTCGGGTCTAATTTTGATCTATGGGCTTTAGGAATACCAATGTAGGATACAGTACCAAACGGCTTAAGGTGTCTCACAGACGGTTGAGATCCACCGTACAATTCGAATGGCGTTCTTTTTTGATTTTTGTGACATAGACGGTTCCAAGTATAGGTAAAATATAAAACTGCTTCCGGCCAAAAACTTCTACTAAAATTACTTTCATCTAAGATTGACCTAGCTCCATTTGTGACAGTCTGATTAAAACGCTCTACGGTATTTTGCTCCGGCGTATAAATATTTGTAAACTCATGCCTTATCCCGTGATCTGAAAAAAACTTTTTGAATTCCCGATTCACGAACTCCGCACCATTATCTGTGCGTAGAGCCTTAACTTTACGGCCTAAAAATCTTTCTGCGCGTACTAAATGGTTTCTAAAAGTTTTAAAAGCTTCAGATTTGTGACGCATGGGATAAACTGATGCCTTCTTGGACCAATCGTCCAATATTGCTAAGTAATACTTCTCCCCATTTCGACCGGGTGTTTGTGTAGGTCCCCAGACGTCAGCATAAAGCAAATCCAGTGGGTGTTTTGAATTTGTACCCTTCAAGGATTTAAAAGACACTCTTTTGTGTTTATTTAATCTACAAGTCTCGCAATGAAAGTTATTTTCTTTTACTTTAGGTAAACCTTTCACACAATTGTTATTATATGTGTTGACTATAAACTTAGGACAGACATGTCCAAAACGTTTATGCCACACTTCCATTTCGTTTTTGTTTACTGCCGAGGACTCAAATCTTATGTGATTATTTACTTTTCTGGGAATTTTTGGATGTAAATAGTAAATACCGTTCTTTAAAAATGCTCTAAACATAGTTTGCCCGTTCTGAGTAACTTTAATCCTGCCATGACCTCCTTTAAATGTTACACCTTTTGTATCTAACCGAGAACCAGAAATTAAATTTCGCCTTAGTTTTGGCGAATACATTACATCCCCAAAACCTAAAACCTGGGGGCCGAACTTAAGTTTTACAGTCCCTTTTCCCATAATCGGGAAAATTACTCCGTCAATGGCTACAGCCATATTTTCATCTGTGGTGGGTGTAAATTCGGTGAACAGTTCCTTATCTTTACAAAAATGATGAGAGGCGGCGGTGTCAAACACCCAAGCCCCCTCATCACAGTCAGTATTGCTATAATTTGCTTGAGTAACGAAAAAAAGTGACTTATCTGGGTCTGGCTTTCTGCTTCTGGCTCCGGTAGAATTGCTGTTCCGGGTTCTGGAATGACGAGCTCCTTCTTGGATACATCTTTCTCTAGGGGAACATTCTCTAGAACTAGAGGTACTAGAAACTGTTGAACAGGAGTTACCACGATGTGTCGAAGACTTTTGCTGATGTTTTTCCGCTCGAGAAGTTCTGGAACTGGCGGCGTCTGAACGACACTGGTTTTTGGTGTGTCCTGGTTGCTGGCATCTATAGCAAATTATCTTCCTGTATCTTCTACGTCTTTGGACATTTTGTACTTCAGCATCGTACTCGTTCTGTCTGTCAGACTCGCGAAGCTTTAAGCGAGTTTCCTCGGCTACTAACTCTGTTAAAATCTCTTTAAAAATAAACTTGTTATCTGGCCAGCGTAAGATTGCCTGCACAAGGCTGTCGAATTGGGAAGGTAAAAACCGTAATAGCTGAAAACTTAAATATATTTTGTTAATCGGTTGATTAATTGCTTTCAATTGATCAGCGAGCCTCATTAAGCGGGAAGCAAACATATCCACCTCTTCATTTTCTCGTATACGACATGCAATGATTTCCGAAAAAAGCTGCATATGTCGACTTCTATTGTCGGGATGAAAGTGTGTTCTCAAAGTTTCCCAGGCCTCCTTTGGGTCGTCAATACTCTCTAAAATACGGCGATATTGAGGTTCGACGTTTAAATATATAATGGCAAGTGCGGCTCTGGACCGCGATTCAAAATCTTTACGCTCTTTTGCAGTAACTTCAGGCTTACTTGGGTCATCTTCTACTTTAGTTTCAGTGCCGGTGACTATACCCCACGCGTTTTTCTCTAGTAACAGGTATTTAACGTCTGCACTCCAGTTCCCATAATTAGATGAATTTAGCTTTTGTATACTGACTTGGGCCAACGCCATCCTAACTTATCCTGGTATAGCAAATTTAAAAAAGTTATCCTTTTATACTTGTCATCGTATGGCCCCCCATCTCAAATATTCCTAAAACTATTGAAGGGTCATACTACACTCATGCTCTGCGATATCAAATGCGCTATATCTTAAAACTCTGAGCTGGTTAATACATGGGCTCTGGGCCCGTAACCCTGTTAGTCCTGGACGGTCTAGTACGTTCTGATAAAGTTAAATTAGCAGAGTAAAGGCGCAGCAGAGCATGTAGAGTTGAAGATAATTCTGAAGCAATGATGACAAGTTCGTTTAAAATAAATTAATTTATTAAAGGAATATCTGGTAAAAGATTAACAAAAATACAGTATTCAGCACAAAGCCTTACATGCTTAAAAATAAATTAGATGTAAAATTCATTTACTACTTGTAAATCATATAAAGGTTTCATATTCCTATTAATTTATTATGCTATGTTGCCTAACTACAAGCGATACTACTATCACCCTAAATAAAACTAAACAGATGGGAAAGAGACGAGATACATAACTATCGGCTCGGCTGCACGTACGGCAAAAGCCAGACTATCCGCGCTCTGCTGAGCTCAACCGCACTACCGCCAGAGCTTCGCTCCGATCCGTACCTCTTATACATCTCTCGGCGAAGGTCTGCATTCTTCTTCTTCTAACAGGTGCTTGTTGATTGGTTCTGACAACAAACGTCACGGCTGCGTATTTGCATATGCCGAAGACGCCGCCTTCCGGCAAAAATGCGTGAAACTTGAACTACGGAAGAAAAATAACGTCATAGTCTCGCGTCCGCTATGCCTTGCAGTTCGAGACGCTGATGCAAAAAAAATTCGGTTGAGTGACGAAGGCGTCTATTATACTAACAGATAATCCACAATCTCTGTAGGCCACTATCCTTCCTCTGTCGAAGTCGGATACTTGATCAAAAGATGATCGCTGTTTTCGACGAGGCATAATTGATCGTTTTTTGAAAAAACCACAAGAAAAACACAATTGCCGAACTTGAAATCGTCGAAATCTCCAAGCCTTAAATAGCGCTTTGAAGTGGCGCCACAGGCGCACGTGATGTGCGTCTGTGCTGAAATTCTAATCATTTGCATATCTCACCTCCGCTAATGCATGTTGTAAATTTCATGTTATTTGCATGTTTCCTTCAGGGTGTGGCATGTACAGTGGCCAGCAGTGTATCTATATATATATACAGTGGTGGCAAAAAGTCCTGAAAACACTCATTTTTTGCCTAATTTTTGTGTTTGACTTCATTTTTTGTTAGGAAATTATCGTACTATCTTAACTATTATTGATTATAATGTATTTTTTCATGCTGATTTCAAATCTGTTACTATTTTTTTAATGCCGCAAGTATTTTTTGTAGTACAGCTACCTGAACACAAGAATGTGTAGTATGTACAGAATAACATAATATACGTACTAGAATAACACCAAAAACTTACAAATATGGTACATTTAATATGAACTTTGAAAATTTGGTGGTTACATGTTTGAACATCAATATTTTATGGGCCATCCGTTTGCTTTAATTGCATCTTTTTGGAATGGAATGCACCAATTTCACAAGAAGTTCTTTCATGACACCATGGTTGAAGGGAAATATTAAAGCTTCAATTAATTCACGTTTGTTTGAAGTTTTTTTCTTTGAAATATCATAACCAATTTTATGCCATAGGTTCTCTATTAGATTAAGATCCGGAGATTGTCCTGGCCAGTTCATCCTATTCACAGTATGGTCTTCGAACCATTTCTGGACTACCTTTGCACGGTGACATGGAGCATTATCGTCCTGAAAAATTCATGACTGATCCCCAAAAAGATCTCCTGCTGTTGGTAGCAATTTATTTTGTAGTATTCCAATGTAATCCCTGGCTTTCACTATTCCGCTCACGATGTTAATTGTTCCAACACCACGAGAAGACATATAGCCCCAATATCATTACTTTCGTCGGGTGCTTTACTGTGGACTTCAGACACTGAGGGCTGAATTCCTCATGAGTACGTCGTCTTACATAGGCACTACTTTGGTTACCAGAAATACAAAACTGACTTTCATCACTAAATACTACCTTATCCCAGTCTTTAATAGCCCATAACGAATGATCCCTTGCCCAAAGCTCCTCTTGCATTGAAAATCAGACAGTCGGTAGTTTTGAGTGAGTTTGCAGCCTTGTTATCCAATTTCCAGCAGTCTTCCTGTCACAGTTCTTGGGCACATATTTACATTCGATATTAAAGTCCATTGTTTCAAAATTTATGGTGAATTGATTTTTCTGTTTGAAAAAGAAATCCTGTGCAATACCCTGTCTTCACTTAAAGTTGTTTTAATCGGTCGTCCAGATCGCTCCCTGTACGCAATAGAATTTGTTTCAGAATATCTTTTCAACATTCTCACAACAGTGGTCTTTAGCAGTAATTTGGTGCATAGGATAACCTTCTTCCTTCAAAAATATTTTGTTCCATTTATCATCAGGCAGAAATGAAAATTTACCCATAATTCCAATATTTTCCACACAAGTACTTCAAATTGCAACACACAACTGCTTTCAATACACTAAAGCATGCTGCGCATTCTGCTTTCAACCCTTCATTACTACTAGTCTCTGATTGGTTGGAATAACGGAACATTTCATTAGTTGAAAAAACAGTCACTCATTATTACAGTGACCTTGTGCTTGGCACGTATGGCCTTGGTCTTATCATTGTCTTATCATGGTTTATTTCAAAATATCTATGAAACTATTTACTTTACATGAATTCTATAAACAGATTTGAATTCAGCATGAAAAAATACATTAAAATCTTTAACAATAGTTAAGATAGTACAATAATTTCATAACGAAAAATTAAGTCAAACACAAAAATCACTCAAAAAAAAATGAGTGTGTTCAGGACTTTTTGACATCACTGTGTGTGTATATATATATATATATATAAAATGTGAATATGTACACTCTTAGAAGAAAAAAAAACAAAAAAAAACGACGCACCAAGGAGTTAACCGAATGGGACGAAAATCGGCAAATGTGATGTACATGTACAGAAAATCAAATGATTGCAATCTGAGAAAAATTGGATGATTTATTGAAGAGAAAGAGCTTCACAAAGTGAGAAGTCAACAACGCGTTGGTCCACCCCTGGCCCCTATGCAAGCAGTTATTCGGCTTGGCATTGGTTGATAGAGGTGGCAGGTGTCCTTCTGCGGGATATCGTGCCAAATTCAGTCCAATTGGTGTGTTAGATCGTCAAAATCCCGAGCTGGTTGATGGGCCCTGCCCATAATACTCCAAACGTGCTCAATGGGAGAGAGATTCGGCGACCTTGCTGGCCAAGGTAGCTTTAGGCAAGCACGAAGACAAGCAGTAGAAACTCTCGCCGTGTGCAGGTGGGTATTGTGTTGCTGAAATACAAGCCCAGGATGGCGTGTTATGAAGGGCAACACAACGGGGAACATATGTTAGTCCTGGACGGTCTAGTATGTTCTGATACTGTGAAGTTAGCAGAGTAAAGGCGCAGCAGAGCATGTAGAGTTAAAGATAATTGTGAAGCAATGATGACAAGTTCATTTAAAAATAAATTAATTTATTAAAAGGCATATCTGGTAAAAGATTAATGAAAAAAATACAGTATTCAGCACAAAGCCTTACATGCTTAAAAATAAATTAGATGCAAAATTCATTTACAACTTGTAAATCATAAAAAGTTTTCGCATTCCTGTTAATTTATTATGCCATGTTGCCTAACTACAAGCGATACTACTATCACCCTAAATAAAACTAAACTGATGAGGAAGAGACGAGCTACATAACTATCGGCTCGGCTGCACGCACGGCAAAAACCAGACTACCCGCGCTCTATTGAGCTCAACTGCCCAACTGAAGAACCGCACGACCGCTAGAGCTGTACCTCTTATACCTCTCTCGGCGAAGATATGCATTCTTCTTCTAACAGGTTCTTGCTGATTGGTTTGGACAACAAACGTGACGGCTGCGTATTTGCATATGCCGAAAACGCCGCCTTCCGGCAAAAATGCGTGAAACTTCTATTCCGAACTATGGAAGAAAACTACGTCATAGTCTCGCGTCCGCTATGCCTTGCGGTTCGAAACGCTGATGGAAAAAAGATTTTTCGGTTGAGTGACGAAGGCGTCTATTTTACTAACAGGGACATAGAATATCGTCGACGTACCGCTGTGCTGTAAGGGTGCTGCAGATGACAACTGAAGGGGTGCTGCTATGAAATGAGATGGCACCCCAGACCATCACTCCTGGTTGTCCACCCGTATAGTGGAAGACAGTCAGGTTGGTATCCCACCGCTGCCCGGGGCTTTCCAAACACTTATTCGCTGGTCATCGGGGTTCAGTTTGAAGCGGGACAATTCTACTCCAGTCAGTGACATTCCAGGTCGAATGTGCCCAACACCACTGCAAACGGGCTTGTCGGAGTACAGAGGTCAATGGTAGACGGCACAAGGGGCGTTGTGAGCTCAGCCCCCTTTCTCTGAGCAGCCTATGAATGGCCTTTGTGGTCACTGTAGCACCAGTTGCACGTACGATCGATGATAATGATGAATCTGGGGCTGTGAGTGCTGCTATGATGATTGCTTGGTCCTCACGTTCTGTCGTTTCTCTAGGCCGAGCGCTTCCTTATCGACGCTGTGTTCGGCCATGGTTCACCCATTCCTGCCAACATCGTTTGATAGTGGCATCGCTCCTATCCAAATGTCGAGGGATTCACCGATTAGACTAACCGGCTTCTTTCAGCCCAACTACACATCCTCTCTCAAATGCTGACATCTGTGCATATTGTTCGCGCACCTGTATGTGAGGCATAGTTACTGTCTACCTGAGTACACCGAATGAAATTCGCAAAGAATTTATGACCTGGAATCGAAATTTCTCCTCTTTAATATCCTGCCAGTTGCGCAGTTAAGATGCTCGGCAGCATCACGTGTTCATTCATTGGCCGCCAAATTTTGCATTTTCCGTCGAAACATGTATGCGTATCAATTTGTGTCCAATTTGCATTACCCCTTGGTGTGTCTTTTTTTTTTGTCTAAGACTGTATAAGCTCCTTTGTAGCTTCAAAGCAGCCGTATACAAAAATTATTACATCTTACTGCTATTTGTGCTTTGTTTACGTTGGTTTTTCTGTTTATTTAAGACTGTATATATATATATATATATATGCTGGGTTTTTAAACCCAAATCTGGGTCTTTCAATTACCATATGGGTTTATTGAGTTGTTTTTTTTTTATCAAAAATTTCTCATGTAAGAGTTATTTAGTTGTGTAAACGTAATTATGTGATTTGAATATGTAATTATGTAAATAAATGAATGTAAAATAATACAAATGAAGAACATATCGTTTGAATCACAATATATGTGTCTCTCTTATGAAATCATCCCAGAATTTTGGTATTTGTTATGTAATATCAAAGATGGATCTAATCATCCTAAAATATGAAGTCTCAGCAATCTTTATAACCCTCTTGACGATTTTAGCTTACGGTTCTGTGTACGTAGAGAAAGTTTTCATAAGATAGTAGAAAGAAAACACACAAATTCTACTATCATCCCCTTGTTCAGTCGAAGTGTAAGCAAGATCCATTGATAGCTTTGTTGTCAGCTTCAAATTACGAGGGGGTTTTACTACCCCTTCTCAACTTTGAAAACTATTCCCTCTCTGATTGGTTGCTTTTCTGTCAATCATGTCGACATAGTCCCTGCCTTCCTCGTGAAGCTTTCTTGTGGGTTTTAGCGAACGCGGGGGAAAAAAAATAACTCCAGCGGAGCCTTAAGTGAAAAAATGTGCTGAGTGACAGGCTCTTTCTAGGCAGTTTCAGTGATCTTTCTAAGGTTGTAGGGAATACTAAGTAATTTTTTTTGTTGGGCTATGCATGTTTTTTATTTATAAATTAATGAAATTATTAATTGTATATTTTTACACATGTAATAATTTTCTTTTAACACCTATTATATTTCTTTCAGCTTCAATACCTTACAGTAGGGTAAGTGAATTTTAAATAACTCGTTCCTATTTTCTATATTGTTTTAGTAATTTAAAAAGTGCTTTTGTTTGATGCTTGAGTTCATTTCTTTTGTACTGTGCCATGTAGTCTGAAGAGCTTCCATTGAGTGAATTGAGTCACAATACAGAACCACCTCCTCCATCTCAAGTGCACAGACCTCACATGGGTGTATTTCCTCCGGGAATGGTATGATATTTCTATCTCTTGCTTTTCACTTCTGTCCCATATTAGTATTTGATATAGCTAAAACAGACAGGTTTTACAGTATACCTTTTTTTGTTATCAATTATTTTTGCTATTTCTAGGATATTTTAGTTTAAGAATATTTTCACTTCACAGAATTTAGTATTTTAGTGAATAATTCTTGTACTCTTATATTTAAATGGTTGAGACATCAGCTATCTGCAATACAGGTGTATTTATTTTTCTGCTAGTTGTGCTACTATCAGTTGTTTGTGTATCACTAGGCTTAGTTTTCTTCCTACCATAGCTGTACAAGTTGAACTGCTAGACAAGTTTCATTTCTCTTGCCATGATGTTAGCCTTGATTGCTTGACTTTCCATTTGCACCAAAAGGAAGTATTCAGTGATTTGTTTCTAGTTATAATAAGATGAATTACGGCCAAATTTCACAGAAAGCTTTCAGTATAGTATGCAAACAGTATTTTACTGAACAGTCTTTATGAATAAAGTAAAAAGTTTAAATATGGTCACTCAAGTGTTTATTAAAGGAGGAAGCCTTATGCCCATCTAAATTTATTGCTGCTGACTTTACCAAATAAGTGATTATGAAGCAGCAAATTGTTGACAATGTTAATTTGAATGAGCAATTTTTGACAACCTAAAACCTGGAATTTAAAGAAAATACTCAGGACTGCTGTTGAAATGTTTAGTTTTGCTGTGCTATACTGGTCCTCATACTGGTGCTTATATTGTTTATTGTAACACTTAAAGATGCCTTTTGGAGCTCACAATTTGCTATGTATAGACCACTTGTTAGGAGTTGATCCCTCACTGAGCAGTCGCTCAAGAAGGCTTCTATTTTCATGAGGGGTTGAAAGTGACAAAAGCAAGGGCCTATGGGATCTCATTGTCTTCCACTGGCTGAAGTCCAGGGTATGGTGAGTAGATTGACACCATACATGGACACTTGCCCCAAGGAGATGCTAGTTGTCAAGGCTGAAACTACAGGTGTGTCTGCTTATATGAGTGATGGTTTAGCCTAGGTTAGAAAAGGCAATGTTTATAGGTGACAATGGAGACAAACACACATCTGCTGCTAATAGTTGAAAGAATATTTTCAGCTCTTCCAATAGGAATATTATTTGCTGCAATTTGCTCTGTAATCTATAATGCTTAAATGTTGATTTGTTATGTATATTTTATAAGTGTTAAATTTTCAGCGAAACAAAACATCTCACTAGTATTTATTAAACTTTTAAACTAGCAAAATGTATTGTTAATAAAAATGGAAGTTATGAAAAGATATTTGACAGGGGGTGAAATTTGAGTTTGACCCAAATTTTTTGCAATTCTAATTACAGAAAATGTAAAAATTTAATTGTTGAAAAAATTAGTAAAGGTGTCTATAATTTTTCAGTAATACATCAGTGTAGTCACCATAACATTTTAAGGTGAAGTTCTATTCTAACAGTATTTCGAGGGAAAATAAATTTGTTACATGGGTGAGATACTGAAATTCCCCTACATATATTTAGCTGTACTCCTATATTTTATGAGTACTGACTATAAATGTAAATATCGGTTATTTTTCACAGTCCTTACATGACAAAGAACTAAAAATGCATATTTAGATAATTTTTTAAAATATGATCCAAAAATTTATAATATTCAGTGTTAACTATAATTTAATTCTGTTGAGCGAAAAAGAAATTCTTATATCTTTTCATCGTACAGTGGAGTCCTGATAATCCGAAAGTCCGCTTAATCTGAAACCAAAAGTCAAAAAGAACTAAGGTTACAATAAAATCAGAGATACTAAGTAAAATAAAGTATATTTCTGAAAATTACAAGAAAATTCAGACAAGCTATTCAGTCAAGTTAGACAATGGACTGAACTACATTGGTCTGAGAAAAAAATGTTACTTTTTTTGTCGGAGAGGAATATCTCTCCCTTGAAGCCAAATTACACCAGTGTGTGTATCCACTGGGGTCGTGGCGGAGTGTTGCTCTATGTAGCATAGTGCTACAACAAATACAGCCGCCTCGTCTGAGTGGGATACCCTCTGCTCCCTGTCACCATCTGCTTCACCTTCACTCTCATCTGAGACGTTGACAGGTTCTTTCAAAACCATTTCAACAATTTTCTGATCGTCTAAAATCTTACACTCTACTGTACTGTACTAGGCAGCGTTCTGCTCTCTTATCACCCATTTCGTCCCGGGATTTGGTAATGTTCAGGCAGACCTTATAAAATAAACTGTGTAATCACACATAATATGTAATATTTATGTTATCACATGTTATTATGTAATTTAAGTTTATTTGAAGAATGATTTCACTTAATCCAAAAAATTTGTTAATCCTAAAAGGGTCTGGTCGCAATCGATTCGGATTATCGGGACTCCACTGTATTATTTACTAATCAATATTTGAAAACTATTTGATTTTCAGAAAATTATTTACTTTTAAATATAGTCCTAAAATTTTTCCTCAGGAGCAAAATATAAGCATCATTAAAACTATATTCGAAGTCTAAGAAATGCCTTGTGTAAATCAAATCACTGAAATTTCCAAAACTCTGATAATCTACTCAACAATATATGTGATGAGGGGTAGGGAGGTAGCAAAATCTGCAATAGAAAACTGCTATGTAAGAAGTGCAATATTTATTCATGTTGTCAGCTTCTAAAGGGCCATTTGTTTTATGTTTGCATTATTTATTAATGTAACTGGTCACACTTATTTTGTTTGAACAAAAGCAATCTGCAGAATGAAATCATCCCTTTGGTAAAAAGAGATGCTAAGAATTGCAGAAACTTAAATAGGCATCTGTAATGAATTTTTTTGTAAGATCCACTATTTATAAAAACAAATGTGATTTTAAATTTTATCAAGGATTCCTGAAACTCCCTCACATTTCTTCAGAAAATAGTAAGTAGCATGATGCAGGGTTAAAAGTCATAAAATATGTTGTCTACATGAAAGTAGAAAAGCAAAACATGCTAAATTCATACTTTTCTTAAAGTTTAAGGACCAGTAAATACTTCTAATGGCTACTCTATTGTGAGGTGTTAATTATCCCCTACCCCTAATTTCAAGAATTGTCTTCCCTGAGGAAGCCGCCTTAAAAACTGTCTCAAGGATCTTCTCTCTAAAGGTGGACTATAACAACACCTGAAGGAAGTTGGGCAGGCATGGCTGACTTCTCAGAATAAAACTTTTTAGGTCTTTAAAAGTGCAATGATAGATGGGAAAGCACGTTGAAAAAGATACCATTGTAAGTTCTTTATCGTTACAATAAATTTTATAACTGTATTGCTGGTAATTTTTGTCTCACCCTTATATATCGTCGGTGTTTTGTAAAAAGGGCGAATACCAGTAGAGATTTATATACCTATTCGCCCTGTTTACAGAACACTGATGATATGTGTATTTGCTTTTTCAACATCTAAATTAAATAAAATTTCACGATGATTTGGAAGCTTGATATTGTATTTTTTTTATGTGTTTAATTTTACTATAATTCAGTTATTGTTTAAAGATATTACAGTGTCACCATTTCTTTTTGGCATTGCATTATGTTTAAAAAATTAAATATTTTTGGGAGAGACAACTGCTAATTTTGGATCTACACTTATCAGTATTCAGGAAAGTTTGTGCAGGACATGTAATATTTTTAACTTAGAAATTACTGCTAAAAGTATTTAATAGGAATAGTCATACACATTTGTGGAAAATTTTTTTTCGGATTTTGTATTAATAATTTTCAGTGATAGATTGATATTTTGCCTGATTTTTCCCATTTTCTGTGTGTACTATTCTCATGAATTTAACTGCATTTAATATGTGCTGGCTTTATATTGAATATTTATTCTGTTCTAGCCCCCTCATGGGTACTAACCTTTCCTTCCTTTGGAGCTTTTCATTAAAATGGTAATTTTCCTACTAATACCCTTGTAATGAATGCTTTTTTATATATTGCATGATTCTTTTACTCGGCTCTGCAGTTCTGATTATATGCTGCTGATCTGTAAAGTTGGGAAATTATACTTCTGAACTATATTTCTTTTTACTTACACTGATATGTAATAACTCTTTATAAATTGATAACTAGCATTTTCCCGTTTTTTCTTTGCATTGTATAATTTATTGTGTTTTGAGGTTAAAGAAAATACTAATTTTTTTATTGTGCTGATTTATGCATTGAACTGAAGTATGCATGTTGACTATACTAAAATTCTTTAAAATGAATTTTATTATGAAGAAAATTTATGATATTCATCCATATAGAATATTTTATGTAATTCAACTGCTACTCACTGATATCCGAGCACAAAAATTGCAGTTGTTTTATTAGTGGATCTTTATGTTATGAAAGGTATACCACTTACCTTTATTCCGCTTCTTCTGGGCATCTGTATCTGTAAAAAGTAATATTTGTAGGATTGATGAAGAGCGCAACATCTGTACAACATACAAAGTTTTATTTTACTGACACTCACATCTCAAAACAAAATTATTTACATAGTATGTATGAGCATTATTTCACTGTTCAGGGTTTTATGACCGCAATGTCCATGACAATTGAAAATTTGAATCAGTTCTGTTTATATTGTTTCTCTCTTCACTTCAGTTTGGAGAGAAGCTCAGAAACACATGGAGGGAAAGGTTACTCGGCAGCAACAGCAGTTTTCCTCACTTTGTGACTTTAGATATATGTATACACACAAATCGTTTTCTTAGTATGAAGAATAACTTATCCTATCAATTTATGCATGAATTGTGGTTTGATCAATTCTGGTCTTGTAAATTTGTTGCTTTGTGCACAAATTTACAAGACCATAAACTAAAAGAATAAAATTGGGATGTTTTGTTTTCTTAGTATCGCTGTGTTGTCAGATGATACTAAGGATTATGCAGCTAAGCATAATTCTTTAAGGCTGTATATCAAATAAGACTTCAGTCTTTATTAAAAGGCAAAGTAAAATCTTGAGGAAAATATTTGCACTGTATTTGTAGAATTTCTTTAGATATTGATTTCTTGTGATGTTGTTTAAACACATTCATCACTCAGTAGGATTATTTACATGTTCTTCAATGGTACATTTAGAACATGCCATTCATTTATGGCTAAAAAGGAATTGGTACTGCTGCTAAATATCTACTAATTTTAATGTCTTTCAGCCTGATGCTGTAATTATAAAAGGTTATTTTTTATGTGTGTGTTAAAAAATCTCTCTAGAAGGTAACACATATACTGAGGAAAATGAAATTATTTCTAACCTTTTAGGTAATGTACAACCTAAAAATGAACTGGGACCATTTAAAATTTATAATCAGCAGTTGAAAGTGTCTTCGTTAATGTCCTCATTTCTTTTTCTATTATTGTTTGAATGATGAGAGTTTTGTAAAATGATGATATAGTAAATTGACCATTAAAAGTCCTTTAGATTTTTTTTAAAATGCTGGTGTTGCATGACAACAATCATCTTGCTACATAATTGAAATTCACTCAGGAGTAAGAATGAAACTTGTAAGTTTGATGTGAAGTTGTAGAAGTCTGAGGAAGGGAGATAAATCGTCCATTTGATACTGTTCAACCACTAAAAAGTCAAAGTTAGGATGGCTTGCAGGTTTTATGTCACCATAATTTTTATTTCTGAAGCTTAAATTCTTGGAGAGTAATTAAGAAATGAGATTTATGCTTGATATTTTAAATCTCAATGCACTAGAAGGAAAGTATTGAAATGTACCTCCTCAAGAGAAGCTAGTAAAATGTTTGTCCAAATTGAAATCCTAAATTAAAAAAATTGAAAATTGCAATATTTGAATACAAAATTGGATAGGTATGCTTTTTAGAAATGGATAGAGGATCAAAAATATATATAATGTAAAGGAAGATTTTATAATCAGCTTATCAATAGTTCATTTTGTTTCACCCTAACTTTCTACTATATTTTTGCAAGTGTAAAGTAAGCATGCAACTGTGAAATCCATATGGCAAAGTTTTTGAAATAGTGTCCTTAGCATTCAGTGTACTGCATGAAACTGAATTAAAATGTAAATTTATATATATATATATATATATATATATATATATATATATATATATATATATATATATATATATATATATATATATATATATATATATATATATATATATAACACATCCATGTCCTGATACTTAAAGATTTAGGCAGTCGTGGCACACAATGAAGATAATCCAAGATAGTTTTCTTCTTTTTATTCAAAATTAGTATGTCAATGTCCTAGAGCTCCTTATAATTATTTTTAAAGATTTATAAGACTTATTAAATGAAACTGCTCCATCCCTAACATTTTTCAGAGAGCTGCTGCAAGCCTCCTTACCCCGTGATATCCTCCAAGCATCTGCGTCGTTCTTTGTTAAAATCCCGCTTAATAACTTGCTGACATTGCATTTGGAAACTTCCAGAACTTATCCTTATGTAGCAGAATTGCCTGACCTGATCTAATTTAGAATCCCTCGCCTGATAATCTTTTTAAACTGAACCATCAGGTGGCGGCCTCTATTGACCACTTTGGCTATTAAAGCCCCCTGTTTCTCTCTTTTTTCCGATATTTCGTGATTTCACAGTTTTAAATTGTTAATTCCTATTTTTTCTAAGCAACCCCCCCCCCCCCCCCCGTTTAGGGTTCCCACAGTTGTTCCCCATAATTAAGGCATTACATACATACATACATACATACACACACACACACATATATATATATATATATATATATATATATATATATATATATATATATATATATATATATATATATATATATATATATATATATATATATATATTATAATAATAATAGAGTAAATTTCTCTCTCTGAGAATTTGTCATTGATTATACTTGTAGGAACAATGAACATTATGTGTTCTGCATAAAACTTAAAATATGTGTTTATTTATAGAGTTGAACTTGGTTATTAATTTAATTTGAGGACTCTTTAAGTTAGTTTACTATATTGAGAGTTTCCCCATGAAGTGTGTTCTACTTTTTTTGCTAAGAATTTTAACTTGAAACAAAACGCTATGGATTTCATTGAAGCTAATGAGCTTGCCCTAGTTCTTTAATATTGTGATATTTTTACTGATTTAATTTTGAAATTTCAGGTGCTTTAGTTAAATATTGAAGAATTAATTTGAGAGGCACATTTAAATTGTATTTGTTGTATAAATAATCAAAAATTAATACTATAAGAGGCTTATTTGATTTTTTTAAAAGTTGTTATTTAAAAAAAATAAGTAGAAAATAAATGGTTTATTTTAAGTATTTCCCCCAGTGCATTTTTTCATTCTAGGATATATATATATATATATATATATATATATACACATGTGCAGTTGGCTCTCTGTTTAACGACGATCTCTATTTAAAGACTATATTTCCCAGTCCCATTCCCTCCGATGTTATGGGAAATATTATCTTTTCACAAATTCTGTTTAAGGACGATTTTTCACGATCCCTTGAAAGTCGTTAAACAGAGAGTCAACTGTGTATGTATATATATATATATATATATAAGTGTTAATGCATTAAATGAAATAGCAAAAGAGAGAGAGAAAGAGTGTACATTTTCTTGTATTATTTTGATATGAGGTTTTCTCTCAGTTTATGACTGGTCAACTTAAGATTTTACAGAATAGACCAGGAGTAAAATCCTTATCTCCAGGAGTTCTGCAAAATTAATTATAGCTCTCCCATCTAACTGAGGTGTCAAAATGGAGGGGCAATTAAGGAGTTAGTCTAATTAGCTCAGTTTGCTGGTTCATGTCTTCAGTTTGGAATGGATGTTTATAGGCATTTGTAATGAGCTATAAACTGTTGAACTTAGCTTGTTATATAATGCATGGAATAAAAGTAACGAAAGATGTTTGTGCTCAAAATCCCAAACAGCAATACAACAGAGAGCAATTCTGCATATTGGTGTGAACAGTTGTGTTCACTCTCAGGCGAGGAGGGTACACATACTGGAATTGTGATACATGTTGATTCTGTGCAATCCACCCACCCTACCTCCCCAATTTAAAAATTATGGAATCTTAAGTTTAACCATATCATCTCATAGCTTAACCTTATATTCAGTTCAATGTACAGATATAAGCTTTGTGTTAATATCATTCTCATATATATATATATATATATATATATATAAGCTTGGAGTTATAATACTCAGTGAGAATATTATTTCCCTAGATTTTCTTTTTTCCTGTCATAAAGTTTGTAAAATCTGTTCTCTCATGTCTTAAACTTCTGTAGTCACTCCCTAAATAGAAATTGGTTTCATGTGAATGAAACTTATTTAAAATTTCGATCCTCATCTGACATTTATTCTTATTTTGTGAGGCGTACATAAAATACTTCAATAGCTTTCTGTTTTTCTGACTTTTAGAATTTCCTTGGCATAATGTGACATTGAGTACTGCTATACTTTTCTCTGCTTTTACTATTCTTTAAATTATACTCTTGATTGTCATCACCAATCACTGTCTGGCAGCCAAATAACTAACTCTCTCTCTCTCTGTATGTATATATATATATATATATATATATATATATATATATATTTATACACACACAGTAACCACCGCTTATAGTGATCAGTAGTTATAAGAATCAACCGTTTATAAGAATCAATATCGCAAAAACAAAAACAAATGTATTATTTCCATGTTAAAATTTTCGCTTTAAAGAATCAATACACCGGTTTTAAGAATCAGTTTACACTCTTTGCTTTCATTTCATTGTTCCAAAAAAAGGCCACTTAAACCCTCAAAAGGCACGAAGTTCTTTCTTTTTTTTTTTTAAGAAAGATTGATAAGATGGGAGGGAATATAGTTGTAAAATTCATCCCTTTCTTTATTAGACATAATATAATAGTTTCCCCTTAAATGCTTTAGCACAACACTGTCCTATTAGGTTGACCCGTTGGCATCTTTACCCGCCCGCGTCCGATTTCACTGACAAACAAAGATAGGGACTCTTTTTTTTTTTTTTCCCCTCCTCCCACATCCTGGTTACGTCTTCCTGGACCCTGAAACACATAAATCTTCGGCGAAGTGTCCACTATCACTTAGGCAAACGTTACATTAGTAGATTCAGCACTTTATCAAACTGTGAAACGTAAGCTAGAAGGTGAATCTTCGTCCGAGACTTTTGGTATTGAAAGAGGTATAAACAACCTCCTGAAAACTTCATTACGTCAAACTACCATAGAAAACTTTTTCTTGCACCCTTCCTGTAGTTGAAATGTTAAAACTGTTAAGCAGGTATGTGGTAACAAATATTGGATTTTTTTTCTTCTCTTACTATAATCATGTGTATATGTCTAGAAATTAAGTTGTACAATCATGGACAAAAAAATTAGCGCACCAAGAAATAATTGCGGGATCGTAACGAAACTTGCAATGAATGTACATGTCGGGGAGATATGCAAATGATTAGAAATGCAGCGTGATTGCGCATTACATATAGCCGGTAGAGGGCGTTGAACATCGTACTCTGTGGAGTATAAAACAGGTAACCAAAGCGTGTTTGAGTGTGCTGAATCATTTACAAAGGAAGAGCTGAGATAGACATGCCATTACGCCGTGTTCGAAGACAATATAAGCAGTTGTCGCAGTTTGAGAGGGGGAGAATCGTCGGGATGATGGAAGCTGGGTGGTCAGCTAGGCGAGTAGCTCGTCAATTAGGCCGCTCTGACTGTGTTGTGAGGAGGTGTTGGGACCAGTGGACCCAAGAGATGTCATGTACACGAAGACCAGGCTCAGGACGCCCTCGACAGACCAGTCGTCGAGAAGACCGCCACATTGTAAGAAATTGATATACACCACCAAATAAATTCTCATCAAGTGCTATTTTATGTTTAGCACAATATTTCTTAACATCGTTTAGAAAACGAAGTCGCGTGTTAGTTCCTTCAATTCGATAGTAAATATCAGTGCGGCTTCCATCCTTACGAGCAACCGCGTCTCTAACCCAAGGAATTTGATTAGATGGGGTTAACAGCTCACCAGTATCAGATTCAATTAAGGGGCTTTCGGATACCTCAGATTCAACTTCAAGAGAACTGGTAAATGGAATATCCGCGTCATCGTCATCTGAATAGTCAGGCATTGAAAAATTAAAGTTAGTAACCTCTGTACTTTTGGGACCCAGACACGCTTCCACCCCTTTTTTAGTTTCATCAAACCTCACATTTAAAGTTTCTATTATTTTCTGCTCACTTTCAAGCCAGATGCGGTAACCTCTAGTTTTTAAAGCATACCCTAACATAATCCCTATTTTTGCTTTCATATCGAACTTACTACGTTTCTGCTTAGGCACTCCCACGTACGCTATACAACCAAAAACTTTGAGGTGAGATACTGAAGGTTCTCTTTTAGAGTATAACTCGAATGGAGTTTTCTTAAATCCTTTGTGACATACGCGATTCCAAACGTATGTGAAGCAGAGCAATGCTTCGTCCCAAAATTTGTTTGGAATTCCACTATCTTTTAGTAATGACCTCACACCGTCTAGGGCTGTTAAATTGTAACGCTCACTAGTACCGTTCTGTTCTGGAGTTAAAATATTTGTGCGTTCATGTCTAATTCCTTGTTTCTCTAAAAAATTATTCATCTCATTATTACAGAATTCTAAACCATTATCAGTACGAACTGATAGTATTTTTCTTCCCAAAAATCTTTCGGCTCGAGCTTGAAACCTCTTAAAACAGTTAAACACGTCAGTTTTACTACGGATTGGAAACACAACTACCCTCCTAGAATAATCGTCAATAACTGACAAAAAATATCTACAACCATTCTGGGAAATGGTGAATAAGGGCCCTCAAATATTCATGTGAATAAGTTCTAACGGATTTTCGGACCTAACTTTACCTATCGGCTTAAATGAAATTCTTTTAGCTTTTGCCAGTTTACATACGACACAATGTTCGTCTAATTGTTTTAATTCAAGTAATCCTTTTACACAGGTTTTTACCCGTATTTACTAGGTAATCCTGGTTTATATGGCAAAACCTATTATGCCATAAAACACTACTTGTCTTTTTACTATCAGTTTTTAACATAGATACGTTACAAGTTAAAAGGGATTTACTATTCATTTGCCGCTTTCCAGTTAGATATTTCGTAGGTTTTAGGAAATATAAATTTTCCTTTCTTTTTGCAAAACACATCTCCCTCCAGTCTGCATTATAAATCCTAATTTTCCCTTCTGAACCTACAAAATGATTACCGTCTTTCTCAAACTTTGATCCGGACAGTAAATTCCGTCTCAACTTCGGACTATACATTACATCTTTAAGCGTAATTACAGACCGAGTTTTTCCTAACTGGACTTAAAAATTTTATGGTACCTATACCTTCTGTCGGACTATTTTCCGGTCCTGCAGCTAATGTCATTTGCATGTTACTAACCGGTCTGAATTTACAAAATAAGTCTCGATTATTACTAAAATGCGATGTTGCGGCGGTATCAATTACCCAACTTATACCATCTACCTGTGCGTCTGAACTGCTCGAATTAGCTTCTATTTCAACTAAACTTCCCCCACTTTTTCTAAATTTACTTTTAGTTTGATTCTTATGATTAGGAAATTTAGTCCTGACAGTACAATGTTTCATAAGATGACCATACTGCTTACACCTAAAACATGGTCCAATTTCTCTCTTAATGTTCTCTGCACAGTCGTTCTTAGTAAGTTTAAAGCTTTTACCTGGAGTATTGGTCTTACTGTTATCGAGTCCACTCGCCTTGCTCAGGAAAGCCAGTTCACTCCGTTCAAGGTCTTGCTTCATCAGTGTCAGTCTATTCTGTTCCAGTATAAGTTCGGCTTCGATCTTGTGTGGCTGGAACTCCTCGTCACTCCAGCGGTATATCTGCTGTACGGTAGGTTGATATTCAGGTGGTAAAAATCTGATTAGTTGAAATCCTACATACAAAGGTTGTAGCTCGTTACCAGCTGCCTTAAGTCGGTTTGCGGCTTCCTTCACACGGCTGATGAACAGACCAATATCTTCATTGGGTTCATGCCTTGTCAGAAAGAATTCATCTAAAAGTCTCATAACACGGGCTCTCGTGCACGGTTCAAAGTGATCTGTCAGAATTCGCCAGGCTTCTTTCCCGTCGGTAGTTGATGATATCAAGCTTCGTAAATCAGGACGTAGTCCTTGGTAGATAAAGGTATATGCTCTATCCTTTCTTAACTGCCAGTCGGCAAGCTCTTTCCAAGACGCACCAGTTTCAGCCCTTGGAGTTACACCGGACGTTTCGGCTTTACTGTCAGTTGACTTCTTTCCACTAGGCTCCTCCACTAGGGGCTTCTCGACTCCTTCAATAAAACGCCAGCATCCCCAGTGCCTTAAAACAACTTGCATGTCAATTTTCCAAACTCACCAGTTTGTAGGAGTTAGTATCGGAATTTGGGATCCTTCCATCATGACGGCCCCCTTCACAGCACTTTCAGGAAACGGAAGTCAGCTTCGAAAAAAACAGCAGCTCTACTGGGCATAGACTGGGCCCATAACCCTGATATACACCACCGTAATAAAAAATTAAATGGACGTGTATAGTGCAGAGTAAAAAAACGCAATGCAATGTAGAGCTCTAATCTTTTATTTAAAAGTAAAAATGTCGGCAACTAAAATATAAACAAGACAGAAATAAAATAGCAACAGAGAAGTCCCATCTGGACTAATGTAAAAAGCATTACTGCCATAGACGGTAAATAACTCTTTCGGACAAGAGCACCGACTGATAGACGCCGTCATGCCGACTGCCTTGGATGTTCTATCCACCGCTGATATAATGCGTTTCGCCTTCTAAAATTTGCATACTCCGTCAGCAAACCACGCTGCTAAATTATCTTATTGGATACTCTGCAAATGCCGTCACCACAGTAGGCGTGGCGGCGAAACTCACTTCTATTGCGTCATCCCGTCCGCGTTTTGATGGATGGGAAAAACTTTACTCGTACGTCTATCAGAAATGCACGCGTACAGCCAACTGCTTCATCAGCCGCCATCCAGGCACAGGTAGCACCTTCACTTAGGGGCCGCTGTGTCTTCTGGAACCATACGAAGGTGCCTGGCTGAAGGACAGTTGGTATCGCGGCGCCCATTACGTGTGGTGCCCTTGACGCCCACCCATCGACGCTTCCGTTTGGAGTTTTGCCGCGGACGAGGAAACTGGATTGCAGCGAAATGGAACCAGGTCATCTTTAGCGACGAATCCAGATTCAATCTCGGCAGTGATGACAATCGTGTTCGTGTGTGGAGAGCCCGTGGTGAACGCTTCAATCCTGCCTTTGCTGTACAGCGACACATCGCTCCCACAGCTGGTGTGATGGTATGGGGTGCCATTGCCTACAATACACGGTCACCCCTAGTATTGTTCCGTGGCACCATGACAGCCCAGCAGTATGTTCATGAAATCCTGCAACCACATGTGTTGCCATTCATGCAACGGCTCCCAGGAGCCATTTTTCAACAAGACAATGCTCGGCCTCATACGGCAAGGGTGTCACAAGACTGTCTCCGCACTGTTACTACCCTTCCTTGGCCTGCCCAATCCCCAGATTTGTCTCCAATCGAGCATATCTGGGATCATTTGAGACGATGAGTTGGGCATCCCACGAGTTTGAACGAACTAGAGGCAAGGTTACAGCAATATGGACGAAATGTCTCAGACATCATACAGAACTTGTATGACTCAATGCCCGATCGTATCGCATCATGCATTCGCGCTAGAGGGGGTCCAACGGAGTATTAACTCCTCCATTCTTTTGCCTTTTTCTCTGCAATAAATTATCCTTTTTCTTTGATTTTCTTATCATTTACTTATATCAAAGTAGTCATTACGTATGTAAAATTTCGTTTCATTTTGACGACTCCTTCTTGGTGCGCTAATTTTTTTGTCCATGAGTGTATTTTTAAAATTATAAAAAATAATTTTAATAAAAGATAATTAACGTAAATTAAAGAGTATTTTATGGTAAATTATTTAATATATGTATATACAGGTGTGTGTGTGTGCCTGTCCAAAAACCTAAATTTCGGCTATAAGAATCAACCGCTTATAAGAATCAAAAACAGTAAAAGCAAATGTGATTCTTATAAGCGGAAATCACTGTGTATGTGTATATATATATATACATACATACACACACATAACGACATAATTTTAAATTTGCATGTGTACTGTCTGACCACGGAAGCAAGGTCCCTGGAAGCTGTTACGCATGCGCGAGAAAAGCTAGTCTACTTAGAAAATAGGGGAAAACGTCATATTTTCGGATGTTTGTTTATAAAATACTGAATGTATTTCAGACTGCTTTTTGTCCGCAATTTTAAAGTTATTTTATAAAACTTTATTTTTGATCGAATATGTGAATAATATTTCAAAATAATAGAAGAAAGAAGCAAATCTATTTAAAAAATAAGATTGTTATAGGAGTGGATATTTTCGGGGTGTTTGTATAAGAACTGCGAAAGAATGTTTTCAACCCAAATTTCTTTTTCAGAATTTTCTTTTGATGAATGTATAAATAAAACCGAAAAACATATTAAATGAAGGTTTGAAAACTTCCATTTTTAAGTGAAATATTGTAATAACATAAATATATATATATATATAATGCAATAAAAATAACATATATGATTCGCAGTTTTACAATTTGCAGAAATAATTAGGATATACAACTCAAAATTTCATATTTTGTGTGATTAGCAATAAAAAATTTAAAATTAATTTAAGATAAAACTTTCTCATAATTTTATAAATAATTGAAGTGTGAATAAAAGATAAAATTTATAATTTCAGTCTTCTATGATAATTAAAAATCTAGATTTAAAAAATGCATTTTATTGTAAATTAAATTAATTTAAAAAATAGTATATTTACATTCACTATGATATTTATAAGAGCTGCAGAAAAAATACATCAGTGATTGGTAAAAAAAATTTTTATTTTTTTTTATCAAAATCAATGAAAAATCTAATATTCATCTGATGAAATATCCGAATCACTGTTTGTGTCTGAAATATCTATTTGTAGAGGATCAACCAAATCTTCAATCACACCATCCCTTTTCCAATACATATTTTCTAATGAAACAACATGAAAGCTATTGTTGATACTAGCTGCGTTTACATGGACAACAATAATACCCGGGATTTACCCGCTAATAGGGAAAACCTTCGAAGTCCGTTTACACGGGACCACATTTTCACCCTGCTTTTACCCGTCTTACCGGAAGTAAAGGTCATCACATGATTCGGCGGATGTGATCCTCATACACCATCATTCCTTGTAAATCACGTTATGGGTTCGATCCCAGCCGGTGTCGTACTTTTCCAAATTCACTGTATTGCTAATTTTTAGCTTTTCCCCCTTCGAACTCCGCATTTCTCTCGTTACGAAGTGTATGGTCTGGAGAAGGCCTTTTTTTTTTTTCCAATTGCTGTTCTTTTGACCTCGTATTCTTAAATTTTTAAAAATAACAACAACAAAAAAATCATAAACTGTAAAATTCCAAAAAGATTGAAAACTTCAAAAATATTTTTGTATTCTTATGATATCTGCTTTCGGGCCTATATTACTTTTTTTGTGTTCGTGGCATCATTAGTCTTATCTAATTTTTCTTCTAAATTTTCTTAACTACTGTAACTATATTTTTTTCTGTAAAATTAACTTTTTTGTTTTTAATTTAACTTTACTATTAATTTTTTTTCTTTTACCTGCGTATTCTTCCCTTATATTTAATTCATTAATTAAAATTTTAAACTACTGAGCACTCCCACCTTGATTACATATATCTTGCTTACAGGAGATAAAGTCGACACGACCAATGCACTCCTCTTCTAAAACACAATTACGTCTGCGTCTGTTTGTTATTTAAATGCAGCACATGTCAGTCGCTGTTGATAATCATAGAACGTTTACGATTGTTTTTGTTGTTTTTAAAAGTAAATTTAGAAAATAGATAGGAAAAAAGGTATATAAGAACTAGAAGATTGATGCGGATATTAGATATAATCGTACGATCTGTGGCTTCATCGCTAAATTTAGTTTTTCACAACAATAGAATGTGGGCAAAATTACGAAGCTCTGTTGGTGGAAGCAGAAATTGTTTTTTAAATTCCGAAGTAATAAAGACTGGAAAGAAAATTTTCCAATCGATAGGTGCATTTTTTTAAATTATAAGATTAATTGTAAGATACTTATTGTTTAATAAATCCTTTTATAAATCAAAATATAAAATTTGATTTCAATTTTGTTTCAGTAATTTTTAGTCATTTATAAATTAAAAAATCATAAATAGATATAAATAAATTTTTATCTGTGAATTCTAAAATAATTAATTTATAAATAAATTTTAATGTTTTGTTTAATTATTGATTATACTTATTAAATTTATTAATTTTACCATAACACTTTTAAATGAAAATGTTATTGAAATTTTATTTGAAATGAAATTTTATTTCTTATTTTTACATACCAGATGGCAGTACCATTCTATTTATAATGTAATTGGGAATGGTTTTTAAATTAAAAACTAGATGGGCAGATCAAGAAATAAATGAAATCCTCCGGAAAAAAATAGGCACTTTTCTACTGAAAATTATGCGATTGTTAAGGGGTTCCAGATCCTTCCATCGATCATTTGGCTGCATTTTCATGGATTTCACACATGTTCAAATCCGCCCATGTTTGTTTACTACTAGCTTCCTGCTTCGAAATGCATCATGGGTAATTAGCGGGTTTTATCCTAGTTCGAAGCAGGGTCGAAAATCCACCCTGCATTTTTCCCTATCGTAGGGAAAAAGCAAGAAACGACGCTGCTTTTTCCTGGGTTTTTGGCACATGTAAACAGCACTACTATTGAATTGCTGGTACTATTTTATGGACAGCATAAAATTCATGAATTGTTCTTCGAATTACATCACAATCAAAATTATCTAAAGCTATGTTTTCGGTGGTTCTTTTTTTCTGACGTTTCCTCGGAGATTCAAATTTTGGAGTTTCTTCACCCTTTGCTTCTCTGCGTATTCATTTTACACTGGACATTGATATCCTGGTCATTTCACTAGCTCTTTTTAGGGATTGTGAAAATGGAACAATAATATTTCCTTCTAGTGCTTCTTTATCACACAATTTAATTACATTGTGTATTCTATGTTTGCAATCACTAGGGAAGGCTTATTCCGAGCAGTTGTGTTGGGTAAAGGATCCATTAATTTTAATATAATAATCAACATACAGACAAGGTAAAGGCAAGCAAGTGCAGTAGTAACCGATTGTAAAGAATGTCGAGAGAATACGAGACTTTCCCCCCCTCTTTCCTCAGAAGCCTTACCTACAGTGTGAATAGAATCGTCTTGGCACTATGCCAACCGGTGGGTTCTACGTACTGTGGTCGGACAGTACACATTACAATTAAATTGTAAGATAAGAAAAATCTATTTTCTCATAAGTAAAATTTTTGATTTGTGTTTCAGCATTGCAGTTCTTATGTAGTATATATTCCATCAGCACTTTTAGTTGAAGTTAGGGTAATTCAGACTTGCTCCCTCCCACCCCAGAAAAGTGACTTACAGTTAATAATGAGAAGTGAAAATTGCATTTAACATTGAGATATTAAAAATAAAGTGCATAGTGGGCTATTTTGATATCTGTTTGTATGGTTGTTTAAATTTTAAACAAATCAAAATTATAATATTTGTATAATCTTATTCTACATATGTGAAATAAGAAAATCTGTGAAATCGTATGAGGAAGATTTATTGACTGATAAAGGATTTGACTATATCATATCTTTGAACAGCTCAAATGCTAAATATTTATGTTTAAACAGGATGCTAAATCTAAATTTTGGCTGTATTCACTTGTCCAAGTAATTGATACTTTCCTCTGCCAAATCAAACTGTATTATTATAGCTTTTTAATTTGATTTTGTTGATAGATTTTATTTTAAAGTCATGGTGAATTTTTAAGAAATATAAGTGTATACTTATTTCAAGTTGCTTAGATTATGAATAAATAACACTCAGTATTTTATTACACAGCAAACTTCTTTAGAGATAGTACTTGAATGGTCTATTTGCGAAATGTATATCAAGCATTTATGGGAATACTGTATAAGCATACTAAGCTTGAGCTTAGGACCTCTAAAAATTTGAGGGGCTTAGGAAACTTAGGTCATTCTTAATATTTGTTGGAGAAATAAATTATCCTTATTCAGTTGATAAAGTCTGTTGATTAATTCATAATTTTAAAATTGTTAACTATATTCATTCTAATAGTGTAATCACTATTAAATATTAGAGCAGCATTATGTTCTTAATTCTTTGACTTCAGGGGTGGATGCATTGTGATGCTTCGACTTGTGCTCTCCTTGGCATAGTGTTGAAGGCATGGAGTATTAAAAACATTTGTTGCAACTATGTGTTGGTTTGTAAATAGCATTTCATGGTTGTAGGGAGAAGGTAAATTCAAACCCCAAAAGAATATATTTTTCTGCTTTGAAGGCTGTGCACAGTTTAAAATTATAAGTAATCATGAACAATAAATTTATAAATTGCATTAATTGCATTCAGTTTGTGAGAAATATATGAAGCTGAAATCTAAAGCTTAACTTGAAAAAAAAAAGGCAAAGAAAATGAGAAAAATAGCTACTATTCTTGTTTATTTTTTTTTCGCTCCTCCTTTTTTATTACATTTTAATTTTGCCTCTGTTTGGTCTTTCATAGACTGTATTTGTTATTTGACTACAATTTTAAAAAAAATTATTTACTCCTTTTCATGTGTGAAGTTACTATCTGGTTCATTAATTTTATCTCCTCTCTTTCCCAATGAGTTGTTCTTTGAAGCCTTATTTTCACACCAATACAGGGAGTCCTTGTTAGACTTATCTACATTATATACCTCATTTCAAACAGATGATAATTCTTCATATTAGTGATTTGTCCATTGAAGTGATCTAATCTAATGATATGAATGCCTAACTAAATACTATACCAATTGGCTTGAAATTGATTGTCACCTCTATTAATTCTTAAGGATTAAGAAGTTATTTTCATGTTCTTAGTTTTCTATAAGCACCTTGCATATACCAGTCAATTAGTCAGCCTGTGAGTTGATATACATTTTTGTTTTCATTTATAAAAATTAAAAAATCATAATATCATGTCTTTGTGTAACTCCTGTAAATCAGTTAGTGTAGATTTCAAGATTTGTGTGTAAAAATAAAGATCTACTGGCTTATTTCACACAGAGTACAAACATGGCTATTATTTTGAAAATTTTTATTGAAGTTAATAAATGATTTTACATTAGCAATCTTTAAAAGTTTCAAAGGGCAGAGGTACAGTAATGATAAAGACTTACTTGACAAATACTTAGGCTACTAAGCAAGAATAAAGACAATTGTGAAGTTTCCATGTGCAAAACTAACTCTAAATTTTGTTATGTAATCAAGTTAACAAATCTATACTTGTACAAGATTATACTTAGATTTTGTTGTTTGTAATTTTATTATCTTGTACATATTAAAACATATATAAAAATATTCTGCTAGAAATACATGCATCTTTAAAAAAACATTTTGATACTAGGTGAACAGCTAGAGCAATTAGTTCTCAAAATTTGGCTATAATTAAGGTGTCTAGGGGGCTTAATCTACCACTGAAGACAATGCTTTTATTTCAGTTATAAAATTTAACATATGTCAAATATAATATAGTGGTTTTCTGGATTGTGTTTGAAAGATTCAGGTTAAGTTGCTCAAACTGTTTATAGTTTCTAGGGCTATAAACAGTTCTATCTCTGCTTGTATATGGTTAGCTTAGGTTTCTACTGATATTGACATTGTATTTAAGATATTTGAATTTGGATTTCTTTTAAAGCTTCATATTAATGCTAGACTGTAACTTACGTTGTTTTCTATGGCATTTTATTTATTTTTTTTTCATTTAATGGGAGGGATATCAAGGAGCTACATAATTAAGTTATTACTGTTCTTAATTGCATATGCTATTATGAATATGGTACCTGTGTTTGCAATAGCTCAAACAAGTAGATATTTATTTTATGTTTATTTCATTAAGTATAGGTATTGTACCTTAAATTTAATCTCCTTCTAAAAAGTTGATATACAGTTGCAGGTAAATCACATTATAATGTAGACTTTAAGTGTTTTTTTAAATATTTAAGAAGTTAAAATGTGTTATTTAATATATTTTCATTGATAATTCATATCTGGTGAGCATTATGCTAGTTTTTCTTCATTTATAAATTATTGATGGCATGAATACAATGCTTATTGGAAGTTTTTCTCTTTTGAAGCAACAAGCCCGATCCCCTACAGAGCCAGTCTATGCTCAGGTAAACAGAGAGAAAAAGAGAGAGAGATCCAATCTCTCCGATATCCCTGTTCAGCTTCTTTCTAATGAACAACCTGATGGTATGCCAGCTGGTGACTCATGGGTGTGACTCAATCTCCCTATTTCAAGTCTTGTTTTTGCTTCCTAACTGCAATTGTATATTTCAATTTCCAAGTGAAAAGGCATCTTCATGCAGAGAGATAAAGGAATGCATGGGGAAGAAAATGCAGCCTGAGCAAATAGCTAAAAAACACTTTTGTGAGCTATATGTTTCAAACTCTGCAAAAGATTGGTAAATTCTACCAAAAATGAAATCACTTGAACTCTTCTCGCAGCTGGGTATTCAGTTACGGGTGATATCAAGTAAAAATATTCGACCAAACATCACTAGCAATCAAGATGTTAACGGTCTGTGACACATGAAACTGGTGTTGCGAGTAAACTAACATAGTTGCTCGTTATGTGCCTCCTTAATCTCTGTATACAAGTCATTAGACAGTGTTAACTTTTTCCATATTTCTTGCCCATATGACAGACTCTTCGTGCCAACCAATGAAATGCTTCTTGTGTTCCAAGTAGCTTTGCAGCACCAAAAAACATTACATAAAGCTTAGTAACTAAGCATTTTCAATTGTCTGCTTTTTTTCTTTCTTTTTTTTCCCCCTTCAAATGAAGCTCAAAATGTTCCTTTATTCCTTGTTTTGGGTTTAAAAAAAGTATTGGCTATTAATACCGAAATAGATAGCCTTGCCTTAATAAGCTACTGAAAGTGTCAACTTGAACTAGAAAACTGATATTAGTCTTATTGGTCATGTACTCACTAAAAAAATTATAGGAGGTTTGAAAGTGTCTCAAGTTGTGTGACCAAATAATCTTCAGACATGTAACAAAATAGCGTGAATCTTGGAGTAATGTGATGTGATTTTTATAGTTTTTTACATGACTTTAAGTGAAATTATTTTATGATGGCCTAATTTTTTTAATTTAAACATGTTTTACTGTTTTCATTTTAGCATTTAATTTGTTTTATAATTATTATTGTTTGCTGTATATTTCAATGATTTTACTTTTTTTAATATGAAGAAAACTTAGTTATGAAATTTAAAAATGTTTTTATAGCTGAATGCGACATACTTCACCTGTAGATAAGAAGTTTATTATTCAAGTTTGAAGAGTTTCATAGAAAACCTGACCATTGAACAACCCTTTGCTGATATAAGCTTCTTAATACACATTTGTGCAATTTAATATAGAGTTTTATATGCCAAATACTCTCTGAGAAACACCTACATTGTCATGATATTCATTATAGTGTAATGAATCTCAGCGGCTTTAGTTAAGGAATAGTAATTTACTTTGCTATATTTGTTTTCTTATAAGTACCAAACATAAGTAATGAATTGCAATGTTGTTCTTCATAATTTGTGGTGTGAATGCTCATTTTTTATGATTGACTAAGTGATAATTTTAAACTCCTTGTATTGAGAATCTCTGACAATGATTGTGTATGGTGTGTGTATAACACTAAATATATATATGTATATCTTTATGTATATAGTGTGCTCATGCATACACATATATATGTTTATTTACATGCATATTTGTATATTTCTACATACAGATATGCATGTATAAAGTACACACACAGTATGCACATATGTATATACATTCACACCTATGAGTATACACACAATTAAATGAGGTGCTACATTATATACACATCATCAAAACTTCTTTTCTCTCCTTTATTTCATGTTGTGCGGCTTTTTATATTATCTTTACTTTATGAAATTGTTTTATTGCTGTTTATCGCTAAAATATATTTAAATATGCATGAACTTTTAAGTTATTGAATTCTTAAGGTGACAAGGTACATAGTTAAAGATGGGCAGGATGTTTTTTATTTCAAAATTTTCACTAATGAAGTTGACCTGTTTACATGTTTAAAATGTTGAATTTTTAAGTCATTTTACATAATATGAAGTTGTGCAGATTTCAAAAGTGTCAAAACTTGTCTAGTTGAGAAACTTGATTAATAAATTTTGTCATGGAGATTGTAATTTCTTTTTAATTTATTTGTCTTGATTTCAAATGATTTTACCTTTTTACAATAACTATGTTCGAAGTAATTAAATCTCAATCACTTTTTGATAACGCTCATCTTATAAAGGGGTTCAAATATTATATGTGACTGTGCAGTTATTCAGCAGTTATTGTATTCAATCTCAGGAGGTCCTTGGAGTATTTAATTTTTCTATTTCCAAAATTTCTTTATTTTACTTTACCTAGTATCCTGTACCAACTATTTTTATAATATCTTGCTTAGTCTTTGGAAAGTCAGGTGTTTCTATAGCAAATGTTCATTCATGAAGTAAATTTGTATTCCATCATTCAAGATAACACCTAAAGTTCCTACAGTTTAACCTCTCACCATTTAAAATATGCAATATAACAAGCAATATAAGATCATAAATCAACGTGTATTTAACTCCGTATCTTTTCTAGCATTATTTGAGAATTTTATCATACATAATGTGAGACCTTGTTAAATCATTAATGTACCCATGCACAATTAAATTTTCTAAGTCTCTTTTAATGTTTCACTAGGGTGTAAAATTATTATACAGGTATACAGATGTAGAATTTCAAACAATGGTGTGGATTGTTTTTGAAAATATGTATGACCTTCATGTTTATTGAACTTTAATATTTGCTAACTTGTGTAGAATTTATTTACATTCACTTATGATTCACAGTTTTTTTTGTAAGTATAATGCATACTATCTATGAAAGTCTCTGTCTCACTCCAAGTATGCTAATTTTTTTTCTCTCAAAACACTGAAACCAATCATTCAGTTTGCAAGTAATGTTTTATAAATAGCATATTTATAAATATCAACTTACGGAAAGACTATTACCTTATTTAGTGAATTCATGAGTAATGTATACATTATAATGCACTTTACATATTTTAAAAATTGTTTAAAAATTTTAAATCTATTCAAAAGAGAGAAATTGAAAAGGAATGAAATTATGCTTATGTAGTGGTAATTTTGTGCAGATTTTAATAAATATACTTATATAATACAAGTATAATGTTGAGCATTACAAGTTTAAGTCAAAAAATTATTCAAAACCTTTAAATCCAAATAAACCATTTTTAAAATGCTCTATTCATATTAGTGCTTAAGGTCATTGGTAGTTGTTAAATGAGTCAACATGCTCTTTGTGATAAGCATGTATGATTTCATTTAAATATTGTTACTTATTTTCATAACATTTACTTTTAACCTTTGTTAATTTTTTAATTTTTACCTCCTAAGTAATGACCAATATTGTCATCTATTTTCTATAATACTTTCAGGGGCAAAATCCAATGTTGAAAATTTATTTTTTTGCATCCTTCTGGTTTTATACAGCATCCCCCCTACACACACACACTTTTAAATTTCTGTCTTAAGATTAAGATAATCTTATGTAAATTTTGTGGAGGATTATACGTCTTTAACAAATATATTCTACTTGTTTCTTTTATAATCTTGATTTTAAGTTTTGTGGGTAGGAATGAAAAGAAGTAAGTTTTGGAATTGATTTTCTAACTATTTGTTAATAGGAACCTCATGCAACCCCCTTCAGGAATCAAGTTACTCGATTTAAGAAGTTTGTTATCTTTCTTCAGAATAGTGCACTGACATTTTCCAATTTTCCTACCATTGTTACTCATAAAAGAACTAAAATGTGTGTGTTTATACTCCAGTATTACCATCATTTATCGGGTATATAGGTTGTAGCTTACATTAATTTCAAACTTTGCCCTCCTTTTTTTTCCCCCCTAGCATATATGCCCTTGCAATGCTTACTGAGGGGTAATTTTTCTTGTGTCAAGAAACCAAAATTATAGCTTAATTATTTCTATTTTATTTAATTTTACTGTTAGTCTCTGTATCTGTGGAAAAACTATGGATTTTGAAAGTTTCAGAAGTAAACACACATGTTTGAGAAAGTGCAATATGGGGCCAATGGAATTTTGGGTTATGTCTGTCATAAACTTTTTTTTTTACTGTGGGATAAAGGGTTGCTGCATATTTTTCTTTATTTTTATTGGAAATCGCTATTTCTGTTTTATGTACTTTACACTGATAGCACATTCTTTATTTTGATTCAATATCTCTCTATAACTGTAACTTTGACTCAAATGCCCTTAGCATCTGCAGAAGTTCGGATTCATTGACGACATCTGAGCCACATATATATTTTCATGACTGGTATGTCTAAGTTGTGGGCAGACGAGCTTTTCTGATGAATAAGTGGGTCTGTCTTTGAGGACCCGCTAATTTAAAAAAGGAAAAAGATGCCTGTTATAGTGCATGAGTGTGATATCTGAACATTTGAAAAGTAGTAGTAGTTAAACTGGAGAGTGTAATTCATAACTTATCATCTTTATCAATGCAATCTGTAAAATAGGTACTGCCCCCTCTCTCTTTGCAAAATTGAAGTTCTGAACCTAAGATACATGATCCTTCCCCCTTCCTTTTCTTGGTTTTAATGATTTATATAGACCTACTATTGCAGGGTTCGGCAACCTTCTTTGCTAGGAGGGCATATATCAGAAATACAAGAGTTTGGCGGGCACCGCTGGAGTGAGAGAAGGGGGAGGGGGTAATATTTTAACATGAAAATATTAATGCGACATAAATTTTTAATACATAAATTCAAATTTTAATTTAAACAAAATAATCTTTAAATTGATAATTAATGCGTTATTTGACATTGCAAATCTGCAGCCACTCGTTGTAATGTGGCACATAAGTTGAATTCCCAGTTCTTGGGCATTGGTTCAAATGAGTGAGTGAGGCTTGATCGGCACTTTACTTTTAAGTATTTCATATTGGAAAACAAAGATTCACAAGTATATGTCGATACACAAAGAGAGTTCCATTTCAGAGCACACTTTCTCAACAATGAAAAGCTATTTCCATTCACTAAATTCCAGAATTTTTCATCATTATGATGTTATTTTACTGCAATGTTATTTCTTATATTTATAACTTCAAATTCTATGTACTCCTTATTGGAAATATCAATATTTTGCGATTTTATGAGTAACACCTTCCTCTGAAGGACAGAAAGGATTAATGAAAAACGTCAAGAATGCCTCCAATTCGCAGAATTCTTCAAATCTGGTATTGGATACTTCCAATAAGGAATCAAAATGTTTTGTTGACTGGTAGCTGGTAGCTTTTCCATCGCAATAATTTTCTATCGCCTTTTTTTTTTTTGGGGGGGGGGGGGGGGGAATGGGAAATATTATCTTTCTCCATATGCGATTTCGAGAGCAGCAATTTATCTTTAAATGCATTTATCGTAGACGCAAGGGGAGAGCGACGCTGTCGAGAGATCAGGCTGGTCAGTTTTTAATTTTTACGGGTTTTACGATTCTTAATGATTACTAAAATTATTTATTACAACTACGAGTGTTTGTTGAGGCTAAAAATTTTCGAAATTTGGACGGCGGGCACTTTAAAATATTTTCGCATCCACCGCGTTGCCGACCCCTGTACTATTGGTACTCAGATCTACGCACACGCGTCCGACTGAAAGTGGGAAAACAAGTGTTCATAGGTTTATTCAGTACTCCTTTATTGTATCTCTTATCGAGCAACAAAGGTATTGCTGCTATCAATATACGCAGTGTTTGTAATAACTGACGATGTTCCGATTTTAACATTTTTGTGACTTTTTTTTTTAAAAAAAAGGGGGAAAAAATTAATGGAAAGGAAGGCAGCATTGGCTTTAAGCAATTGCTGTATGGACGTAATTTGGTATTCAGGTATAGATTAACAAGCAAATAATGATTAGAATTCAGTTTCGAAAAGAAAGCGATGTTAGTCAACCCCGCTAGTGACTACAGTGTGTTTAAGCGTAAGGGGTAGAGGAGGTAGAGCATTAAAACTTCTAGAATGCTGCCCTAAATTATGTATGAAAAAGAAATGGCTGTCACAGAAAAGATTTATGAAAAATCCTCTTTAAAAATGTTTACAGAATGTTCTTTCAGAAAAAGAAAAAACAAATATTTTGTTAAATAAAACAATTTTCTAAGGTCTGCTTTACCTGATAAAGAACTCTTACAATACTCACCAACAAAATATCAGCAGCAAAAGTTAGCCAAATAAACGTTATATTTTTAGACAGTTTTACTGCAAGAAGATATCGATGATTCGCACTCCTAGCTATCTTTGCGATTTATTTTACTATTATTATTAGTATAGAAATTACGGCATTTTAATGTCATCTAAATTAGTGGTGGATGAATTCTTTGAAGGTTGGATATATATATACTTATCCCACGTGTAAGTTTGGTTCTGGCTTGAAGTGTAAGATATATAACAATTCTGTTATACGTAGTGTATATATTAATCTGATCCCCCCCCCCCTCCGAAAATTGCGGAAAATGTTTTTGTGGTCAAACAAATGGGTGAATTGCCAAGAAGGTGTAATTGAACTAGCTCAGTTGTCACTAGGCTTTCAATTGTCATTTGTGTTAAATTTTTAATAAAAGTTTCAGAATAATTTATACTGCTTCTGAGCTCCTCCTTTTTCTGGTTTTCCAAATAGTCTCTCTCATTCCGGTTTTTAAAACATGATGCAGTTTGTCTGTTCCGAAGAGAAACATTAGCTCCTATTTACTGTGCAACATAACAGTTTTATTCCTTGTGTAGTTTGCTAAAAATGCTATTAAAATTTGAAAGTTTATTTACAATACGCGATGGCGGCAAGAATTGTGTGCTTAATTTATTGCTGCCCCGTATAATTTACCCTTTTTTCGTTTGGAAAAGTGCCAGTGTCAATTATTAAACTGCTGTAGATATTTATAGTTCGCATTTAAATAACCCCGCAAATTATTTTTTTCTTCATAATTTGCTCCTTAGTGATTCAGTAAATTCAAATCTAATCTTATTAAAATAAAAGTTTACTTTGTACCGTTAAGGGTTTTTGCTTTACCGTCTCAATTTTTCTTTTTACTTTATTGCATTAAATTAGTATATTTATGTCTATACTAGCGAATCTCCTAGAGGTCATTTTCATCAGTGTGTCCTTTCTATATTTAATGCGGATATGTATTGTGTATATTAGGTAATGCGGAATTAAAGATTCCCTATCCAAAGCTTTTTATTCTTCTAAGTTATATGGGCTATATGGCACCAAATTTGTACATATTTGCTGTTTTATAGATTGAGAAAATAATTTCACCAGAAAGTTTTTTTTCCCCAAAGAATAAGAATTTTAAAAGATATAGTTCTACACCATAAGAAATAGATGCAAAAATCTGGCATGAATATACACTGAAGTGCCACTGAATTAGGGATACCTACCTAGTAACGAGTTGGGCCTCCTCTGGCCTTGGTAACGGCTGCCACACGACGAGGCATAGATTCAACAAGTTTCTGGAAACGTTCCACGGGAATGGCTTGCCAAATATTGGCTAAAGCTGTCCAAAATTCAGTAAGGTTCTTTGGTGCTGTGTGATGGCCTCTCACGCCTTGTTCCAAAACATCCCAAAGATGCTCAATAGGATTTAAGTCTGGGCTTCTAGGTGGCCAATTCATGACAGAGAAGTCAGCGGAATGCTCATCCAACCAGCCAGTAGCCAACCGGAACTTGTGAGAGGTACAGTTGTCTTGCTGGAAAACTCCATTACCGTGCGGATAACAGAACAGCATAAACGGATGGAGGTGATCACCCAGCAACTCTACGTACCGAATTGCATTGAGGGAGGTTGGTACACGCTCCAAAGATCCCAAACTGTGCCACGAAAAAACACCCCAGACCATGATTGAGCCACCATGCCCTTGTACAGTTCCAGCCAGGCATGTAGGATCCATGGCTTCATGAGCTTGACGCCATATTCTCAGCCTCCCGTCGGCGTTGAGTAGTCGGAATCGAGACTCATCACTCCATGCTACTCGTTTCCAGTCCTCTACACTCCAGTCTCTGTGCTCTCTTGCCCAGGCAAGACGTGCAGCTCGATGGTGAGTATAGAGCAATGGTACTCTCGTAGGTCGACGGCTCCCGAAACCCATACGGTAAAGCGAGCGTTGCACAGTCCGTTTACTGACTGTACGACTGGCACCGTCATTAAACTGGGTGGTAATTTGAGCTAATGTTTGGCTTCGCAGGCTACATACAATACGTCTGAGCCGTCTCTCACCACGCACTGTCAAGGCTAATTGTCCTTTGCAGTTTGCCCGATCGCTAGTTTTTTTCCACCATCCATGTATTCTTGGTATACTCTTGACACTGTCGACCTTGAAAATCCTAGCTGTCTGACGATTTCGGAAATTGAATGGCCCATGCGTCGCGCACCTACGATTTGTCCGCGATCGAAGGCGTCTAAATCAGGCAGTTTACCCATACTGGCAATTCCAACAACTAATTCAGAACAACCACAGTACGCGCTATATATGCAGTTACCACAGCGCCCTCACTTGCGCATACATGATGCGCAGCGCTACACAATTTGCATAGGCTTTGCTATCCCTAATTCAGTGGCACTTCAGTGTATAGATATATAGATATTATATATCTCTATTACTTATAAATAATTGAGAGAGAGAAATCGTTAGAAAAAAGTGGAATAGACATAAAGGCAATTTAGGCACTGCAAGAAGTCGTAAAAGAGTAGTGTCTTTCGCCAAAAACTCGTATTATAGCTTAACTTTAGGTATGGAATGGTCTCAGCTGTGATGGGCGTCATCTTTGGGGAACGCGCTTTACTTGGGTTTTTGTTTTTTCTCTTAAGGGTTGCGTTTCTGCTGCTGCAATTTGAGAGCTTCCCCGTTGTGCGGATTTACGCTGAGTGTAAAAATCGACTCTTACCAGTAACTCCATAAGCTGTCCTAAGAATGATCACTTAGTTCAAGGAAATTAGACGTCTAGAATTTCATCTCTAGATGTACCCTACATAAATCGCCGAAGATGAGGATACGTAGAATGATGCATGCGTAGAATTTGGGGGGTTCAAGGTTTGCGATTGGTAGATGATAGCAGTTGAAAGGGCTTTAAATTGTTGATCTCGGTCTGTTTGAGCCCTTGAATTGCAAAAAAAGACATTGTTCCCAAAATTAACCGATAGCGCAGGATTCCCTCTAAAAGTTACTGAGGATATTGATGCATTGTTATGCGTATAAGATCAGATACAAACAGCAGTTGCCTAGTATGCCTGACCAGGTAGCCCTATTCAACTTTCTTGACGCTTATTCCCAAACTGTCGTGGCCGTAGAAGATCGTATTGAACGGCGACGCCCATTTTCTCTGTAAAATAGTGAATACCCGTTACAGTCACATTTAGGTCGCGGAAAATTCGTACTTTGTTGCAAATTATCGACGCTTGTCGTAATTTAGAGTGGTGTGGATTCACACAACCTTCTTTATTCATGAACCATTTCTCTTCGAAGAAGTTAATCCCTCAGGTCTTGAAGCATGCTTTGTTCATTTTATATTTCCTAGAACCATGTGCAACGCGGGGTCGAATTTTTTCGCGAGGTTATCGGTGACAGCTGAGCGTTGGATAACGTCACCTTTTATAGTACGCTATGCCGTCGAAAGAGACGTACTGGATTTTCAGCTGGAGTTTTTCCATCATGCTAGAAAAGATCATGGTTACATAAAACCATCAGTCCCACAGTAGGATTCTTCTGTCTACCGCTACTAATGTCTCGCTGATGATCAAGTATTGAAGTCCTTTCGGACTTTTCCTCGGTGATATCGCCATCAGGCAAAAATAAATCTCTCCTCGCTTTATTCCTGTATATCCTGTTGCACGGGGAGAACTCTCTGAGATATCAAGTAGAGAGTGCATGAAAAATGTTTTTGAACCAAATTGTGCTCACATCCTCTGAGTAATGTAACACTTAGTTCCAATTCTGCTTTCTAGCAGATGTTAAAAGATATTCCTCGATTAAGTTTACCGTGTTTTTTTTTTTTCCCCTCCTCAGGCACCGCAGGTTCTTGTCTTGAGGACATTTACCTTGACCTTTGCACACCGCGATTTTGTTTGCTGCTTTGTTATGGAAGCACCATATAAGTGAACCAACATTGCTCGCTATGAGTGGACAGCATAGAAACATCCAAGCTTAACTTGGAATTCGAAACAGATCCTATTTTATGGAAATTGGCGATGTTAACTACTATACAATGTGGACGGCAGTTTCTCTAGATGTAAATCATGTCAAAGGAGGTCATCAATATATAAATTTAGATATTGAAATTCTGATATATTCCAATATTCTTGAGTTCATACAGAATAGATTAGAAATGATTCTGGAACCAGTTGTGGGAGGTTTCTGTGATTAGCTTATATTTCTTCGTACAGCACCATGTTTCTCCCAATGGGTATGGGGAAATGTAGCGTTATTTATGGCTGCACTAACTTTTTTTTTTTTTCTTAAAATCTTTCTCTTCATCTCTGAATAATGTTCACTAGACTCCGGATTACCCATTTTGCAGATTATCCGTTCATAACAGAAGAAAAATGTTAGGATTAAAATACAGACTGTCAAAAAGAATGTCAGCGTAGCGCATAAACACAGAAATATAAGAGACTTCCAGCAGAGGGGAAATTGAAAATCTCTGATGTATTTTGATTAAATTTTGGTGTATGTAGGGATTTCTTGAAATAATAGTAACATTTGACTACAACTGGTACGTGCAATACACGGTATACAAATTACAGGGACGACATCAACCTGAATAAAAAGTTCAAACATGGTGAAGTATGATGTCGGCTGTCACATAATATTGAACGTTGGCGAAACAGCTGAAGTGTAAATGTTGCTGGTAATTGTATTAGTTAACCTCAAAAAGAGAGACGAACCTTTCACAGTGGCTAGAATTACATAAATTTCACACATAACGCGAGGAACTCTAACGAAAATTATGGCCAACTGTCGAAAAAGACGGGGTTGCCTCTAAACGTGAAAGTTGGGGATGACTTCTGTGCTGAGATGGCAAAATGTTTCAAGAAATTTACGTGACAGCAATTCTAAAATTCAAGATGTCGTCAAAAATCAGTAATTTGTTTTACATGAGCAAACGTGGTACTAGTGTTTCATAAAAATAGTTGGCTATTACTTACAGTAGTTACAGTAAATAGAAAATATCGGCGAACGAGAATCCGGAAAGTGAAAAACTGAATTTGTTGTTGAAGAAAAGTTTCTTATAACATTTAACTATCTGAGCAGACTTATAAGGATAAAGCGATGTTTGTCACAGATAGTACACAGCAGACACGCTTACGAAACGTCACAAGAAGTCAAGATTTTGTCTTCATCAAGAAGCTAATGAATCACAAATTATGTAGCTGCTTGACTAGCTGGCATACCCGGTCGACATATCATAGCCTTTACTACTCCCGTGTTGTGACAACTGAAGGCATGACATACGTTATTTTAAGACTGAATAATGCTGTTGTACTATTCCCGAAGATTAGCTAGGTTCTTAATGACGTTATCAAAACTGGTGATTTCCAGAGTTCATAATGTCTTCGCTTAAAACTAAAGCATGTCACTGAGTTAATATGGCATTATTATTATTTTTTTTTTACTTTTATTCTTTTATAAGTTGCCGATCTTGGGTAGTTTTTATTTTCATATAATATTGAATTACATGTGACAAAAAAAACACAACAAAAATAATATATACTTTAATTCTTTTTTACAGCGTAAGTGATAGTTGAATTCCACTAATTATATCGATGACGCTATCAGAATACCTTTCCGCATGCTCGAGTGCGTATGTGTATCTGAGAGAGAGGAGGGGAGGGGGTCCCTATATTAGAGATGTTTGAAAAATTAGCTTTATTTAAACAGTGAATTATATGCTAAACAGTGCATAAAAACTCTCTCGCAATCTGTCATTTAAATGTCAGTTTTGCCCGAGTCTCAGTTTGAGATATACTGTATGTGCCCCTTCCTTTCAAACCTGCTCAAAACTAAAACTACACTGCTGGCCACCCAAATTGCAACACCAAGAAAGACGAGAGATATCACAACAAAATTTATTTTGTAGATAACATGTTGACCAAGTATCAAATGATTAAATTTATAGACTTCTGTGAAGTGTGGTTCCTGCCAAAATCAGTAGCCAGAGTAGCCGCCATTGTTGGAGATCACCGCTTCCACACGCCTCGGCATTGATTCAAAGAGACTTTGGATGAGTTCTTGGGGTACAGCAGACCAAGCAGCTTCCACGCGTTGCCAAAGTTGATCTGCTGTGGCAACTGGGGATGGAATCTGGGTCAATCGTAGAGCAACCATGGACCACATGTTTTCTATCGGCGAAAGATCCGGAGAGCGAGGCGGCCAGGGAAGCAATTCAATCTGGCGATTGACGAAGAACCGTTGGACAATGCGTGCCACGTGTGGTCGCGCATTATCCTGTTGAAATATGGCTGTGGGCAAGCCCTGAAGGTAAGGAAGGACAACTGGCTCCAACACCTCGGAGATGTAGCGCTGGCTGTTTAAAGTACCGGCAATGCGTACTAGAGGTGTGCGAGAGTGATATCCAATACCGCCCCATACCATAATACCCGGTGCAGGACCAGTGTGGCGGTGCATAACGCAGCTGTTCAGCATCCTCTCTTCAAGGTGTCTCCAGACTCGAATGCGACCATCGTTGTGTTGCAGACAGAAGCGTGACTCGTCAGTAAAGACAATTTCATTCCATTCTGCCGTCCACATCCTTCTGTCATCGCACCATTGGCGGCGGAGACGTCTGTGGTTCTGCGTCAAGGGTAGACAAAGCAATGGACGCCTTCCGGACAGACCACTCTGCTGTAAACGGCGTCGAATGGTACGCGCAGACACTGGATGATGCGTTACAGACTGCATGTGCTGTGCTATGGTTCGTGATGTGACTGAGCGATCCGTCACTGCCATGCGCACAATTTGCCTGTCATCACGTGAAGTGGTGCGCTGAGGTGGATGCGATCGAACATGCCTGTCCGTCGTACCCTCCTGCATCCAACGATCACATATCCGCATTACAGTTGTTTGGTTTCGTCCAACACGACTACCGATTTCCCTGAAAGATAATCCACAATCTCGGTAGGCCACTATCCTTCCTCTGTCGAACTCGGATACTTGATCAAAAGATGATCGCTGTTTTCGACGAGGCATAATTGATCGTTTTTTTGAAAAAACCACAAGAAAAACACAATTGCCGAACTTGAAATCGTCGAAATCTCCAAGCCTTAAATAGCGCTTTCAAGTGGCGCCACAGGCGCGCGTGATGTGCGTCTGCGCTGAAATTCTAATCATTAGCATATCTCACCTCCGCTAATGCATGTTGTAAATTTCATGTTATTTGCATGTTTCCTTCAGGGTGTTGCATTTACAGTGGCCAGCAGTGTATGATCTGTGATTATTAAAGGTCTCCACGGTTTCAATGAAGCACGCGTATGTTTCGGCTTTGAGAAAGTCTACGTGGAATCTGGAAATACTGGATAAATTAAATAGAATCTTAAAAAGTGAATAAATAAAAAATATTAGCCATTCAATAATTGTCTTTAAACTTTTAGAGAAGAGTTGCTGCTCTATGGTTTTAGCGCAATATATGTACACTGAAGTGCCACTGAATTAGGGATAGCAAAGCCTATGCAAATTGTGTAGCGCTGCGCATCATGTATGCGCAAGTGAGGGCGCTGTGGTAACTGCATATATAGCGCGTACTGTGGTTGTTCTGAATTAGTTGTTGGAATTGCCAGTATGGGTAAACTGCCTGATTTAGTCGCCTTCGATCGCGGACAAATCGTAGGTGCGCGACGCATGGGCCATTTATTTTCCGAAATCTTCAGACAGCTAGAATTTTCAAGGTCGACAGTGTCAAGAGTATACCAAGAATACATGGATGGTGGAAAAAAAACTAGCGATCGGGCAAACTGTAAAGGACAATTAGCCTTGACAGTGCGTGGTGAGAGACGGCTCAGGCGTATTGTACGTAGCCAGCGAAGCCAAACATTAGCTCAAATTACCACCCAGTTTAATGACGGTGCCAGTCGTACAGTCAGTAAACGGACTGTGCAACGCTCGCTTCACCGTATGGGTTTCGGGAGCCGTCGACCTACGAGAGTACCATTGCTCTATACTCGCCATCGGGCTGCACGTCTTGCCTGGGCAAGAGAGCACAGAGACTGGAGTGTAGAGGACTGGAAACGAGTAGCATGGAGTGACGAGTCTCGATTCCGACTACTTAACGCCGACGGGAGGCTGAGAATATGGCGTCAGGCTCATGAAGCCATGGATCCTGCATGTCTGGCTGGAACTGTACAAGGGCATGGTGGCTCAATCATGGTCTGGGGTGTTTTTTCGTGGCACAGTTTGGGATCTTTGGTGCGTGTACCAACCTCCCTCAATGCAATTCGGTACGTAGAGTTGCTGGGTGATCACCTCCATCCGTTTATGCTGTTCTGTTATCCGCACGGTAATGGAGTTTTCCAGCAAGACAACTGTACCTCTCACAAGTCTCGGTTGGCTACTGGCTGGTTGGATGAGCATTCCTCTGACTTCTCTGTCATGAATTGGCCACGTAGAAGCCCAGACTTGAATCCTATTGAGCATCTTTGGGATGTTTTGGAACAATGCGTGAAAGGCCATCACACAGCACTAAAGAACCTTACTGAATTATGGACAGCTGTAGCTAATATTTGGCAAGCCATTCCCGTGGAACGTTTCCAGAAACTTGTTGAATCTATGTCTCGTCGTGTGGCAGCCGTTATCAAGGCCAGAGGAGGCCCAACTCGTTACTAGGTAGGTATCCCTAATTCAGTGGCACTTCAGTGTATTTAAGTAACTCCAGAACTATTCTCTACAAGAACCAAGTGCCGAAGTGCTAGCAGTCACAGCATGACTCTCAAGAAATTCTAAACTATTTGTAGATGTTTGTCAAAATGCAACGCTAGCGAGATCAGTGGGGGTTAATGCCGTGTGTAAAGAAGTAATATTGAAAGATTTATCGCTTTCAAGTGAACAGGGTGAAGTTTCCCGTCAGAATCTTTTATAAGAACGAATTAAAATGGACGATAAAAAAGAAATTTCAATTACTTGACCTAACTCGTATATATATGCACACACACACTCACTTCCAAAAGTTAAGCACGGAGAGGACAATGTTAATTTCTGTAAGCCAATCAGAATTAAAGAAGCTGAAATTTGCTGCAACGGTAGAAGGAAGTATGCAAATATGTAAGGTAACAGTCAATCACGGTTTCGCGTCGAGAAATATGCAAAGCAGGCAGTTGTATAAGAAGCCGGCCTTGTGAAGTGTTACAGGAGTTGCATGTCAGTGCTAATGAAACGTGTTTAAAACATTCGTACGATTTGTTTTCAAGCTAGACGTGTTTCTGTGGCGTCCAGAAGACGAATGGAAGATTCTGATCGCTGGCGGGCTGTCTGACGCATTGAAGTAGGACAGTCTATCACAGATGTTGCTCTTTTATTCATTGCGTTCATCATTCCGTCATTTCACGACTATGGAAACAATTCCAAACCAGCTAAACTGTTGTCCGAAGACCTGTAGCCGGTCGTCCAAGGGTTACGACCCCCTCGGAAGATCGATATATTGCTGTTGTGGCCAAGTGGAATCGAAGATCGACCTCCACACGTGTGACAACTATGTTTGCAGCGGCCATTGGTAAGACGATATCTGCCACTACTGTTCGTCGAATGCTACACATGAATGGTCTGTATGGCCGGGTACCACGAGTTTGTGTTCCTTTATCAGTCCAATCCAGAGGGGCACGATTAAAGTGGTGCCGCCAGCATGTGAATTGGATTTTGTTTGATTGGAGCAACGTTATGTTCACAGATGAATTTGCCCTACAAACCGATGATAAGCGTGTAAGGGTCTGGAGGGAACAAGGCACACGCAATCGTCCCGAGAACATCACGCATTCCGCAGTGGAAGCATTATGGTCTGGGCAGGGATTTCATTGGGATATCGCACCGACCTGCACATCTACAGGCGAGGTCCTGTGACGGCTGTACGGTATCGAGATGAAGTCCTAGACCCCACTGTGAAACCGTGCGCTGCAGCAGTTGGTCCTTCTTTCGGTTTAATGGACGATAATGCCCGTCCCCATAGAGCTGCCATAGTTTACGACTTTCTGGAGAGTGAGGGGATTGCGCGTATGGAGTGGCCGCCTTACTCGCCGGACCTTAATCCAATTGAAAATCTTTAGGATGCCCCCGGCCGTGCTGTATGTAGACGTTTCCCACCTCCAGCCACTCTCAGAGATTTAGAAACTGCCCTACAGGAGGAATGGCGATTACTGGACTCTGCAGTGGTTGATCACCTCGTAACAAGCATGATCACACGCTGTACACTTTGTATGAAGGTGAGGGGTGCTTACATACCCTGTTAATGTCGGTTTTTGTTGTTTGTTTTGCATTTAAACATCATTTTGTTAAAGTCGCAAATATGACGTCATCATATAATTTATGAAAATTCAATAATTTTTTAATCTCTGTATGTAATTCTTTTTTTTTTGTTTCATGAATAAACATAGAGCTACTTACTTGCAGCATTTCATGTCAATCAAAACAGTACTTGTCAATTTTTTCGCATTTTACCGCTCCGTGCTTAACTTTTGGAAGTGAGTGTATATATATATATACAATGGCTCCCAAAAGTGTTCGTACACTTACGATTTTCAATGAATTAGGGGCCTATCCATTAATTAAAATGAATATTTCAGAATGGGTATTTAATAATAAGATCTATAATCTATTCTTAACAAAACTACATGAAATATTTTGAAAACATAGTAAAACTTTATTTTTAAGAAACCAGTAATCAAAAAGTACAAAAAACTTTATCTCACAAAAGTCATCGTACACTGAAATATTTTCGGATAAGTTCATAATTAAAATTATCGTCTGGCGCTTTATTTTCATTTTTGAATTGTGGTGGCATTTAAAATATCGTTTGGCTTTAATTTTTGCTTGCCTACTCCGAAATATTCTATTTATTATTTAAAAATGGCTCGTAGTCGTAAAGAAACAACAAACAGCATTCGAAAATTGATTATTTTTCATCATAGTAGTGGTAAATCAGTTCGGAATATTGCTAAATTACTTAATTTATCTCATTCTACTGTGCAGTATGTGATAAAACGCTTTAAAGAAGAAAATCGCATCGAAAACAAGGTAAGAAAAGGTCGTCCGGCAAAGTTAACAAAACGTGATCAGAGAATTATAATTAGAAAATTTGTGAAAAATCCACGTTTGAGTGCTGTAAAAGTTTCTGCAGAATTTAATGAAACATTTTCTACTTAAATTTCACCTGAAACTGTTCGACGAGTTCTCAGAGTAGCTGCATTACATGGGCGTTCTGCCCGTAGAAAATTTTTTGTGAGTGAGAAAAACAAAGCTTAGGCTTTCCTTTGCACTATCAATGATAAATAAACCCCAAACGTATTGGAATAGTGTCTTATTTGCTGATGAAAGCAAGTATAACATTTTTGGTTCCGATGGGCTTATAACTGTATGGAGAAGAAAAAAGGAGGAACTTAATCCCAAGAACAGTTAAGCATGGCGGTGGAGGTGTCCTTGTGTGGGGGTGCATGTCAGCATCAGGATTAGGTAATTTGGTATTTATTGATAGCATAATGAATCATGCTGTTTATATAAATATTTTAAGAGAATTTAAAATTATCAGCCCAAAATTTGGGTATTGGAAACAACTTTTTTTTTTTATCAAGATAACGATCCTAATCACACGTCTCTCAACGTTTGCCTCTGGTGTCTTTATAATTGTCCACAAGTTTTGAAAATACCACCTCAATCGCTAGATTTAAACCCAATAGAACATATTTGGAGAGAACTGGAAGTTCGAGTACGAAAACACGACATTCACACGAAAAGCGAACTAAAAACAATTATGATGGAAGAATGGATGAACATTGATGCAGAAATTACAAAAGAATTAGTGCAATCTATTCCCAGACGTTTCAAAGCTGTTGTGGATGCTAAAGGATATCCTACTAAATATTAATTCAACGAAAAATTGGAATATTTACTAATATGTAGAGATTTTTTACAAGTGTACGATTACTTTGGTGAGATAAAGTTTTTGTTACTGTTTGATTATTGGTTTCTTAAAAATAAAGTTTTACTATGTTTTTAAAGTATTTCATGTAGTTTTGTTAAGAATAGATAATAGATCTTATTATTTAATACCCATTCTGAAATATTCATTCTAATTAATGTATAGACCCCTATTTCATTGAAAATCGTAAGTGTACGAACGCTTTTGGGAGCCACTGTATACACACACATATATATATATATCTCTGTCTGTCTGTGTGTGTGTGTGTGTGTGCGCGTGCGTGCGTGCATGCATGCATGTATGTATGTATGTATGTATGTATATATATAGCACTGAAGTTTAAGATGGATCGATGAACGGAAAAAGTTTCAGATCTGCTAATGTATATTATTATGGCTCTAGTTTTGCAATATGACAGGAAAGTTTTGCATACCATATGACATTTTATTCAGAATACAGAGGAGTCGGATTGTTTTATAGATTGAGCTGAAAAGACCGCCAAAAGGAGGGATACTGGCATCATCGGTTCGATCTCTCTCTCTTCTTATAAACATTAGCAGAACTGGTGCGGAAGTTTCTCTCCAATATTTTTTAAAAAGGCTCTTTATTAATGCACCCTTTTCTATGTTTTTAACTGAACTTTATCCCTCACGTGTTTGTGAATATAGTTGAATTGTAAGTAAGGAATAACTAAGTTCAATTGAATATAACTCGAGAAAAAGGTATCTTTAAATATTCACGGCTTTCTTGCTCTTATTAAGACGCAGCAAATTGAATGTCTCACCGAAGGAGTCTCAGTAGAGATCTAGACACAAGACATCGTGAGAAAATGATCTTTATATTCCGGTAATTGACCGCAGAATGCCCTTGTGTTGAGACAAGCCAGTGTAAAAATATCTGTGGCAAATGTATAATCGAAATCTAGACCTTTTATAGAAAATTACCAAGTATACTTTATCTAAAAACAAAATATTTTTCTCATACGGAAAGAAAATAGCAGTTTTTCAACACTTCGGAAAGGGAATGGTGTTCTACTGCATATTTGGAAGAAAAATAATGAAATTATATAGCAAATAAAAGCAAGTACTTACATGTATAAAGGACTTCTATGTTCGTAGATGATATATCTTTTCTGATATGTTGTACTTGATGCAAAATATCCAAGACTTGTGATATTCTATGTTCATTAATTTTTGAAATTGAAACAAAGGAATTTTTACGAGTGTATAGATAACTTCTGAGACAATGCACGAAGTTCTCCATGTGAGCGTATGTTGCATTGTTTCGTTTCCATTGTGAAGGTCTAAAAAGTTTGTAAATCATTCTATGTAGCCTTCTCAGTCCGAACACATCAGAATTATTTTGCAAAGGATTGTATCGTTATCCACAGCATGATTTAGATGAAAACATGAATATTTTTCTTTTTGTTTATGCCTATCTCCTTTTCAATGCTTCGTGAGAAATGAATCCCTGTGGTTAGAATGAGGGTTAGTGATAATTTTATTCTTAATTTTGGTACTCAGTTGTAGCGAAAGTTTCAATAAGTATACAATTCAAATATCTGTTTTCTTTTATTTGGTATGTTAAAGGCTGTTTGAAGTCATATGGCAAGATATTTTCTGTTCTATTAATTTTGTGTTTAGTTTATTGAAAACTGTAAACTTTCTAGAAAAAAGTTGTACCGTGATTTTACTGCTGGTATATTTTTAAACTTTCCCCTTCACTTCAATGCGACTTTAAATTTTATTGATTATATGGGTTTTGGAAATACTGCTTTTCTGTTTTTCTCAAGCCATCTACCCCATTAAAAACGATGAGAAATGAAAATCTTCATGGAAGATAGCGTTTTGTAAAGAAGTGTTTGAAATTAAAGCTATTCTAAGTAGACGAAAGGGAAACTGATGCTGCCATTATAATATTAATATATCTTAGGATATTAATTTATTCCCCACAGTCGATTTGTTTAACTTCTTCATGGTTGAAAAAGACGATTCAGAACATGAGAACTCAGCCCACCCTATATGGTCACGTCTTGCTGCCATGTTGGTTTCCATTGTGTTGGTCGCTACTGTATTTACTCTAGTCGCCTTTTTCAAAGGTGGAGCGGTTTCACCTAAGCGTGAAGTGCCTCATATAATATTCATTTTGGCGGATGATTTGGTAAGTAGAAATTAAATCAATTAAGCATTTATATGTTAGATAATATTATATTCTAACTTAAAAAATGAATAGCAGAGTATGTAACTTATCAGATGCCAAAGAAATATCCTGCTGAGTATAATTGTTTCTTAGCGGAAAAATGCATATACTTAGTGGGGGTGAAAAAAAGCATCTCTTTAAAAATGCATTTTAAAACAGATCCGGTAATCCGTTGGTGGTTTTAACGATCACTGTGCGAGATAGATGTTATACACAGATGCCTGTGTTCCCCTCTGAACAAGCCGTAAGGATGACTGCATTGTTTTAAAAATTTCTTATTTTATCTGCAATCGGACATATAATGTGCAGTTAATAATATCTACAGCTGTACTGGAATATTTTGTTTAAGATTAAAAAAAATCATGTTGGTTATATCTATGGTTCCCGGTATAAAGGGCCTAAGTCAAAAAAAGTGATTTTTACATATTTGTTAGTATTGATAAAAAAAATCTTTTGACTTGTATAAAAGGCTTAAGTCTATCAACTTTGTATACAAAAGTACATTTCTTTGTACAAAAGACTCAAGTCGAAATTATTGTTCTGCGGTTTGTATAAAAGCCAATAACTTGGTATATTTAAATCACTGTTTTTGACTTAAGCCCATCATACCGGGCACCATAGATATAAAAAAAGGGGAAAACTGGCATTTTGCTGTATGTGTGTCCGAAGTAAAGTAAATTGTGTTTTGTATTGTTAGTAATTAGTAAATAATTCATTCACAGCGTAAATATAATTGAAAATTAGCTTAGGAATCACTGTGTCAGAGAAATGAAACCTTTCTTTTCAAATGAATTTTTTATTACTCTGTAGTATAATTTGTCTTATAAAGATAAATTTATATTCGTTATAATGATATTCCGATTATTTTCATATCAATACAAGGCTCTTTCACTCAGAAAGTTTCCCCATTTAGAGCTTTATTCTTCCTGCAAACGGATCACTATGTTTATTATTGGGGCCGAGTGAACATACCCCTTAATTGAATCGGTCATTTTGAAAAGGAGTCATCTCCATTTTTAAAAATTTTTTGTGAGAAGCAAAAAAAACTATAACTCGCCTTTATGCATTATTTGTTAGACTAAATTTAGTATTTATTATGTTTATAAGGCATCAATCCTGATGCAAAAATATAATTTGTTAATATTTTTTTTAACTTGGGGGGGGGGGGCAGAAAAGTTGGAGAAAAGTGGAGATGACTTCAAAATGACCGATTAAATTATTTTTGTTCTAAATTTACATTTTTTGGGAGGGGGGATATTATTTTAAGAACTCTAAAAATAGTTAGGAGATTGATAGGTAATTTGGTCATTTTCAGCACTATTTAAACCTATAAGTACGCGTCAGAACCGTAGGTTCAGATCGGGGAGCAAATATTTTTTGTGTAAGCAAGTAGTATTCAGTACAATAATAGTCAAAGCATACCTAAGTAATTAATTGCATGTCAATGTAATTTACAACATTTAAAGGGTTTTTTTTATTCTCAAGGTAGAAATATGCATATGTCTTAATTATGAAACTTCCGACAAACTACGTCTCGAAATATACGCTTTATAGAAATTCTCAGTCCTAAGAGTTACTTTGGATAAAATTCGAAGGGTTCGCTGCATAGAAACTGACTGCAGTTTCTTATGATATCACATTGCTCATTGAAACGACTGACTGCAAGGGCTATGTCTCAAACCGCGGATTCTCTGATTTGCAGAAGGTACTTTTATCCAGTTAAGCTGTCCTGGCGATGTGAGGAATTCTTTTAATACCCCTTCTAACTTACTTTATAAGTGCTTAGAAAGGGATTACACTAGGCTTGGAAGGATGATAAACAATATGACTCGGAATTTAAGTAGTAATGGACTATGGACCTGGAATGCTGAAAATGGGTTCGGTTTATTTTGCAAGGAAGGAGTTCAGAATGAGAACTCCTTCCAGTGCAATGGTTGCATAACTGGATATTGACCTCTTCTGAGCTGAAGATGCGTGTTTCAAGACCATTTGGAATTGGGTCGTAACAGCCCTTTGAAGAGAACAACGATGGACCGCTAGAAAAACATCTGACAAATGTTCATAGGGGTGTTGACAGTGTACTGATCTGCAGGTCGGAATATCTGGGATACTTGCAATCGGTCGTTCTATTGTCCCACTTTAGTTCGTCTTTAGAGGTAAAATATGATAAATATGATTTGCCACCATAATTTGTTTTCAATGAGAGTGAAAATAGGATTAAGGGCGACGCCATAAATCCAGTCGTTACAGAGGAGCTTGACCCCCCCCCTTCCCCCCCCCAAAAAAAAAATAAAGTTTTTCGATCGGGGTCAGAGACTTTCAGTCTCTCGTTCTGCGGTGGAGAATATGAAGATGAATAACGACATTGTCTAGACCAGGGATTCCCAACGAGATCCAGGTGGACTTGGGGACTTCCATCAACCCCCAAGGGGTCGATGGAAGTTTTAAAAGGGTCTATAGTATTCCAAGGGTCTATTGGGGGTCTATGATAAATTTTTCTGTTTTAAAATTTAATTTTTTTAGGAATGTAATTATTAGATAATAATATCCGTTTTAATATGTATAAATACAGATTTGCATAAGGCGGAGTGAACCATGCATCTAAAGTCGAATGTCATGACGCTTTTGTATATGCCTCGAATGCCGCCGTCGGCTTTTATTTGTGTACCAACACTAGGCAGAACTGGGGAAATCCACTGGACCTTAAACAGCACATGGGTCCTCCCGATTCAACCACGATAAGCAGTTTCGTTTTTTCTCTTGGCGATGTTTTTGCAATTACAATCTGTGTTTATGAAATCTTGTTTATACTTCTGAAATCAAAAATGAAAATAGTAAAAAAATAATAAAACATAAAACTAATGAACCACTTTTTCTAATTTTTTGTTCATATTCTTAGTCAAATTGTTATCTTTAAGTGTTTTATGTGCAATTATTAGTATTATAATTATGGTGTATGCTGTCTATTATAGAGAAAAATGGGAGGGGTCGATGAAGAAAATCATTCTTTTAAAAGGGGTCGATGTAAGAAAAAGGTTGGGAACCCCTGGTCTAGACGCTCAGTTGTTAGAACTGTGTTTCTTAACTATATCCGAGTCTTGTCCCCCTTTTCTAACAGCCAAGTAACCTACGGATGCTACATTTTTAAAGATTTTTTTAAAAGTAGAGTTGAAAGAAAACACTTAAAAACATAGGTTTTTCAGAATGTAATTAAAACCTAATATTTAATGCGATGATTCCGCTTGCACCTGAGCAACCAGCTTCAAAACTCAAAGCCGAGTGTCTGTTAAAGCTAAACATCATGTTACTTTCAACATATAGTCAGTTTCTTACATTTGCATTAATATGAAGAAGCTTTGAAAATCCAATCTCGCGGAGACGCGTCGAGGCAAATAGAATTAAGACTCGAAAGCCAAACACGGGGAAATTCGAGTATTTTTGAGTGAGAATTATGGTACACCTCAACAGAAATTTAAAAATAATTTTAAGACTCGCCATATCAAAGAATTAAAATAATTTGACATTTTTAAATGGTGAACTTTTTATATGTTTAATGTATGAGTCTAGGTCTCAGTTTATTTCATGTCTTGTTTAAACGAAGTTATTGTTTATTTTCCATTTTAGATAGATTATTTTGAATAAAAAAAAGTTCATTGAGATTAGTTTACTGGGTATTTTCTGGTATGTTTGCCGTTATATAATGTTATAGCTATGTCACAATTATATTATAAGATGTATCACTTTAAAAGCTCGTTCTGTAAGTATGAAGAAATACTGAATAACTCACTTTTTTTGTCTTTGAATAATTGTATACTACTGATATTTTATTATTCAATGTATATGAACTAAAACTTGTTAATTGCTATCAGTTTGTAACTGTTTGGAGAGCGACTAAGCTTGAAAATCTCAGATCAAGTCTTCCACAGCTGGGTATCGCTTTTATATGGTATGCTACACAAACTTTGCGTTTCCTTCTTCATAACATGCTTTCCTCTTATTCCTCTCGACTTATTAGTTAACGTGAAATGTCACGTATTTGTTTATTATTCCTTTGGTACAGAAACACCAAATAACATTTGCTGTAAATTTTAAAATAAATATATTGCAGAGTCTCTGAAATTTCTGATACATAATCACGCTCTTGTAGAATGTTTTTATAACGGTTAAAAAGCATGACAGATTATCTCCTCGCTATTGAAAAATTGCGTTTTGGGGCACTTGTAATCTTCTCTTGGCGTCTCGCCAAGTACATGTATAACTCAATTGATGATGTTTTTTCCCTTCACAATTTTACGAGGAAGGAAAATATGGTGCGTCCGTGCTGGGAAAGAATCCCAAATCCGCAGGTGATAGACTTGAAAATTTTTATAAGATCATAATTTATCTTCATTTGCCTCACGGTAGTTTTTTTACGTGAAAGATGATTTATTGTCAAAGGGCCACAAAGTCGTTCATTTCCAGCGTTTCTCAAATTTTTCAAACTTAGTTTTTAATGGAATTGAAATGTCTGGGAGAAGTCGATCATTTTTAACAAGTTATATTTCTGATTATATATTTTGGTTTAACTAAAGAAAGCAGGGGAAAGTATGATATGCTACATGTTTGGGCTGAGAACCGTGATCAAAGCATCCAGTCACGAATAAGTTCAAAACATACATCCATTGAAATGCAACATATATAAGTTCCTCTTACAAGCATTTGAATATGACATTATACAGTTTTTCACGATACCGTTCTCAGGTGATCTATTCTAAATTTATACAGTAGGTTCCATCAATTAAGTAAATATAAGAAAGTACAGTGGAACCTCGCATAACGAGCATAATTCGTTCTAGAGTATTACTCGTAATGCGAAACACTCGTTAAGCGATACAATTTTTCCCATATAAATTAATGTAAAATACGATAATGCGTTCCATGCCAAAAAATACTCAAAATTTTTTAGATGTAACGTTTATTATTTAAAAAAAATTACTTATACAAAAATTCTTAAGGTGGAAAATCATCCATGTGTAATTTATTATTTACGAACTTATGACACATATCTAATTTTTTTACTAGAAAGCTATCTAGCAACATTTGTTTTTCTCGGCGCTTCAAAATTTGCTGAAAATGTGTCACCGCATTGTCATTGAATAAATGTATAGCACGCATAGCCACCGTCTTATCAGGGTGATGCTTTGTAACTTACGATGCAACAGTTTCCCATGCTTTCATCATTTTTTATTGCGCCAGAAGATTGTTTCTTTGCTGTTTCTTCGTACTTCTCCACTGACAAACTCTCCTCTACAACTGCTTGCTGTGAAAGACACTGCAATTCTATTAGCTGTTCGGTGGTCAGCTCTTGGTTGTGCTCTTCAACAAGCTCCTCAATATTATTGTTATCCTCCTGTCCCATGATATTTGCTTCTCGAACCATCCATGACTACACTTAAATACTTGTTTTTCGGCCGTTGATGATCCTGGTGACGTGAAAATCCGAGTGACGTGAAGAAGGGACTTCCTTCCACGTCACTCGTTATGCGAAATGTTGCTCGTTAAGCGAGCCATTTTTTTACGATTTATTTTACTCGTTAAGCGAGGTTCCACTGTATAGGTAAGTCTAAAGGAAAAAGTGCGAGGAATGACATTCACGAGTGATATATTCTCTCATCGCCCAGAGAGATCAATAGGAAAAGCACGGGTCTCGAGGTGAGGAGACACGGGTTCAGTACCTGGTCCTGGTAGATGGTCGTCACAGAGGCGTCCGAGAATGGGGAAAAAAAAGTTAGTGGACCGTAAGTCACGACAAAAATTATAGTTAAAATATTAAGTATCGTCTAAAATGTTGTTGTTGTTAATAATGCGGAGGCTATTGTAGATTAAACATTCGCCCTGAATATGAATTACCAGACTTGCAACGTCTCGCAGACACCAGACCAGTTGTGGTCAACATCGAATGTGGGCGGACGTCTTAATTCACACCATGAGACTGCTGGCCATTCATTGAAGGAGGCACCGTAAAAGCGGCCAGCATTACCCCCTACATGCCGGTCCCGTAATTTAGAACCGAGACAAGGGCCGAGACCGATACACCTGACCCAGCACCCCCAGAGGTAAGTTTGAGAACTTGGGGGACTTTGCAGCTACGACAGATTTTACGTGCACCAGTCACCATTAACGTACACGGTGGTGCATTTGTCAGCGGCCAGCATCGAACCAGAGACGTTTAGGTCACTGGCTCGCTGCCTTTGCCAACTGGGGCACCGCGTCCGTATCATCTAAAATAAATAAATAAATGAAATATTTAATGTTTCGTTACCTTAAAAGAGGTAAGAGTAACGATTGGAGGCATCAAAAAAGGAGACTACCTGTTGTCTGGATAACTGAGCTTTAAGAGCACCCGCTTCGGGTTAGAAGACTTAGGGTTAATTTCCGATCTTGGAAATCAGTCGTTGCATGGTTCATAGATGAATTTTCTAAAGTCGTATATACCATATGTAATATATCGGGTTGAATAAGGAAGTGTTTGAAAATTAATGTGTCTCATATCTGTGTATTCGAATTAGTTACGTTATAGCAGAGGAATGATGAGTAACTGAACAAGTTTGTAATGCATCGATATTAAACACTTTCATAAGTATGCATGGATAAAGGATGGTTTTAATCATCATGAATAGCTAGCTGAGAAGGGGTCCGTTTTTGAACCTCAAACTTTAATCAACTCTAAAATTCATCAACAACATTTGAAACTGGAAAGACTATGCCAGAATAAAACTTAAGATCATTATGGATTTAAAACTATTCATGAACGAGTTATTTTGCTTATTTGCTGCACATTGAGAATAATTTATATCTGTTCTGATATGGGAAAAAACTTCAATTCACAGCCACTCTTCGAATAACCGAAAATATGTCTCTTTCGGTTGAAGTCATAGTTAATCTTTTAACTATGTAAGCTTACATAAGTAAGCTTTTTATTAAACAGTGAATCTAAAAATATGAAGAATTTGGACGCATAAATAGCCTTTTAGGTGGCTATAGGACACACGAGATATTTTCATTCCATTTTTGAACTAAGTTGAAAGCTGAACGAGGTATTACTGTTAGAGGTATTATTTGCTTAGCAAGTAATACCTCTAACCCGAAGAAATCGTTTCATTCATGGACTGGCCATCCCAGTCACCTGACCACCTAAGTCCTCGTTTAGTTGCTTTCTAGACACATTTAATGGTTTGCGAATTTATGATACAGCTCCCTTCCCTCTTTTTTTTCACCCACCTTTATAAATAATGGAAACTAGGTGTAAATTCCCTCAGGGACACGTGGATCATGCCAGATTAGCTCTTTAAGTTCATGCAGTACATCGTGCATTGTAATAAATGATGACAAAAGTCTATACTGGGATATTACAGCTTTTTATTTGAAGTTTCAGTTTAAACGGTAGAATGTGCGATCATTTTATTCAACTAACAAGCTATTTGAGCCGACTTTTCTAAAAATCCTAAATAGGACAGATTTTGAGACTTTAATACGGAGGTGTTTCAAGGTAAGAAAAAATTCCATATCGACAAATTTCAGAGCAGATGAATCAATAAGTCTCGCCTAGGGGATGGGTGAAGTTCTGTCTGGTCCGAAAATTCAAAGCCCGGCCCGCAAGCAAATAATGCCAGTCACCTAGGCATCGTCCGGCTGACTCGCAGTGTTCATCTAAAGTAAAAACTAATTTTCACTGTCACCTTGCAATATTTCATTTAGAATGTGTGTAGCTTATTGCTAATCACTTTACTATGCTACAATGCTAATAGCATTGGTGCTATCCTTCCGAAAATTAAGCAGATTTAAAAAATTAATAAATTACGCTGTATAGTTTCATAATAAAATAAGTTGGAAAATTTAAAAATTCATGTGAAAACTCATTTTAAAAGTAAATGTATCATCGACTTTAAAATACATGTAACCCTCATATAACACTGTAGATACGTTCCCAGAAAATGCCGTGTTGTGGGAAACCGTGTTATATGAGACCCAGAGCCGGTACAAAAAGGGGGGCTACGTTCTGAAAACTTATTAAAAACAAAGATTTTTTTAAAAATTCCATATAGGCAACTTAATTTTTAATAAAAATATCAATGTATGTATAACACAAAACGAAAAGAAACAAATAAAATATTATTTTCATTTAATGCGACCTTAATTTAATGAATTTCTTCCTCATCGCTGCTCAATACAATCAAACGACAACGATTTTTTTCGATTGAACGATATCACCTTCACTTTCAGAACCTTTTTCTTCTTTTAGATTTTTTGCACCTTCTATCCTCTTTAAAAAATCTGTAATTTTGGTTTATTTGCTGGTTCTTACAAAGTCATTGTAGATTCATGGTATGGAGATAGACAATTTTGCAGCTCCCTTTTGAATTTTCGGCTTCTTTCAGATAAAGGGTCTTCATTCAGGAAAAATGATTCAAGATTTTCAGCTAAGCTTAGGCCTTCTTGTAATTTTATAGAGTTATAAATGAATAAATTATAATTTCACAGAGATAGTTAAAAATAATACAAATATAGACAAGAAACAAACAGAAATCAAGCACTCTGGGCATCCACGCACCAATAGCAAGATTCTGTATAAGTGCCGGAACTGAACCATAAAACAACAGAGGTAACCAACAGGTCTCTTCGTCAGGGAGCCTAACCATGTCAGTTACCTCAAGGGGAACTTTCTGAATAGGATGCAGGTAAGCCCAAAAGACATCCCAAGGCCCCGAGTCCCCCAATGAAGCAATGAGTCAAACAGAAAATGAAAAGACAAACACAACTTACAGTATGGGCTCAACGCAGCTTACATGCAAGCACACAAAATCCTAATGCAAAATAAAAGACGCGTACATACCCCAATTCCGTAAGTGACGGTTATGGCGAAACAGCAGCGAATTCTATCCTAAAATTACGTCATTGTAACATTACTATAGCGCCATCCCCCATTGCAGCCTAACCAAATAAAAACACACATACTATTCTAAATATCTTTAAAAATTCCTGAGTCTAAATGCCATTTCTTTAAAACTTTTAAATTGCCGAAATTTTTAGGGAAATCGTTTTTTCTTAAGTTTTCCTCGAAAATGCTACATGCCTCCAAAAAATCCCCAGCGTTGTTACATATGTTTTTTATTCTGTAAAGTTGTGAGTAAAAAATATTATAATAAATTTTATAGTTTAAGTTGCTATGGAAATTAGTAAACGTAATCACCTCGAAGTTAAAATCTAACCTTTTATCATATATCCCTATTTTTATTTCTCTATTTTGAATTTTAATTTTTAAATCCAGATAAGTCGCACAAAGATTATTATCGTTAGTTCGATTTAAAGTTAGTTCTTTTGGGTAGATTTGATTAAGAAATTCCAAACTGTTGCAGTTAAAAATTATAAGATCATCAATATATCTAAAACCGGTAACATTATTTGAGTTAAGAAATTTAGTTTCGTAAAAATGTAAGAATAGGTTGGCAAATGCACTAGAATAGCTATTTCCCATAGGTATACCCTTTATCTGTTTAAAGAAACATAAGCCATTAAAGAGGTAGTTTTCAAAAATATTAAATTTACATAAATCAATCCAGTCACATTTTAATATTAAAGTACTATCTAAATAAGCATCATAAATTTCTGAACATATAAACATTAAATTATCATGCGGAATACTGGTAAACAGGTTTTCAAAATCAAACGTGTATATGCTATCTATATTCTTACTTTTTTAAAAATGTAGAACATCCTGGTTATTATTTATAATAAAGCTATTTTCGGTAACTTTAATTTTATTTAGAATAATTTTTAAATAGCTAAAGAATTTTTTACTAAACAAAGTATTATAACAATTTGTACTACAAGTAACAAACCTAAATTTAGTAGGTACTTTATGGAATTTTATGGTAGGAAACAGGTAAGGGTATTTTATGCTATTAGTCTTAAACTTAAATTTTTTGTTAAAAGCTAAAATCCTATTATCTATTTCTTTTTTGGTAAGGTTAATTTTTTGATAGGTATTATTTGAGTTGTATTCCCTAGAAATTAACTGCTTAAAATAATCTTTACACATAAAACCGAAGTTATTTGCAGCCTTATCAACAACCGTAATAATAAACTTATTTTTTAAACCTTTAATTTTACTGTATAGAACTTTGTTCAGAAAGAAACCCCTCTTGTCCTTCATACCATACTCTTCATAATTCCTTTTTATATCCTGTAAAATATGCACCTTCCACTCCATAAAACCTTCGATAGGCCAATTGTACTTCCTTGCTAATTTAATTATGCAGTAATCTAAGTCTTTAGTGATAGAACTTATAATTTGCTTTAAATTTACCTTATTTCTTACCCTAAATTTTGAGCCCTTACGTAGAACTTCCCTCAACCTAACATCTTTAACAATATTAAGATCCCCTGTTACAATATGCCCCGAATTTGGATTTACAAAGTTTTTAAACTCCTCAATATGACAATTACAATCAGAATTAGAAAATTTGCCTAAGTTCCATTTATTCTTACCTATTCTTACATTTTTACGAAACTAAATTTCTTAACTCAAATAATGTTACCGGTTTTAGATATATTGATGATCTTATAATTTTTAACTGCAACAATTTGGAATTTCTTAATCAAATCTACCCAAAGGAGCTAACTTTAAACCGGACTAACGATAATAATCTTTGTGCGACTTATCTGGATTTAAAAATTAAAATTCAAAATAGAGAAATAAAAATAGGGATATATGATAAAAGGTTAGATTTTAACTTCGAGGTTATTACGTTTACTAATTTCCATAGCAACTTAAACTATAAAATTTATTATAATATTTTTTACTCATAACTTTACAGAATAAAAAACATATGTAACAACGCTGGGGATTTTTTGGAGGCATGTAGCATTTTCAAGGAAAACTTAAGAAAAAACGATTTCCCTAAAAATTTCGGCAATTTAAAAGTTTTAAAGAAATGGCATTTAGACTCAGGAATTTTTAAAGATGTTTAGAATAGTATGTGTGTTTTTATTTGGTTAGGCTGTAATGGGGGGTGGCGCTATAGTAATGTTACAATGACGTAATTTTAGGATAGAATTGGCTGCTGTTTCGCCATAACCGTCACTTACGGAATTGGGGTATGTACGCGTCTTTTATTTTGCATTAGGATTTTGTGTGCTTGCATGTAAGCTGCGTTGAGCCCATACTGTAAGTTGTGTTTGTCTTTTCATTTTCTGTTTGACTCATTGCTTCATTGGGGGACTCGGGGCCTTGGGATGTCATTTGGCTTACCTGCATCCTATTCAGAAAGTTCCCCTTGAGGTAACTGACATGGTTAGGCTCCCTGACGAAGAGACCTGTTGGTTACCTCTGTTGTTTTATGGTTCAGTTCCGGCACTTATACAGAATTTTGCCGTTGGTGCGTGGATGCCCAGAGTGCTTGATTTCTGTTTGTTTCTTGTCTATATTTGTATTATTTTTAACTATCTCTGTTGGATTATTTATTTGTTTTTTTCATTATGGGGTATGAAGCTTCTGCGCTATCCTCTATTGAAAATGTTTTCTTTGCAGGATATGTTTTATGTTAAAGTGATTTAGCAGTCTATGCTTGATTTTTATTTTTTGTTTATTTCTATGGTTTATATTTTAAATTATAATTTGTTTATAGATTTTCACGTAAAGCCACTATAGTTCATTATTCCTTCCCGTCATTATTTTAAGGTAATTTAGTTTTTAAATGTGTCAAACAAAAATCATGTTATCTAGTGCTATAGAAGTACAGTGTTGTACAAAGGTTTACACAATTTTTTTTATCGTGTTAGAGCGAAACCGTGTTACAGGTTGCAGTGTTCTACGAGGGTTCCCGCAATTTATCTTATCGTGTTAGAGCGAAACCGTGCTGTAAGATGCCGTGCTGTAGGAGGGCTACCTGTATATCAAAGACAAATTAAAAAAGAATTGCCATTGAAATTAAAAAGCGTCTCTCCTTGTAGCTCCACGGGAATATAAATAGCATCATATAGTGCAAATTAGCGTTTAAATTCATTGGGGGATAGTCGTTTATGGCTTTTAAACTATCAAAATGCATAAAACACTAACAAATATTTTTAAACCGTTACTGAATGATACCTCAACATGTGTCCCCGATCATTTGAAGACTTAAAAAAGAATCTTTAAAGTTGTGTAGACCAACAATAAGATGCAAAATAAATATAATCAAGCCAAGAATAAATACGAAGCAAAGAAAAATTGGCTTCAGCCCAGCCAGTGTACCAGGCGAGGTAAAGGCAGTGGACCAGCCTAGCCCCGGCTTGTGCATCCCCCTAACAATACCACAAAATGGGAATGGACGCGCTGTGAAGCTAATTCTCCTAAATCGACATCAGTGTATAATTCTATTTCGATTAAATCAAACGCTATCAAAAAACAATGGAGGAATATACATAGCTTTTTTATTCAAAAAGAAACAAAAACAAAATGCCGCGTTTGAACTCGAAACAATAGAATGATTTTCCGTAAAGGTGGTAACGTATACATAGTAGTCTTTCCAAATTTACACAAAACTCTTTCATCGATTTGCTTACCAAATAATGTTTTCGTGAAACATTGCCTGAAATGAAGTATTGTCAAGGGCATCAGTTTGTATGGTTTTGTCTTAAAAAATCATAACTAGTTTAAATACATTTTCTTATCTATCTTTAGGCATGCTTCTTGTTTCATAGCTCAGTTTGTTATGAGTTACAATATTTATTAAGATTTAGGATTCAGATTAAGAATTCAATGTTATGTGATTAAATATTTATTCTTTTTTATATAAAAAATTTACACTATATCATATCATATCATATCTTGATGATTAATTCTTCCTGCTAGGTATCGGGACTTAGATTAAGACCTCACTTCACACACATTCAACTATAAGCTCTGGATTTTTCATAAAACGCCAGATACCGAACCACCAGATTAGCCTGAGATTCTTACAGCATAGATTTTGAGCTGTGTGTAACAAAAGTGTTATCCAACTCTCTTTTTTTCATCCTCAGGGCTGGAATGATGTCAGCTTTCATGGATCGCCTCAGATTCCAACTCCAAATATCGATGCTCTGGCTGCCAGTGGAGTTGTCCTCAACAACTACTTTAGCCATCCACTTTGTTCACCTTCAAGAGGTGCTCTAATGTCAGGAAAATATGCAAATCGTTTAGGTAGGAGATTTTAGTCTTTATATACCCTTTTTGAATCTCATATGATTTCTCAGAAAGTTACGGAGGAAGGAAATTAACTATTTTAAGTAATATCATCCCGATAAACTCAAGTTTTCTAAAAAAATAATTAATAAAATCTGTGCAAGGTTGTTATAATAATAATTATTTTTATGCATTATGATTGTATCACATCATTTTCAGATACTATATTAATAGATGAATTGACAACCTTATTTCCTATAATCCAGGAGAAAAAACCTCGCAATCTGCATGTGTTCTCTTTAATTTGAATTTTTGAGAATATTGTTCCTTTTTACGACAAGGACAAGTTATGATCTAACATTGTCCCTATATGTAAAAGAACTAACTCATTGAGTCTTCTGGGAACGCGTCTACGCGAAATTATGCACCAAACTAGAAGTAGAGCAAGCACCGAACATGTTTGTCAAGATAGTTCCACAAATGTTCTGCCTAAAAATTTATGATAAAAATTTATGCCTAAAAAGACCTCTAAAGCTTTATGAGCAGGATAGACAACAAGCGTCTAAGCTGTGGTCGCAGATCAATAACTCGCATATCTTGAGAAATCGTAAAGAGCACAATTGTATGTAAACCGAAAAATGTGACCAGGGTAAGCAGCCATTATAATGAGATGCATTTGTTTCGCCATTGTTGACAATATTCCAAGGACATTAGCTCATCGTTCAAGGGTTATTCCAGTTAATGACAGAATGCTTTCCTCTTACAGCCTTTTTTCCCACCATTTACTTACCTCCCTGGCCTTTAAGGCCTGTGGAAATCGAAGCGATTTCCATGGGCTTTATGGAATGTCCTTAAATAACCTGTAGACAGAACAGGTAAATCTGTCAGTAAAGACATCATATCGCCAATAGTTTAACTTTCACTGGTTGGTCATTAAAGGAGGGCGAAGCCACGGTGATGGAAGAAAATTTGTCATGATTTCGATAAAAATTATTCCAAAACGTGCTTTGAAATTTTCAGAACTAATCACCTTTTCCGTCAGAGACAAAGTATTAATCAAGGTGCCAGACTCTCCAATAACTCACATTAACCTTTTTATGTCAATAGGGCAGTTCCTCTGCTCGGATGCAGATTTACAGCAAAACTTGCGTTTTTCTTCAGGAACGTAAATTATTTTTTAAATTGCTGGAAGTACACTGCTGGCTACCCAAATTGCAACACCAAGAAAGACAAGAGATATCACAACACAATTTATTTTGTAGATAACATGTTGACCAAGTATCAAATGTTTAAATTTATAGACTTCTGTGAAGTGTGATTCCTGCCAAAATCAGTAGCCAGAGTAGCCGCCATTGTTGGAGATCACCGCTGCCACACGCCTCGGCATTGATTCAAAGAGACTTTGGATGAGTTCTTGGGGTACAGCAGAACAAGCAGCTTCCACACGTTGCCAAAGTTGATCTGCTGTGGCAGCTGGGGATGGAATCTGGGTCAATCGTAGAGCAACCATGGACCACATGTTTTCTATCGGCGAAAGATCCGGCGAGCGAGGTGGCCAGGGAAGCAATTCCATCTGGCGATTGACGAAGAACCGTTGGACAATGCGTGCCATGTGTGGTCGCGCATTATCCTGTTGAAATATGGCTGTGGGCAAGCCCTGAAGGTAAGGAAGGACAACTGGCTCCAACACCTCGGAGATGTAGCGCTGGCTGTTTAACGTACCGGCAATGCGTACTAGAGGTGTGCGAGAGTGATATCCAATACCGCCCCATACTATAATACCCGGTGCAGGACCAGTGTGGCGGTGCATAACGCAGCTGTTCAGCATCCTCTCTTCACGGTGTCTCCAGACTCGAATGCGACCATCGTGGTGTTGCAGACAGAAACGTGACTCGTCAGTAAAGGCAATTTCATTCCATTCTGCCGTCCACATCCTTCTGTCATCGCACCATTGGCGGCGGAGACGTCTGTGGTTCTGCGTCAAGGGTAGACAAAGCAATGGACGTCTTGCGGACAGATCACTCTGCTGTAAACGGCGTCGAATGGTACGCGCAGACACTGGATGATGCGTTACAGACTGCATGTGCTGTGCTATGGTTCGTGATGTGACTGAGCGACCCGTTACTGCCATGCGCACAATTTGCCTGTCATCACGTAAAGTGGTGCGCTGAGGTGGATGCGATCGAACACGCCGGTCCGTCGTACCCTCCTGCATCCAACGATCACATATCCGCATTACAGTTGTTTGGTTTCGTCCAACACGACTACCGATTTCCCTGAAAGATTATCCACAATCTCGGTAGGCCACTATCCTTCCTCTGTCGAACTCGGATACTTGATCAAAAGATGATCGCTGTTTTCGACGAGGCATAATTGATAATTTTTTTTTAAAAAAACCACAAGAAAAACACAATTGCCGAACTTGAAATCGTCGAAATCTCCAAGCCTTGAATAGCGCTTTGAAGTGGCGCCACAGGCGCGCGTGATGTGCGTCTGCGCTGAAATTCTAATCATTTGCATATCTCACCTCCGCTAATGCATGTTGTAAATTTCATGTTATTTGCATGTTTCCTTCAGGGTGTTGCATTTACAGTGGCCAGCAGTGTAGCTTTATCTGTAGAATAGCACTTGCAGGAAAGCATATTCCTAAATTTTGATTTACGATTTTCATTCGTAATATATTAGTTTGCATAAATAAATCGAGGAGAATTTCTTTTTAAGCGACGAACGCATTATTAATTTTGGAATAAAGTCAATGATATATGCTTATTGTTATATGATTGTGAGCGTTGTTAATTATACTGCCGAAATAAAAGTACTAACATAATTCTTTGTAGGTTTATACGAGGATCTGAAGCCAGCACAGCCATTAGGGATGCCACTAAATGTTCCAACCCTCCCTGAGTACCTGAAGAAACTTGGTTACAAAACGCACATGGTCGGTAAAGTAAGTTGAGATAAACCATATTCAATTGCAAGAACGACAGTAAAGGACTTTAAAATAAACTGATGGTTAAAGTTTTGCCGTGTAATTTCATTCCTGCTTCAAATATTGTTATCTGGCAGAAATAAACCATGCACTAACGTGCCTCGTACGTTACATAGCAGTGGTTAAACTGTATTTCTGTCATTATGGCCTCTTCATTAAAATGTAAACATACCATAGACTAGCAATTTTAACAATTGGAAAATTGTGTAAGGAATTTAGATAATATCTTGTGGTATGGGTGTTTTTTCCCTGTCAAATTGAAGAGCTAATGAAGCTCCTAAAGTATATGGTATCAAATTTTATAAGCAAACGCGGAAAATGTCAGTGTGGAAGATACACTTATACGAGTGGCTCACTACATTTAGTTTACCTGAATCTGTTGCTCGTTTTTAGATGATTGTTTTATTCAAATTTAACCCTTAAAAATAACCATCTTTGAACTTGCACTTTGGTATGATATGAATCTACATTGTGGGGTTAGATGCATTTCTATAAATTTTCATCCACCACAGGACGTTTTAAAGTGTTTGAGAATAATAAATATTTTAAAACGAAGTGTAAATAAAGCCCAGTAGAAACATAAGAGTAAGGAATCTACTTTGATCATAATGTAACTAAAATTTAACTTTATATAAATATTCAAAAACACCATTTTTCTCTTTACACTCACAGAACCCCCCCCCCCCCCCCATCGGTCTAAATTTGAAAATTCTAGTTTGGGAAATGGCTTCATACAAAACTAAGTTGTAATACGTAACCCTTAGAGTATACAGTACAACATACATATATCAGCTCCTTCATTTTGCTATAAAAAAGCGTATAAGTTTATAATTATTTCTGAAAATATTATTACTCAATGAAAATTATTTATTAATATCGATGTAGACTCTTTTTGAGCAAACCTTAGTGTTCCTAAATATGTGTTATCCAAATATCGTTATTATTATATTCTTTACAGTTTAGGTTCTTTTCAAAACTAATTTCTTATAACTGATATTTTCTTTTAACAGTGGCATCTTGGTTACCACAAAAAAGATTATCTTCCTACAAACAGAGGATTTGACTCCTTTTTTGGTTTCATGAACGACCACATCGATTACTACGATTATACAACATTCTATATCGACAAAACCAAGAGTCCTGAAGTAGGAATAATTTTTAATTTTTTTTTTAACAAATTTGTCTTGCATTCGTCTCTGTTTAAGATAATGAAGAAGATGGACAATACTGTGGTTTTTTTGCCTATAATCTGCGCCGTTTTATAATCCACAACCGTAATTCACCCATGAAAAAAATTATAATCTAGAGGCTTATCGATTTTCTTCCAACTTATCCTACCGGAAATCCGCCATATAATGGAGCATTTCAAGTGTTTCACATTCTATTATATTTATACACGGAAGAGAAAAAAAACTGGTACAGGCGTGCGTATGCAAATAACGGAGATATGCAACCAATCAGCATAACGCGATGTGGTCGGCAGTGCCTATATAAGACAACAGATGTCTGGCGAAGCTGTTAGATCGGTTCCTGCAGCTACAATGGCAGGTTATCACGATTTATGTGACTTTGAACGTGGCGTTGTAGTCAACGCACGAGAAATGGGACATAGCTTCTCCGAGGTAGAGATGCAATTTGGAATTTCGCGCACGACCATTTCACGAGTGTACCGTGGATATCAAGTATCCGGTAAAACATTAGATCTCCGACAGCGGTGTGGCCGGAAAAACCTTGAATAAACGGGACCGTCGAAGACTGCTAGAATCCTTAAACGAGATAGACGTGCAACACTTCCTCAAATTGCTGCGGATTTCATAGCTGGGTCATCAACAAGTGTCAGCGTGCGAACTGTTCGTCATTGATACGGGCTTTCGGAGGCGCAGGCCCACTCGCGTATCGTTGTTGACTGCACGGCACAAAGCTTTACGCCTCGCCTAGTTGGGTTGGTGTGGTTTGTTCCCAGAGCATCGGTGTCCGTTGTGAGGACGTCGGTGCTTGGTAACGGAGAGTGCAACTGTGAGTCTCCTGGGGGAGTGGGATCCTCTGAGGGAGTCATTGTATCACCTTCAAGGCTTCCGTTGTCACCACTTCCACGCAGTCTAGGCTGGAAACCGTGCGATGGCCTGGGTGAAGAGTGACAATGGACGTTGGGGCCTCGACTTTCGCCACATGGCTATAGCTCCTGTTGCTCCGTTTGTCCTAAACTAACACGTACCTGCGCTACTCTATGCGAGGTGGGATTGCATCTCGCCCCCTTAGACGATAGATTCATCAGGTACTACGATTGTCGCATAACCATATAGATTGACCGACGTAATACTTAAAACTTTATGCCTCGCCTGGGCCCGCCAATACCTCCATTGGACTTGTTGATGACTGAAAACACGTTGTCTGGTCTGACGAGTCTTTTTTCCAATTGTATCGGGTGGATGGACGTGTACGGTAGGGCGGAGTGTAAAAAAAAAGTTTCCGATTTTGTTTTTGCCCTAGTGCGGAAAAGTTGGGTACTCATGGGTAGGTCACGTATGCAAAGTTTTGGGAAAAAATAAAAATATCTTCCGTCTCCATTTCGGCCGTGGTTTTTAGCAGATTTTTGCCATAGAGTTACAAATGCGTATTTCCATTGTTTTGTATGCAATTCGTCATTTTGTTCTTAAATAAAATACAGAGGTAATTCGAAACTTAATACAGAAATTCAGCAGCTGACACACTGCGTTCAGAAAGGTAAAGAAATATTTTGGCCTGAAAACATTGTCAACAACAACTTTACAAACGAAGCTTAAAACCTTCGCAAAAGACTCACGGAAATTGTTCGACATTTCTTCATGTAAGTGTGTTTCTTTTAACAAATGTTCTTGCCCAAAGCATAATAGGATTCCTGAAATGGAAAGAACTTTTCTTATAGACCAACGGGCACTTAGGCAAATGTCCATAGACGCAGTTGACTTAAAAGAAACTGAAAGCTGAGGAAAAGAGACGATAGCAAGCAGAAAGAGACAGAAGCATTAAGTCTTAAAATAAACGTTTCGCCATCTGTTACTCCATGTAGGCCATATTTCCTGATCCAGATTCTGACATGGATCAACATAACCCCGATAGTGACACAGATTACTTGAAGTCTTCCCCATCCACATCCAGGATGACTCAATCTGAAGGGAAAAAGACGTTACGATCAAGTCGATACCCAGCAGTAGCTATAGCTTGTGACAGAACCGGAGTTTCAGATCGGGCTGGAGCCATCATTCCAAGCACTGTTTTGGAAGATTTGGGGATGATTACCGAAACAGACACTTTAATTGTAATTGATAGACATAAAATAAGAAGAGAGAGGGAAAAAATTCGGAAAGAATATCAGCAAGGAAATGAAAGACAGCTGGAACCACTGAAGAGACTTTATTTTGACGGAAGGAAGGACAAAACTCTAATGCAAGAGAGTGTAGGGGGAAAGATGTACCAGAAAACAGTCCTGGAAGAACACGTTACAATGATTAAGGAACCTGGAAGCAAGTACCTCGGACACATAGCACTAACCTCTTCATCAGCTTTGAGTATTTCTCAAATGATGCTACAATTCATGGAGAATAAGAATATTGACATTCATCATCTAGTAGCAATAGGGTGCTAAGGAACAGTCGGTAATACTGGCTATAAAATCGGCGTGATTCGCCTTTCTGGGGAAGCCACTGGGAAACCCTTGTACTGGTTTATCTGCCAGTTACACGCAAATGAGTTGCCACTCCGACATTTAGTACAACATTTGGATGGTGGAACGAGTGGCCCAAATGCATTTTCTGGTCCTACTGGGAAAGCATTGGCAAATTGTAAAAACCCCCCAGTTGAGAGATTTGTAGAGATTTAGAGCGAATTTCCGAAAATCGACATAAAGTATCTTAGCACACACAAGCGATAGCTTTGGGATATTTGTCAAGCTGTCACAAATAGAAACTGCTCATCAAGTTTGTCACAAAAGCACCCTGGGAAAATGTCTCATGCACGTTGGCTAACAACTGCAAATCGAATAAAGCGTTTATACATTAGCTCGTCAGAGCCTTCAAACCAACTTCAAACCCTGGCAGAGTTCATCATGAAAGTGTACCTACCTATGTGATTTACAGTTAAATTAAATTCATATTGCACGTATGGTCCACGAAATTTGTGGAAGACAATAAACGTCTCACGCTATCTTAAAAACGATTTAAAGACTGTGGTCGATCCCATTATCCAGAGAAATGGCTATTTCGGCCACCCGGAAGCAATAATCTTGTCAATGATCACAGACGACAGACAGTCCATTCGAGAACTTGGACTACGTAGGATTTTACGAGCAAGAAAGGAAAAAAAGGAAGGAATCAGATACTACAACATTCCGTCACTCAACTTCGAGGAAGTTTCATATATAGACCTTACTGATTGGCAGAAATGTTATTTGACGGAATCCCCAATAACATCTTACTTGACAGAAGATGATTTGAGAAATTTGATTTAAAGTGAAGAGTCTGTAGCTCAACACCTGGGAAGCCTAAAATTTCCTTGCCACACCCAAAGTGTTGAACGTTTCCTGAAACTAGTAACAGAGGTTTCTGCTGTGTGTGGAGAAAATAAGCATGATGGTTTAGTTAGAACCCGAACAGAGTCGAGAAAAGCTATACTATCATTTGAAACCAAATGCGAGTACCGAGTAAATCCGGAGTAACTGCAAGGGCAAAGGAGTTAAGTGCCGATATGGCTGGGTGGATGGGTGGGCACGGGTGGAACTCGCAATGCAGCCACCTCCCCGTGGTGAGTTCTGGGTTTTTTTCTGAATTTTATTTCAGAAAAAGCGAAAAGCTGCATACAAAACAATGGAAATACACATTTTTAACTCTATGGTAAAAATCTGCTAAAAATCATGGCCAAAATGGAGACGGAAGATATTTTTTTTTTTTCCCAAAACTTTACATGCGTGACCTACCCACCAGTACCCAACTTTTCCGCACTAGGGCAAAAACAAAATCGAAAACTTTTTTTTTACGCTCCGCCCTAGTGTACGGGTATGCAGACAACCTCATGAATCCATGGACTGTACATGTCAACAAAGACTGTTCAAGCTGGTGTAGCCTCTGACTAAACTTCTTATATAGTATTATGATTGCAGTACTCGTTAAATATTATCTTCAAAATAATTTAACATCAGTAACAATAAAAACGGCATTTCTTAGAGACAGAGCATTAATATGGTGTAAAGTTTTGACTCGGACTTTCCAGTCTTAATGAATATTCTTGTGTACCAAAGCCCGTAGCGGTTCAGGAAGCAAGCAAGAATGCAACTTAATCTGAGTAATTATAACAATTAAATTTTACAAGTTTCATGAGCAGAAAAAAAGTACGAACTGCTATTTCTCTCTATCCTCTGGCAGCTGCTAATATATATATATATATATATATATATATATATATATATATATATATAATGTTTATATTGGGCTTTGTGGATATGTTTTTCTTTTGATGATCCGTGTGCAGTCTAACAACAACTTTCTTTCTTTTTCTTTTAGAAAAAGAGGCTATTTGGAATAGATCTTTGGGAAAATGAAGAAATCATAACAGATTTTCGGGGTGAATATGCCACAAATGTTTTCACACAGAAAACATTAGAAGTGATCGAACAACATAACATTTCAAAGGTGTTTTTCTTTTTAATTTCTTCCGGTTTCTAAAACCGATTCACGAAATCAGGGATGTAATGGAAAATCACTAGTTTAGTTAAAAAATATGGGTGAACTAGATCAAAAGTTCTAGTTCTAGGTTCTCAAAGAATGTAATATTTCATAAAAAAGTAAGAGAAAACTTGAAAAATCCGATATTTGTTTAAAAAATAGCGTATTTTTACTTAACCTTTTCCTTACGGGGTGGGATAGCATGTATCCCAAGAATACGGGCCCAAGAATGAATTATATATATATATATATATATATATATATATATATATATATATATATATATATATATATATATATATATATAAAATACATATGTATATACATATACAGTGATTTCCGCTTATAATAATCACGTTTGTTATTGCTGTTTTTGATTCTTATAGCCGAAATTTAGATTTTTGGACAGGCACACACACACCTATATATACATATATTAGATAATTTACCATAAAATACTCTTTAATTTACGTTAATTATCTTTTATTAAAATTATTCTTTATAATTTTAAAAATACAACTTAATTTCTAGACCTATAAGTAGATACACATGATTATAGTAAGAGAAGAAAAAAATCCAATATTTGTTACAACATACCTGCTTAACAGTTTAACATTTCAATTACAGGAAGGGTGCAAGAAAAAGTTTTCTATGGTAGTTTGACGTAATGAAGTTTTCTGTAGGCTGTTTATACCTCTTTCAATACCAATAGTCTCAGACCAAGATTCACCTCCTAGATTACGTTTCACGGTTTGATAACTTGCTGAATCTAATAATGCCACTTTTGCCTAAGTGATAGTGGACACTTCGCGAAAGTTGTATGTGTTTCAGGGTCCAGGAAGCTGGAACCAGGATGTGGGAGGAGGGAAAAAAGAGTCCCTGTCTTTTTTTTGTCAGTGGAGAAAAGTGAAATCAGATCCGGACGGGTAGGATGCCCCTGGGTCAAGCTAATAGGACAGTGTTTAGCTAAATAGTTTAAGGGAAAACTATTATGTTATGTATAACAAAAAAGGGATGCATTTTACGACTGTATTCCATCCCTTCTTATCACTCTTTCTTTAAAAAAAAAATAAAGAAAGTACTTCGTGCCTTTTGAGGGTTTAAGTGGCTTTTTTGGAAAAATGAAAGGAAAGCGAAGAGTGTAAGCTGATTCTTAAAACCGGTGGATTGATTCTTTAAAGCGAAAATTTTAAAATGGAAATAATACATTTGTTTTTGTTTTTGCGATATTGATTCTTATAAAAGGTTGATTCTTATAACCACTAATCACTATAAGCGGTGGTTACTGTATATATATATATATATATATATATATATATATATGAATGTATGTATATATCTTATATATATATTTCTTCTGTCCGTGTGTATGTAACTGAACTCCTCCTAAACGACTGGACTGATTTTTATGAAATTTTGTGTGTGCGATTAAGTTGAATCGAGAATGGTTTAGATTCACAATTTGATCCGATAGAAAATGTTTTCATATTTTTAATTAATTAATAAAAAACCAACAATTTATAAGGGGGTGCGTCCGGTAAATGGAAGCTGTTACAGTTTGTGGAATCACCCCTCTGGATAATGGCGTCCACGTTAGGTTTAGTTAGCAAACAGCGAGCGAAAAGATAAAAATAAATAAAATCAAAAAGTTTCAAGTCATATATTAAACCAGAATAGTAAATGAAAATAATAATCTTTCAAGTCAGATTTTATACTCTAAAATACATCAGATCCAACGGCATATTCATACTCTCGACACGCGATGGAAAATTCGAATCAACCATGCTAAGTGACACGAGATCTTTTTTAATCGCTACTGCAATCCCCCTAGCCTATATATTTGTGTCTATTGAAGAGCTAAAGACTAAGCTTCTATCCTGCTAACTTATTTCTGACTAAAAACTCCTCTGACATGTATAATCACCAGCCCACAACTTTCGATTGACGAATAAGTTTCACTTTACTCAGTAGAATACCGTGTCATCGTGGCGTATTCGGAAGGTCGCGCAAGTACCATGCTATCGACCCGGGTTCAAATGCAGAGACGTGTAAATTTTGCTAGACCTGTTATTTCAGCATTTTTAAGGCTTTTATTTTATTTTATTTTTTAAATTTTAATTTAAATTTAATTTTATTATTTTCTAAAACTATTATGTTTATTTTTTTCCAGCTTTTTTATGATGAAATACCGAATATAGCTGAAATCTGAGGAGTTATTATATATTTATACATTTTTAATTGGGTTTTCATATTATTAATATGTATAACATTTCGTATGCTTTTTTTCTATGTTATTTATACTGCGTTTAGTTTTATAATGGATTTTTGTAGGTTTATTATAAATTTATATATTTTATATTTTACTTTTCAGGATTTTTTGCTCCAATGATAAAGGCTAAATCTTTTCTATGTTACTTATACTGTGTTTAGTTTTTAAATTGATTTTGGTTAACAAACATTCGATAATTTGACATTTTTACTTTTCAGCTTTGCTTTTCAAAATTCTTTACTTTCCTAAAGACAATTTGACATTTTTCCTTTTCAGCTTTTAGTGGTTTATTATAAATGCATATATTTTATGTTTTACTTTTCAGAGTTTTTTT
>OU015494.1:51382681-51400181 GCA_907164885.2 Dolomedes plantarius
AAAATCTAACGGAGCCATGCAAAAATAATTTGATGAGATGGGTGTTGCAGAACTAGCACTGGTCGGGATTTCTACATCATAAGCTATGTTTGGGGGAAATAAAAGCGCCGATTGTGTGGTTGCTGTTGTTGTAATTATACCTCTTGGCCTATAAAATGCCAAAAGATTCTGTTGCTTGAGTAGATGACGTACTCCTTCTGTTCTTCTACGAACATTTTCAAAAATATACCAATGCAATAGTGATGGGGAAGAGTTGAAGCTTTTTCAAATAAGTGAGTCACTCGAAACAGGCTGATATCTAACTTGTCTCTAGAGATATTTTTTAGTATTTAGCTGGGGAAAATAAAGCGGTTTTCACACTTATGTTGACCATGCTGGAAGGAAGATCGATAGTAATACAGACCTAATCATATGTCATCGGCGTGAACAACCTCACTCAAGTTCCTTGAAGAATGGCAAGCAATTTCGTCTTATTCGTATCTAAATCTGGCATAAACCTTTCCTAAAAGAGAGCAGACAGTTTAAGAAGCAAAATATTAATCAACATCATATATATTATAACAAGTTTCTTTTGAGTTACACTGGATACACTCAAAAAACACGTTTTTGAAAAATTTAGAGATGTAAGCAACTCCGATATGGGGAAAAATTGAAAGGAAAAACCTGGGAGAACATTCAGGACTGTTGAAAATCGTATGGCCACAAACCCCGCAAGGAAGCAGTAGCAAATATCAGGCTACAGACTGGACACGACTGTTTGGCAGAACATCTGTTCAAAATGGGTATATTTCCTACCAACGTTTGCCCGATCTGCAGAGCAGGCGTTATGAATTCGGATCACCTCTTAACTTGCCATGGACTTGACAGAATCTCTCAGAGAAACGGAGACAGCAGCAAATTGTATTGGGATGCAAGGACCAGTATGAACTCTCTTTGTGACTGAACTTTTTTATTGTGTATATTTTTCTAGTTTATTTTGTTTCTAGTTTTTATTGTTGGTTTCTAGTTTATATTGCTGTTTTGTTTTGTTTTGTTCCTGATCCTTTGTAATGTTGTGGGCTGCCTGATCTGTATGGATTGATTTCCGGAATAAAGCCATATGTAACGCACATATAACAAAGTTTGTTAAGGGAAAACTAGGGCGTATCCCAACACTTTTGGTTACAAATTTTAACTCAAAGGATAATTTATAGTGTAATACATATGCACCTAAGTTCATTTAAAAAAAAAAACTGTTGCAAGGAAAAGTAGGGCAATTTTATTTTTTTTTCTTAAATTTTTACTTAATTTGAATGTATCAGAATTTTTATAGAAGGGTTTTTTGGTACCTGGAATCATTTAAACAGTGGGTGAATTTCAAAACATCAGTATCCTTTCATTTCATATATTTCATCATAAATAACTTTTCTTCAGGTATGGTGTCAAGCCTCGACGATTCCATAGGAGAAATTTTCAAATCGTTGCGAGAAAAAGGTATGCTTTCCAAATCGATTATATTACTTTCTTCTGACAATGGTGGCTCTGTTGGAGCTGGCTCGAACTGGCCTCTACGAGGACAAAAAGGTTCTGGATGGGAAGGAGGTATGCTCTCTCCCACCATTATATGGAGTCCTCTGTTGGGTCTTAAAACACCTAGAGTTTCAAATCATCTCATGCATATAACAGATTGGTTACCAACGTTTTACCATCTTTCAGGTATGTATGTTTATTTATATTACTCTGGCATTGCATAACATTTTAATATCTTCTGTGAATAAAATTAATGTCGTAAGAGGCAATTCTGCCAAAAAGTAGTTAAATTTTGTGCAAGAAATGCGCTGATTTGGTTTACAGTGCATAAGTATCACTGATGTTCATTGAAATATATATATATATGAATATGAAACGGGCTTGATTTACGCCCGTTTACTAAATTCAGTTCGTGGCACCGAAATTATGTAAACTCCTTGAAATCCTAAGTAATGTAGTCTAACAACAGGAAGCACACGTTATAAGTCCGAGTAAATCAGGTTTATTGTTTCATCTATTACGACCACTGATTCAAGTGCACATCTTAGCGCTCTCCATTAGCGCTCCATCCATCTTAGCGCTCTCCAAGAAACCGCGGCGGCGTCGAGCTAAACGCCCGCAAGCAAAGAGATCCCAATTTAATCTGTGTAATTCAGCGCGTAATCAGCGCGTCGGCCTTTACTACGCATGCCCAAAGCACCACATGGACTTTCTAGAATCATCTTTTGTTTACGTAAGCATTAATTTTCGCGCCAAACCCTATACGTCTAAAATAGATTCCCTCGATGGAACTTCAATTTAGCTTCACGAATCGAGGTCATCTATTCTAGACGGGGAAAAACCCTTTTTTCCAACGCGTTTTGCCAATGATTTTGATGTTAATTTTGATTATTCTGAGGCTCCCCCCTGTAAATTGCTTAGTTACTATTATTTTCTAATTAATTCTTAACATATATATATTAACCAAAGTTCAAAAGGTTATTATTATTGATCAAAAGGTTCATTGTTCTTTTCGGCCTCTAGTGGATGCACCATTTGGTACATGAAATTTAACACAGAAGAGCAGCTGATTTATTAAAAACCATTTTTTTGAAAAATAGTGGTTGGTAAAAACATGTAGATCATATTGTGAGTTATTCCAATGGGAAAAAATATTTAGAACTGAATCACACATGCAGTAACTATTAAAATTTTTTTTTTTAATTAAATCAGGTGACATGAATTATCTTGATAAAAAATCGCAATATTTTAATTAATTTTAATAATAAAAACTTGTATGATAAATATGCTTTAATGAACAAAAGGGCTTTATTACGTCTTTCTCTGTAAATGTAGATAAAATTATAATATTTAATATATATTATGGATCCCTGTCATCTAGGAGGAGATGTTAATGACCTCGGGGACATTGATGGTCTGAATATGTGGCCTATCCTCCAAAATATAAGTACCTCATCCCCCAGAGAAGAAATATTTCTCCATACTGATCCTCAACGACAAACTGGAAGCTTACGGAAGGGAGATATGAAATTGTTACTCAGTCCAAGTGATTTAAACGCAAGCGATTGGTATGGTCCATCTGGAATAGAAGATAATTATTTTAATGGTTCTTTCGATGACTGGATATGGAGGAACGGTAGTACTATTAAAGACATACTGATAGAAGACGGTATGTGGATGTTGGATGACAATAACACGTGGAGGCAAGAAGTTGCAATTGTGTGCGGAGAAAATTTCCTTCCCGTTTCTGGAAAATGTGATTTCACGGAAGGACCTTGTCTTTACAACATAACAGACGACCCATGTGAATATAGGAATATTGCTAAATTATATCCTGAGGTAAGTTTTTTTCAACCACCATAGCGTTCCTTAATATATCACTATGTGAAAATCTATATTTTATGAGGAAATTGATTGATTCGTTTAAATGAGGGCTAATAAAACAAATACGCCACGTAATTTAATACACTTTGTGATTAATTTATCAGTAGAGGGAAAAGTGAGTACCACATGAACTCTCGTAGTAAATCAACCAGTACCTGCTTTTGTCTCTTTACGGTACAACGACCACTCGTGCACATGTATTAGATTTGTTACAATTGCTCCTTTGTCGCCGTGCAGAATGTTCAGTTACGTACATAGCTCCTCAAACAGCAGTATGGTGCTTTTGAATTTACATGAGCTGAAGTCCTCCGACGTGGAAACTTGTAAAGCCTGTAAAAAAGGTAAGTTCGTCACAATATGTATATCTAGTTTCTTCATAAGTTGGGTCATTCTCTTTTCAAAATCCAGGTGAGTTTGAGGTATGGAAGTGAGTTTTGATCACTCTTCAACGGAAAGGTATCCTGTTTCCAATGCTGCTGTGGAAGAAATTCAGTAAAGTTAACTCGCGAAATTCAATTTGGCAGAAGTTTAAAACCATTAGGATTTTTCAAGCTACCCTTGATGATCTATGCTCTAGAATTACTGTCGCAATTGCTGCTCTGACCAAATATGCTTTGACGTGTGTCAGAAAATTGATTACGGATGATCTGTCTAAAAGATAGCGGACAGTCAAATCAAGCTTTAATTACCAGGTGAAAATTAAACTGTTAGTGTTACACTGTATTTACATAGTAATAAAAATTGTTCGTCTGTTGCAAATTTACTGTCTATTGTCATCGAAAGTTGTCTTTACCCCCTTTGAAACATCCTGTATTTGCTTGCAAAATTGAACCTGCTGACTTTTTTTTCGCTTGTTTCATAATCAACTTTTTATACGTGATTTCTTTTTTCCTTTAAAAATGTTTGTTTGATTAGTCTGAATTTAACGTATTTAATAAATGATAATTTTTAACAGTTATTTGTTCTTTTATTTTTAAACGCAGATCGTGCAATCTATGATGGAACGTTTTCGAGATTTGAATGCTTCATCTCTTACTCAACCAGAAACCGAAATCGATCCATTAGGGGATCCAATGTGCCACAGTTTTTCTCACGTCCCTTGGTTAGACGATGAATTCGAATCACAACAATGTATTCTAACTTTATGATATTATCATTTCAAAGTGATTGAGTTAATAAGAATATTACCTCACGTATTAATTTTTATTCCCAGACATGTAATACAGTCATTGTTGTATCACGCAAATATCAAGTTTCCACATATTAATTTATACTTAAATCATTGCTTTCAGTGTTTCAACTTTGTAGTTTAAGATTTATTGTTACTAAATGCAAAAAATAAATAAAATTCATGTTAAAATGAATGAATGTGTTTTGTCATTTGTTTTGGAGGCGCATGATTATCATTTGTCAATAGACATAAATGATCGCTTACAAAATACATAACTTCTATACTCTTTATCTCTTTATTGCTCTAGCAGCTTTTCAAAATATTGTTCTACATTTACTACTCGATGTCAAGACATGAGTGATTCACCTCAGACATTTTGTTCTGAGGACATTGATCCATCCAGTTTGAGAATTCGTTATCTACTTTATTACGGGAGCCCCAAATAGGTGAGCCAACATAGTTCCCTGTGATGGGACAACACAGGAACGTCCATTCTTTATCCGCGATCTGAAACCGAGCCCGCACCGTGAAAGCCCAAGACGCTAACCACTGTACGATGTGGGCAGCAAGAATGGTTCAAATGCGCAAGTGGCGTATTAAGGGCGAACTGCTAAACTGGAATTTCAACGACGAGAAATATAAAAGGAGCGTTTTTGACATCATGGGTACGTCGAGGAAAATGATCAGAAGGAAAACTGAATAGCGAATCATAAAATAGAAAGTGATTTATTTAACGCGACCAGATATCTTTGAAATCCGAAGACAACGATGAAGTTCTAACTCATGTTCTGTATCAAAATATCCGTTTTTATCTGTACATTAAGTATTTTCAGTTGCTGACAATACATGGTCACTGAACGAAAGAAACATCATAATCTGTGTAAATTTTACGAGTTATTTATATTATCCATACAATTCATTCCACGAAAAACCTTTACACGAAAAATAAATATTTCAGGTATTTCATCTAAATAATTTACTACTTTTTTAATATTTAATGAGCTTAAAATTTTAATTTTTTCAAGGATTAATGCTGACAACATTTCGAAGACCGGTTATAAGATTAGTTTAAACCTCGGGATCATCTGTAAAGCTCGTACATGCACTTACAGAATTTTAGGCACAAGGAATCCGCATATATAGAGAGAGACATTACGTCTGTGAAGTCGGCCCCCCCGACATTCAGATATCCAAATTTTGAAAACGGCATTCGTTTGAGCGTGTTTGAGAGCCAAAAATTTTCGTTTGAGCGCCATTTCTAAAAAAGTTATGGGCATTTCATTTTTTAGCGGAAAAAACACCTAGCCCCCCCGACATTGAGATATTCAAATTTTGAAAACGGCGTTTGAGCGTCGTTTGAGCGCCATTTTTAAAAAAGTTATGAGCATTTCATTTTTTGGCGGGGAAAACACCTAGCCCCCCCCCCCCCCCCCAACATTGCGATATTCAAATTTTGAAAACGGCATTCGTTTGAGTGTCTATTGAGCGTGTTTGAGCGCCATTTGTAAAAAAGTTATGGGCATTTCATATTTTGGCGGGAAAAACCCCTAGCCCCCCCCCCCCCCGACATTGAGATATTCAAATTTTGAAAACGGCATTCGTTTGAGCGTCGTTTGAGCGCCAAAAATTTTCGTTTGAGCGCCGTTTGAGCGTGTATGAGCGTCAAAAATTTTCGCTTTCTTCTTTGTATACAATGGGCGCTACATCAAGAAGTAATGGTGATCAGTGTGTGAAGTGTTGTACCGAGTTATCTCCTCTCCCCCCCCAACTTTAAAAATAGAAGTGAGGAAAAGAATGGCATCCACCCCCCTCTTTCCCAAGATTACCAACGCCCAACGGACACAGGTGTCAGCCGGTCTTAAAATAACATCCCCTCATAAACTGTACCTTTTTTGGTTTGTACTCTTTTGTCTGTCATGCCCACACTGTGCATTCCAGTTTTTATGCAGAATTTTTTTTTTTATAGAGAATGAAAAACGCTACCCAAGGACTTTTTAAACCTTCAAATTCCAATAAATACATCAAGAAAAATGTAGGAGCAGAAAAATTAGGGCAAGAATTCTGTCAGCTGTAAATGATTTTCAACTATGTTAAGCTATTGCTTGATGCAATTTTATAGTTTGACTTTTTATAATTTTCTAACAATGTAACAGAGTTATTGTAAATTTGGTAAAAGCAAAGATTATTTTAATTATTAATTATTTTAATGTCTACATTTATTTCTCAACCTTTCAGGCTCTGTGTCCCCCTTTGAACACTGATGTGAGGTCACGCCTCTCCCCCCACCACCACCACCATATCGCTTACTCCTTTCAACAACGTCATATCTCGAAAAACAAGATTTTTCAGGAGAGAACTCAAAACAAAGATTTTTTTGCAGAATAATACCTATATGTCTCAAATTTTTTTCAAAAATACTGACATTTTAAAAAATACTCCATGCGCATTCCATATCATTTAAAAACCTTAATTTTTTATTTGTAAGTTAACCATATATACAGGGTTAGCACAAATGAATGACCAGAGTTTAAATATTTTATATTTTCGAAACTATTACACATAATACAATAAGTGATACACGAAATTAAAGAAAAATATACCAAGTTTTATTTTCAGTTACAAATGTTCGATGTGTGACCCTTTTGTTACACGACAAGCATCTAATCTGTAATCAAGTTCGTTCCACACATTTTGTAGTCAATAGTTCCTAATACTGCACAAATGCGTTCTTGAAGTTCTTGCAGTATTTTCAGCATCGGTGGTGCATAAATAGTGTCTTTGACGGAACCCCATAAAAGAAATCACATGGCGTGAGGTCCGGGGATCTTGGTGGCCATGTGATTAAGGGTAAATCACTGTCACCCGCACCACCCATCGGTGTGGAAGCTCCTCGTTTAAGTAAGCACGTGCATGCAAAGTCCAATGGACGAACATTTTTGCGGTCCGGCCAATATATTGGTACACAATAATATATAATGAAATAACCGACGCAGAATTATAATAAGACAGGAAGAATTCATTAAATGTTTTTTAATTATACTCTTTTTTGCTATTATTAAACAAAATGCGTATATTTATGTTGAATATACTGTAATTAGGTAAATAAACCTACGTTTCCATTAATATTGATTTTTTTGCGGCCCACCTACAGTTAAACCTTGTTTGTTTGGCCCAAGTTAGCCTTTGAGTTTGACACCCCTGGTGTAGAAGAATTGGTAATAGCTCCTGTTTGTTTACATTTCTGTCTGGATACCCAAGATTGTGTCATTTCCCCGATATCTAAACAGATGGGGTGAGAGGGGTTGCTTTTGTTTGGGCGACCAGTGGGCCACACTCTTATCTGACATCTTTATTAGATTGCATTTCTTAGATTGGAGTGTGAACACTCATTTCTGCTCCCATTACAAAGCGGTATCGTAACTTTGATTGTCGCTGACCGTCTGGGACAGGTTTTGCCGCTGAACCAAATGCGTTTCTGCGAGTTTTTGTGATGATTTCTAGACCCGTGCATACCGAAAGGGAAGCTTGAACGGGAAAAGGGGGGGGGGGGGGGATTTAGTGTCGGCGAAACGGGGTGGACACCCATACCGTGTCTGCTCAGTGGAATTCGGGACAAGAGAGAAGTTATAATACAGTTGGGGCCGCTTTTATTCCCACACATTGTGGGATTAGCGTATTAGCTAAACGCACAACCTACGTAAGATCTCTGATGCTGCCATCTATATCCAGAAATTTGAGCGATTTGTATAATGTAATATATATGTATATACACTGCTGGCCACTGTAAATGCAACACCCTGAAGGAAACATGCAAATAACATGAAATTTACAACATGCATTAGCGGAGGTGAGATATGCAAATGATTAGAATTTCAGCGCAGACGCACATCACGCGCGCCTGTGGCGCCACTTCAAAGCGCTATTTAAGGCTTGAAGATTTCGACGATTTCAAGTTCGGCAATTGTGTTTTTCTTGTGGTTTTTTCAAAAAAACGATCAATTATGCCTCGTCGAAAACAGCGATCATCTTTTGATCAAGTATCCGAGTTCGACAGAGGAAGGATAGTGGCCTACTGAGATTGTGGATTATCTTTCAGGGAAATTGGTAGTCGTGTTGGACGAAACCAAACAACTGTAATGCGGATATGTGATCGTTGGATGCAGGAGGGTACGACGGACAGGCATGTTCGATCGCATCCACCTCAGCGCACCACTTCACGTGATGACAGGCAAATTGTGCGCATGGCAGTGACGGATAACTCAGTCACATCACGAACCATAGCACAGCACATACAGTCTGTAACGCATCATCCAGTGTCTGCGCGTACCATTCGACGCCGTTTACAGCAGAGTGGTCTGTCCGCAAGACGTCCATTGCTTTGTCTACCCCTGACGCAGAACCACAGACGTCTCCGCCGCCAATGGTGCGATGACAAGGATGACGGAAGGACGGCAGAATGGAATGAAATTGTCTTTACTGACTAGTCACGCTTCTGTCTGCAACACCACGATGGTCGCATTCGAGTCTGGAGACACCGTGAAGAGAGGATGCTGAACAGCTGCGTTATGCACCGCCACACTGGTCCTGCACCGGGTATTATTGTATGGGGCGGTATTGGATATCACTCTCGCACACCTCTAGCACGCATTGCTGGCTTTAAGCTGGCATTCGGTACCGGAGTCTGTGGGTTCGAGTCCCACTCTTGGCATGGATGTTTGTAGCCGTTCGGAATCGGCTTTAAGCTGTAGGTCCCGGTCTAATTAGCCCTCGTGTGGCAAAAAATGACCTTAGCGCTCCAAACCAAACCAAACCAAACCAAGCCGGTACTTTAAACAGCCAGCGCTACTTCTAAGAGGTGTTGGAGCCAGTTGTTCTTCCTTACCTTCAGGGCTTGCCCACAGCCATATTTCAACAGGATAATGCGCGACCACACGTGGCACGCATTGTCCAACGGTTCTTCGTCAATCGCCAGATTGAATTGCTTCCCTGGCCGCCTCGCTCTCCGGATCTTTCGCCGATAGAAAATATGTGGTCCATGGTTGATCTACGATTGACCCAGATTCCATCCCCAGCTGCCACAGCAGATCAACTTTGGCAACGTGTGGAAGCTGCTTGGTCTGCTGTATCCCAAGAACTCATCCAAAGTCTCTTTCAATCAATGCCGAGGCGTGTGGCAGCGGTGATCTCCAACAATGGCGGCTACTCTGGCTACTGATTTTGGCAGGAACCACACTTCACAGAAGTCTATAAATTTAAACATTTGATACTTGGTCAACATGTTATTTACAAAATAAATTTTGTTGTGATATCTCTTGTCTTTCTTGGTGTTACAATTTGGGTGGCCAGCAGTGTATATGCATTATATATATAAATATACATATGTATAAATATATATAAATATGTATATATATATATATATATATATATATATATATATTATATGTATATATATATATGTGTATGTATATATATATATATGTATATATGTATGTATATATATATGTATATATGTATATATATATATGTATGTATGTATGTATATATGTATATATATATATATGTATGTATATATGTATATATATATATATATATATATATGTATGTATGTATATATATATATATATATATATATATATATATATATATATATATATATATATATATATATAAATATATATATAAATATATAAATATATATACATAAATATATATACTACTAGCGGACCCGACAGACGTTGTCCTGTTCAAACGTTGTAATTCTAGCTGAAGTACCCGGCATTGCCCGGGATTTGAAGAATGTTTGTTAACCAAAATCAATTTAAAAATTAACACAGTATAAATAACATAGAAAAAATATATGTGAAATTTTATACACATCTCAGAATTTCAGCCTTTCATCATTGTAGTACTAAAATCTGAAAAGTAAAAATGTCAAATTCTCTAATGTTTGTTAACCAAAATTAATTTAAAACTAAACACAGTATAAATAACATAGAAAAAAAAAACCACGTGAAATCTCATACACACGAATAAAAAGAAAACCCAATATCAAAATATATAAATTTATAATAAACTCCTCAGAATTCAGCTAGATTTAGCCTTTCATCATTGGAGCAAAAATAAGAAGCTGAAATTACAGGTTTAGCAGAAATTTCCAATAGAACCATGATATGACTCCAGCGTCCCTCTTAAAAAATGAAGTGTTTGATTGAGGGCTGCAAACCATTTAACTCCTCTCTACATTTAACTCCTATAAACATCCTCTACAAATAAAATTCCTTTTCTCTCCATAATAAACTCCTCAGAATTTTGGTAGATTCAGCCTTTCATCATAGTACCACTAAAAACTGAAACATCCTCTCCAGAAATATAAATTTATTAATTTCAATAATTAAACACATACAAATGTATAAATTACACAAAAGTTTTTTAACCAACATTTGAATAATTCGTAAATGAAAAAGCATATGGAAATAAAGATAATAAGAACTTCCGGAATCGAAATTAACTACCCTTAATTTTTAATTAATAAAAACCCAACATAATATGAATAAAAACGATAGTTGTTTAAAACTATATGAAAATAAAGCTATTATAAAGATAATAATAAAAAAAGCATAAGAAAATAATGCTCGCGCATGAAGTTAACGTTACAATATAAAGATAGTAATAATAATATAAACCGCGTGCATAAAATATTTAGCTTTTCAAGCGAAATAAATTAATTTTTAGAAAAAAACTACCTTTAATCGACAAATTAAATATATTGCACAAAATTTTGATTTTACCAACTTTCAATCCTACAATTTACACCCTACTTCTTTGAAGTTGGGTGTTGAAACATCCTCTTTGACAAATTCACACCCTACTTCTTTTAAATTGGGTGTAAATATAAAGTTTTAACAGCCAATTGCATGCGTGTTAAAAACGTTTGTTGTTTAAAATCATATGAAAATTACGCTATTATAAAGATAATAATGAAAAAAGCATAGTAAATAATGCGTGCACATGAAGTCAACGTTACGATATAAAGATAGTAATAAAATCTATATATATAAAACAGTTCAGTAACTGACTGACTGACTGACATACAACGTACAGACCAAACCGCTGGATCTAAAGGGCTAAAATTTTGCATGGCCATTCTTCTTATAGTGCAGGGGAGCACAAAGAAAGAGTTTTGAAAAATTCTTCTTAGATTTTTTTAAATTAAATTTTTAAGCTGTTTTTGTAGCTTTTTTTTAAGTTTGCATTTAAAATAATAATTTGAGAGTTATAAAATTTATATCACGAAAAAGATCATAAAAAATCCTTTAAATTGAAATCTTTTTCGAATCTTTACCTCCTTTTTCTGATTTTTGGTGAATTTTTAAAGATTAATTTTTAGAATTTAATTCATTAAACGCTGATCATGTGATTTCTTTTTTTGGTACTTTAAATAAATTTATCGTCACGTAACAACGAAATGGACCAAAAAAATTTGTTTTTTCTTGCAAATGTGGCAGACGATTGGACATTATCCAAAAAAATATTAAAATAAAGTAAAAGATATGTTCCTCAAACTGTACTATATGAACTGTACTATATTCTTTAGTATGTCCTATTAGATTTAATTTGAATATTTTCTTCGACATTATTTTGTCAATAAAAATATCCCTTACGCTTTTTTTATAAATATATTTTTTGTTTTTTTAACATTATTTGTATACATTGATCGTCGTATTTATTATATACATATATATATATTGGCATTAATTGCATACATTGACGTTGTATTTAATTTGAATGTACTCCGTAGCGAAGTGCGTGTTTTCAGATGGGTTGGAATACTAAAAGTTTAAAATAGTGGCGCCATCTACTGCACGTCTGTGAATCGAGATTAGCATCCTTCAAAATTGTTGGTTATTTATTAATTAAAAATATTGGAAAGTACTTGTGGGTCGGTATTTATACATGTGGGAACAGTTTTAAAATTTATAAATTATCAACCTACACATGTTATAATTTATCCAGCGTTCCCGGGATTTTAAGAATGTTTGTTAACTAAAATCAATTTTAAAACTAAACACAGCATAAATAACATAGAAATAAAGCATGTGAAATGTTATACGCATGAAGAAACAGGAAACCAAATATAAAAAACCATAAATTTACAATAATTTCCTCAGAATTCAGATAGATTTAGCCTTTTATCATTGGAGCAAAAAAACTCTGAAAAGTAAAACATAAAATATATGCATTTATAATAAACCACTAAAAGCTGAAAAGGAAAAATGTCAAATTGTCTTTAGGAAAGTAAAGAATTTTGAAAAGCAAAGCTGAAAAGTAAAAATGTCAAATTATCGAATGTTTGTTAACCAAAATCAATTTAAAAACTAAACACAGTATAAGTAACATAGAAAAGATTTAGCCTTTATCATTGGAGCAAAAATCCTGAAAAGTAAAATATAAATATATAAATTTATAATAAACCTACAAAAATCCATTATAAAACTAAACGCAGTATAAATAACATAGAAAAAAAGCATACGAAATGTTATACATATTAATAATATGAAAACCCAATTAAAAATGTATAATACATAATAACTCCTCAGATTTCAGCTATATTCGGTATTTCATCATAAAAAAGCTGAAAAAAAATAAACATAATAGTTTTAGAAAATAATAAAATTAAATTTAAATTAAAATTTAAAAAATAAAATAAAATAAAAGCCTTAAAAATGCTGAAATAACAGGTCTAGCAAAATTTACACGTCTCTGCATTTGAACCCGGGTCGATAGCATGGTACTTGCGCGACCTTCCGAATACGCCACGATGACACGGTATTCTACTGAGTAAAGTGAAACTTATTCGTCAATCGAAAGTTGTGGGCTGGTGATTATACATGTCAGAGGAGTTTTTAGTCAGAAATAAGTTAGCAGGATAGAAGCTTAGTCTTTAGCTCTTCAATAGACACAAATATATAGGCTAGGGGGATTGCAGTAGCGATTAAAAAAGATCTCGTGTCACTTAGCATGGTTGATTCGAATTTTCCATCGCGTGTCGAGAGTATGAATATGCCGTTGGATCTGATGTATTTTAGAGTATAAAATCTGACTTGAAAGATTATTATTTTCATTTACTATTCTGGTTTAATATATGACTTGAAACTTTTTGATTTTATTTATTTTTATCTTTTCGCTCGCTGTTTGCTAACTAAACCTAACGTGGACGCCATTATCCAGAGGGGTGATTCCACAAACTGTAACAGCTTCCATTTACCGGACGCACCCCCTTATAAATTGTTGGTTTTTTATTAATTAATTAAAAATATGAAAACATTTTCTATCGGATCAAATTGTGAATCTAAACCATTCTCGATTCAACTTAATCGCACACACAAAATTTCATAAAAATCAGTCCATTCGGTTAGGAGGAGTTCAGTTACATACACACGGACAGAAGAAATATATATATAAGATATATATATATATATATATATATATATATATATATATATATATATACACATACATATACAGAGGCTGTTCACACATTTTTTAGACGATGTATATTGTATTCACAAAACTAAATTACATAAAATTCTTGTGCTTTAAATGTTCTACTTGACATACCTTATTCTGAACTATCTTTCGACACCGCAATTTCCAGGATAATAATGCCTTTTGAAGTGTCAGAAGAGGTAGGTATTCTATCTCATTCCTCCTGAACAGCTTTCCAGAGTCCTGGAAGGGTTTTGGGACTACGTTTGGATAATGCAGATTTTAAAAGTCTGAAAGCAAAAAAATCCATAGGTGATACATCGGGAGATTTAGTAGGGATATCAGTGAAGAGTATGGCCTTGATACCAGTTATTTGTTCTATTCTTTTAGGAAATTTACAGTGGATTTTGATGTGTGACTGCTAGCTTTGTCCTGATGGAGTCTCACAGATTGATGACACTGTGGGTAAAGCGATGGTATTTCATTCAGAAAAATTGGCGATAAAATATGTTCCTGATAGTATTTGGAGTAAATCTTGACATTTTTTTCCACTCTCTTTATTTTTAACTTGCCATTATAAGAAAAACCAGCAACAATCATGAATCCCTTAGAAAAACTTTCTTTCGATTCTTTGAACCATGTGCTTAAATTTCTTTCTCCCCTTTTATGATAATAAATGGCTCTTTTTTTGTTGCAATCATTTAAATACACCCATGATTCATCTATTGTGACAATTGTTTTCCATTTTTCTTTGGATAAGTGTTTCTCATATAGAATTCTGCAGCGTGTCCTCCGTTCAGCGAAATGATTTGGAAGAAGACGATGCACATTGCGTTTTTTCGCTTTCTTAAGATTTAAATCAACGTTTATCATTTTGTTTACAGTGGACACCGAGCATTTTAATGATTTTGCAACTGTCCTTTGACTAGGGGGATTTTCTTTTAACATTAAACAACGTACCTTTGCAATAGTCGAAGATGTCCGTTTTTTCCTTGGATACTTTTTTGGAATTTTTGTCCCACTTGAGGCTCCAATATGACGTTTTTTTTCCTTTCTTGTTGACGATATTGCCTATCGATGCTTTAGATATCCCAAAACCATGACTCTCACATCGTTTTTGGATAACGGAGTATGCATATTTCTGTTGGGAAAGAGCATAAATGTAGCCTTCGAACCACTGCTTTGTTAAAAACGCCATTTTGAATAAAAACAAAACTTTCAAGTCGCAGACGATAATTTTGACTTTTAAAAACATAGTAGAATTGCAATTATTTCTCTTGCAGCAAACGATTTTTTATTACAGCTTACCAAAATCGTCTAAAAAATGTGCGAACAGCCTCTGTATATATATATATATATATATATATATATATATACATACATATATATATATATATAATATATATATATATATATATATATATATATATATATATATATATATATATATATACGGTTGGTTCTCTGTTTAACGACGCTCTACTTAACGACGATCTGTATTTAAAGACGATATTTCCCGGTCCCGGTCTCTCCTACGTAAAAAAATTCTATTTTAAGACGATTTTGTTTCTATTTAACGACGATTTTTTCTTACATGATAAACTTTTTCTTCAACATTTTATTTACTGGAGGGTTATTTTCTGTGGGGGAGTTTGGTTTCAAAAACAGACCCGGAATTTCCTTTGTTTGTTGCAATCATAGACTTGTTGCAATGGAAAAAACCGGGGGAGGGGGGGGATTACTGTTTCTCGGAAGATCGAACATTCTTCCCCGGTGGATCAAATTTCTTAGTGCGGGTGTGGAATCACTCTATTGTACCTACCATGTTGTCATGTGATTTACGAACTGTCCAAAAGCACCCCTCTCTCACTCCTTCTGGGAAGCACGTGTTCATGTTTAGAGAATTCATGGTTGGGTGTAGGAGCTCATTCCAGTACGAATACGAGGTGAGCAGAGCAAAATGGTATCAAAGCGAAAGCATCTTACGCTACACGAAAAAGTGAAAATTATTGAAAACTGGGAAGAAAGTGTTGGAATAACAAAAGTCCAATTCGCAAGACAATTTCAGCTACCCGAGTCTACTCTCGCAGGCATTTTAGCAAGCAAAGAGAAAATTCTTGAAGCAGCACAAAAATTTGGTTTGGGATCCAAATCCAAACGGCAGAAAATTTAATGTGGCCGATCAGAAGAGTTTGAGAAGGCAGTCCTGCAATGGTTTCATCAAGCAAGAGCATCTAACATTCCATTTCCGGAGTGATATTTAAAGAAAATGCTATTATTCTGGCAGAAAAGTTTGGAATGCAAAATTTTCAGGCTTCGGCTGGTTGGCTAACAAAGTTCAAAGAAAGATACGGGCTTGTATTTAAAAGCATATCTGGCGAAATTGGCTCCGTAGATGAAAAATAGTGGATGAATGGAAAATAGTGCTGAAGGGGAAATTAGATGGATATGATGAGAAGAACATATTCAATGCAGATGAGACGGGCCTATTCTACAATATGGTGCCTTATAAAACCTTAACGTATATGGGCGAAAAGTGTTTTGGTGGAAAACACAGTAAGGAACGATTGACTGTTTTACTGTGCACTAATTCGGATGGATCTGAGAAATTTCCACCACTAGTTATAGGCAAATAAAGCAACCAAGGTGTTTTAAGAATATCACCAGGAAACCTTGTGAGTACCGCAATAACAATAAAGCGTGGATGACATCACACATTTTTATTGACTGGATTAGAAAATTTGATGCAAAAATGCATCGAGAATAGTGAAAAGTTTTACTTTTAATCAACCGATGCACTGCACATACTCCAAATATCCCTGGACTTACAAATTTCACTATCCATTTCTTACCAGCTAATTGCACTAGCAAGTTGTAGCCATTATACCTGGGAATCATTCACAGTGTGAAAGCATACTACAGAAAGTCTTCAATTAGGAAATTACATAAACAATTCGGCTGACAGTATAAAAATTAGAAAATTTACAATCTTGGAAGCAATGCACATGATAACATCAGCATGGAAAGAAGTTTCTTCATCCACAATAAAAAACTGCTTTCGCGTTGCTGGAATTCACAAATAACTTGTAGTGGAACTGCAAAGTACGGATGTAGAAATCAACGAAGATGACATTACCCCTGAAGAATGGAGAAGTCTTGTTGAAGATGAGGATATTTCAATTCAAGATTTCTACAATTGTGATAAATATGTTTTAACAACAGATTTCAGAAATGTAGAACAAATTTATGAAGAATTTGTAAAAGAAAACACAGTGTCAGACGAAGAAGGTGAAGTTGAAGACACGGAAAAACGAGACACTGCCACCGTCTTACACAGATGCAATTTCTGCTCTAGATGTTCTCCAACGCTATATTACATCGAAAATGGAAAAGTGACTCATTTAACATTTTAGAAAATCTGGAAAAGAGAATAACAAAAACAAGGCGAAT
>OU015494.1:51402681-51405181 GCA_907164885.2 Dolomedes plantarius
ATTTTAATCTGTCATACGCTATATTAGTTTTAATATTTGATAGTTGGTTTCTTTCCTACATAACTTGTTACATTCTGATTACACTTATCATTGAATAGATGTAATTGAAATGGATTCAAATGTGCAAAATGCTCCGAAATACGGGGAGTTTTTCCAACAAAAATGTTGAATGTTGAATTCCAACAAAAATGTTGAATGTTACCAAAATACTCCAGGTATTTTGATAAATGAAATAGCAGTGCTGAAATCCAACGAAATATTTCTTCTATTCCTCACTTTTATTAACGAGAAATTAGTTTTAAAAGAAATAATCTCAGAAAACCTCGAATCTTCAAGGAATTGCTCAGATAATTCCAGTAAATTTTGGGGTGATATTGCAAATATTTTGAATTGTAATTTCGATTTCAAACGGATGAGTTATTTATCCAGGCAAACGCAGAATCATCCTAACATAATGGACAGAGGGATCTTATGTTATCCCTCACACCTAGTAGAACCAGATATAAAAATATTATATTTGGCGATCGTGGAATTCACCGGATGCATGTAATTCTTTGCAGTAAAATACAAATATAATACGTAAAGTAAGTGCCTGTAGTAATGCTTTTAAACATTCTTAGCAATCATCATACATTTTATAGGTTATTAGAGGTATATAAATTGTTAAATTTATAATGAAAATTTTCTGAAATCAAAATTAGGATAAGTCAAGTACATTCTAATATATTTAGGTGCTTAAAGTTTTATTTACTTAAAATATTTCATTTACTTTTTGTATATTTTATAGAAAATCTGACTCGATTCTTTTTTTTTTTTACAGAAGTTATCACAAATTTTATTTCAGTCTTTCAAATTTTGCACCCCATGATTCGTGCGTCTGGAGCAGTTCGCTCCAACTGCTTCCACGGTAGCTACGCCCCCTGTATCTAGGTGTGTGTGTGTTCCTGTCCAAAAACCTACTATTTCGGCTATAAGAATCAAAAAAAGTAATAACAAACGTAATTCTTATAAGCGGAAATCACTGTATATTTATATATATATATATATATATATATATATATATATATCTATACACTGCCTGGCCACTGTAAATGCAACACCCTGAAGGAAACATGCACAGACAATTTGACATTTTTCCTTTTCAGCTTTTAGTGGTTTATTATAAATGCATATATTTTATGTTTTACTTTTCAGAGTTTTTTTGCTCCAATGATAAAAGGCTAAATCTATCTGAATTCTGAGGAAATTATTGTAAATTTATGGTTTTTTATATTTGGTTTCCTGTTTCTTCATGCGTATAACATTTCACATGCTTTATTTCTATGTTATTTATGCTGTGTTTAGTTTTAAAATTGAATTTTAGTTAACAAACATCTTTAAAATCCCGGGAACGCTGGATAAATTATAACATGTGTAGGTGATAATTTATAAATTTTAAAACTTGTTCCACATGTATAAATACCGACCCACAAGAACTTTCCAATATTTTTAATTAATAAATAACCAACCAATTTTTGAAGGTATGCTAATCTCGATTCACAGACGTGCCAGTAGATGGCGCCACTATTTTAAACTTTTAGTATTCCAACCCATCTGAAAACACGCACTTCGCTACGGAGTACATTTCAGATTAAATACAACGTCAATGTATGCAATTAATGCCAATATATATATATGTATATAATAAATACGACGATCAATGTATGTACAAATAATGTTAAAAAAACAAAAATATATTTATAAAAAAAAGCGTTAAGGGCTATTTTTATTGGACAAAATACTGTCGAAGAAAATATTCAAATTAAATCTAATAGGACATACTAAAGAATAGTACAGTTCATATAGTACAGTGTGAGGAACATATCTTTTACTTTATTTTAATATGTTTTTGGATAATGTCCAATCGTCTGCCACATTTGCAAGAAAAACAAATTTTTTGGTCCATTTCGTTGTTACGTGACGATAAATTTATTAAAGTACCAAAAAAAGAAATCACATGATCAGCGTTTAATGAATTAAATTCTAAAAATTAATCTTTAAAATTCACCACAAAATCAGAAAAAGAGGTAAAGATTCGAAAAAGATTTCAATTTAAAGGATTTTTTATGATCTTTTTCGTGAGTATAATTTTATAACTCTCAAATATTATTTTTAAATGCAAACTTAAAAAAAAGCTACAAAAACAGCTTAAAAATTTAATTTAAAAAAATCTAGAAGAATTTTTCAAAACTCTTCTTTGTGCTCCCCTGCACTATAAGAAGAATGGCCATGCAAAATTTTAGCCCTTAGATTCAGCGGTTTGGTCTGTACGTTGTATGTCAGTCAGTCAGTCAGTTACTGAACTGTTAATATATATAGATTTTTATTACTATCTTTATATCGTAACGTTGACTTCATGTGCACGCATTATTTACTATGCGTTTTTCATTATTATCTTTATAATAGCGTAATTTTCATATGATTTTTAAAACAACAAACGTTTTAACACGCATGCAATTGG